>CM065802.1:12932738-13280238 GCA_033398695.1 Orobanche coerulescens | reverse complement strand
TAAATAAAATAATCTTATAAAAAAATATTATTGAAAATATAGAAACAATAGATTTAATTATTATTTATAAATAAATAAAAAAAACTATGGAATAAATCAATTAGTCTATTTTAGTTTTCACCATCTAAAGTTTCATAATATAATTTTGTTAAATATTTTATCATTATGGTTTGAGAGTAATTCTTAGTCAAACTTGAAAATTATTGACCATATAAAGTCAAAATGCTCATGTTAGCTGGGACGGAGGGAGTATAAAATAACAAAAAAATTAGAAAAAATTTTATTTACTTAATTATATAATTACTGATTTTATGAATTTTCAAAGAGATGTTTCTAAATATATAAGAAAATTAATTTAATAATATACTAATCTGTAGATTCATCTTTGTACAAATAGATTTTCAGAAAATAAAAATTGATCGTTGTAAGCGATTTTTTTATTTTATTTTAGTTTTAAAAGATTTGTTGATTTATCTACTTTTGAAATCAACTATATATTTTTGAAAGTTTTGGATTTATTTTTATATTTTAAATTATATTCAAAAAATTTATGTAATTTCTTTTTCAAATATAAGGATTGAATTATCTCCTTTTTGGCCATTTAACAGAAACCGTTAAATACCTAATAATTTTGACCATTTTGACAAAAAGGACAAAAAAATAATGTGAAACTAAAATATCATCAAATACAGTTTAACACAATCAAATATGAATTGATTTTTCTCGAAATACGAGTTTCCGAAATTACTAAAACTGCCCAACTATTTATATAATTTCTTAGTAAAGCAAATAGTTTTTATCCATGATGTTGGCCAACCGAAGATCCTATCCAACTCTAAATTATATATAATTTCTTGGTAAATTTTATGAGTTCCCATTTATTATGAGTTTTGCCATGACTATATTTAAGAGTCAACGACAAACGCTCTCTCATGTCGGTTATGGTTGCCATGAGAATGGGTGTATCATAAACATAACAAATAGTGTAGTTTATAAAGAAGTATTATGAAATTTATAATGAACGATTTTACATATTATATATATACATAAAAGTTTTTTTTTGTGTTCTTGTGTAATTACACGGGTGTTATACTAGTATATAATTAGAGATAAATAAAGTCAATATTTTAAGCCCTTATTACCTTGTAATAACATTTTGCTTAAACAACTTTATGTGACTCAGATCCGCCCCATCTCCATATCCATGAAAAATGAAATTTGTGCAATTTAATAAAGAGATTTAAAAAAAATTTACTTATTTTTTTTAATTTTATATTTCTTCTATAATATTTTGATATATCATTCCAATTTGGATATACCCAAGCCAACACAGTTTCTTACTTAAATTTTTTTTTTGGGTGGGGGAAAATCCCTTACTGGGCATTATTAAATATACCAAAAAAGCAGTTTAGGAATAAAAAAACAGACTAGGACAGATAAAAACGCAGTATAGGAATAAAAAAAAGCAGCCTAGGAGAGATAAAAACATTGGGGGCTCGATATTATTGATGGAAAAAGACATGGGGGCGGTTGGACATTATTGATGGGGAAAAAACATGGGGAGGGGGATGGACATTCACGTTCACTTTTTCCCTTCCCCAACGCACACACACAACTCTATATTTAGGCGATATTGCACACACATAATGGATACACACAACTAAACACACATATACATCCACGCCCACAGATGTCGATTTTTAACGAAAATAATTTAACTGAAGATGCTGGATTTTTCAAGATGACACCAGAATTTGCCACTAATTAGGTACAATTATATGATTTTAATCTTTTGTAAATGTCGATTTTTTATACACTTGCAATTTATTTTTAGGTGTTCGGGTCTCGTGAAGAATTGATGGATTGAGTACAAAACATGGCGCACTCTCTAGGTGTTGTCATCGTCAAAAAATATCAAATAAGAAACCATGTGGTTTCGTGTATAAAGTTGTACCCATGTGTGATCGTGGCGGCGACTATAAAGTTAAGGATTCAAGTAAAGTTTTTTGCACCAAAAAAAGTAATTGTCCATTTGAATTAGAAGGAAAATATTTAGATGAATATGATTCGTGGAGGTTAAGGGTGATATGTGATGAACATAACCATCAACCTGCACAGTATATGGAGGGGCATCCATATGCAAAGCGATTATCTGAGGATGAATATAGTTTGGTTGCAGAATTGACAACGATGAATGTGGCGTCCCGCGACATTTTATCAATACTAAAGCAGCGGAATGTAAATAATGTGTCCACACCCAAAACTATTTACAATGCACGCAATAAAATCCGCATGGTCGAGCAAGTAGGCAAATATCCAATGCCGGTTCTCCTGTCCCTTTTGCATTCTAATGGTTATGTTTATGAGTTTTCTACAAGTAATTCAAACGAGTTGAAAAATTTATTCTTCGTTCATCCAACATCATTTGATATTTGGCGCGCATTTCCACACGTATTGATGATAGATGCCACGTACAAAATGAACAAGTATAATATGTCTTTTGTTGAAATTGTTGGCCTAACTTCAACCAAGAAGACATTTTGCATAGCTTTCGTCTTTATGCATAATGAAAGGGAGGTTAACTATACTTGGGCATTAAATTGTCTAAAGTTGACACTAGACAAGTGCATGCACCCACGTGTTACGATTCTGGCCATGGAGTTGGCTCTAATGAATGCATGCAAAAAAGTTTTCCCGAATGCTGCTCAATTACTTTGTAGATGGCACATTAGTACAAATATTTTGAAGAATTGCAGACCATCTATTAGGTCACCAAATGATTGGGAATCATTTCTTTCATTGTGGAAGTTACTAGAGGATTCCGCAACACGTGCAGCTTACACAGAAAACTACATGCGACTTCAATCATTGTTGATAAAATATCCACATATGTTTTATATATTTCACATTAAATATTTATTTTTCTATGTCCCAAAGTTATTTTTTTCTTATATATTTTCGCATCCAAATTTACGTTACTTTCTAGGTGTTTTAAATTACGTAAATGAGAGTTGGTTGAACAAATACAAGGAAATGCTTGTGTCAGTCTGGATTGATCAGCATCTCAACTTTGAAAATAACACAACCAATAGAGTTGAGAGCCAGCATGCGAAGCTAAAAAAATATTTGAATTCTGCAAAGTCTAGTTTGGATAGATTTCTGGGTTGTATTGATCGAATGGTGCAGTCGCAACTTACATCAATTAAAGAAAGCTTAGAAAAAAGCAGAATTGTCCGCATTCATCAACACAACATTCAGTGCTTCAAACTATTGCGTGGTTTTGTTTCAAATGAAGCTCTCGATATAATTATTGGAGAACGTAAACGATGAAAGGATCTTCAGTTAGACTCCTCAAACTGTGATTGTCGAATTCGCAACAGTGTGGGTTACCATGTGCTTGCGAACTTCAATGTATATAAGTACGGGTAAGTATATTCCCTTGGATTCGATTGATATCTTTTGGAGGAAGCTAGATATTTCACCGTCAACATCTGTGCAAAATGATGATATTATTTGTGACTGTGAACTAGAACATTTTAAAGAAAACTTTTACAAGCAGTCCAAAGTTGAGAAAAAAAGTTTGTTAAGAAAGCTAAAGGATTTCATGGGCCAAACTAAAACCGACATTCAAGTACCTCGAGTTCAAAAAATTACTCGTGGACGACCAAGCTTAAAGAAACCACAACAAAAAAGGGATGTCGATCCCATTCATCAAGATTCTCGTAGATCTTGTTCAATCATGCCAAATTTTGTTGGGTCAGATTCGATTAAGGAACCAGCAAGACATAGTTCATACGTGATGGACTTGAACAAGGAACCAGTGATAGAATGAGGTCCCAGATGAGTTCGAGAGTTCATACGTGATAGACCTGAACGAGGTCCCAGATGAGTTCGAGAGTTCGTATAACTCTTAGATTCTAGAAAAAATTCCAAAAAAATTTCGTCCTTACATCACGCAGGTAAATGATGTAGAGGGAGATAGAAATTGTGGGTTTAGAGCGGTGGCTACGTTCTTAGGATTAAGTCAACATCAGTATTTTCAAATTCGGATGGAATTATTAAACGAGTTAGTTAGGCACTATAATGTATACAAAGACATATTCGGAGCTGTTGATATATCACGACTGCAGTACACATTGAGTCTCCAAGAACCCGGTTCTGTGCCGCCTGATAAATGGATGATTATGCCAATGACTGGTTTACTAATTGCTTCACGGTTTGACATTGCTGTTATTTTTTTAAGCGAGTCATCCAGTACGCTGTGCTTACCATTTTGGTCTAGTCCGCCACGATCACAACATAATATAGGTGCGATGGCATTAGTCGGTAACCACTACGTCCAAGTAGAATTACAAGAAAAATTCTCCATTACCTCTTAACCATCCGCAATGGTTTCGTTACAATTATGACCCGGCATGGGCCTTCCCGTATATAAATCGGCAAAATTTGTATAATGAACTTTTGCACTCCATGTCGTGAAAGAATTAATTTTTTTCTTGTATTATCGTAATTGTACTTCTCTACTTTTTTGTATTATCTTACGCAATATATTTAATAAACATGATGTATAATATTTATTTATTTAAATAATACATTTTTACACAATTTTTTTGGTATTATCATAATTGTATCTATCTATTTTTAATAAAATATATATTTATATTGTGAATCATCATATACCATATGTCTATTTAAATATTGTATTTCTTTATTTTATATAAGTTTAGTATATTTATAAATAAATAAATTAAATTAAAAATAAAATAAAAATAAAAAACCTAAAAAAAAAAACTGCCAGCGAAATACTGGCAGCAAGGGACGAGAGAAAGGGGGGCAGCAAGAGGCGGGGGGAGGGGTAAAAGAAAAAAAAAGTTCTGAAAAAGTTGGTATACTTGGTAAATGGGTTGGTATATTTAGCCAACCCTATGTTTTAGCCGATGTAATTTTTCCGATACATTATGTGGACAGTTTATTAGGCTTGGTTGGGCTAACCTTTTGGATATGGTTCGGAAGAAGAACAGCCCAATAATGTCTTCTGCATTTGGGCAATGGTCACAAGGCCCCAAATATTCTTGACACGTAGTTGAAGGTTTCTTTATATATCTATATAATATTAATAAATTAATTATATAAATCTAATATAAAGAAAGATAATTAAAAAACTCATGCATTATATACTTGCAATTAATAGTTTGTTTACTGAAATATTGCACTTTGAATAATAATCATTTGAATACCATGTTCAGCATCTAATGAAATGAAAATGTAGTTAAATACTTACCATTAATAGTTTGGTTATTTGAATATTATATTTGAATACCAACATACGTTGTTGTTCTTATAATTATTTTAATTTTATGAGATTCTTTTAATTTTTTTATAAAATTTATTATAAGATGTAATTTAGCCCATAGTTGAATGTGTGTAATAAAAAAGAAGTGCTTATAATGTTTTTTATATTTTGATAATTATCGTTCGTTTAGTTCATGTGAGAGCATTAGCAAGGAGGAAGTAAAGGGAGCCCTAATGAAGATGGACAGAGCTAAGGCTGTAGGCCCGGATCAGATCCCTATTGAGGTGTGGCTTTGTGTGGGGGAAGTTGGGGTTCAGTGGCTAGCAGAGCTGTTCAACATCCTCCTCAGAGGTTCTAAGATGCCGACGGGTTGGAGGCGTAGTATTGTCGTGCCGTTTTTCAAGAACAAAGGCGATGCTCAGAGTTGTAGTAACTATAGGGGTATTAAACTCCTGAGTCATACTATGAAACTTTGGGAAAGAGTGGTGGAATGCAGGGTTAGAAGAGAAGTTGAGATCCCAGAGAACCAATTTGGCTTCATGTCGGGGAGGTCCTCGACGGAGGCCATTCATCTCGTCAGACGCCTTATGGAGAAGTTTAGAGAGCGGCGTAAGGACCTCCATATGGTGTTCATTGATCTAGAGAAGGCTTATGATAGCATTCCGCGCGATGTTATTTGGAGGAGCCTAGAAGAGAGGAGGGTGTCGTTGCCGTTCGTTAGAGCGATCCAAGACATGTACTCCCAAGCTAGAACTTGCGTTAGGACCCCAATTGGTGACACCCAGTATTTCCCGGTTGAGATAGGGCTGCACCAGGGGTCGGCGCTAAGCCCTCTTATCTTCGCTATAATACTTGACGTCATCTCGCAGGGGATACAGGATGGCGTCCCGTAGTGCATACTTTTTGCTGACGACATTATGTTAGTGGCGGAGCCGAGGAGGGAGGTGAACTCGAAGTTGGAGCTATGGAGGTCTAAGTTAGAATCCCAGGGCTTGCGTGTGAGCCGGTCTAAGACCGAGTATCTCTGGTGTAACTTTAGTGGTGAGGCCAACGAGGAAGAAGTAGAGGTAATGATTGCGGATCAGATCGTACCTCGTACGGATAAGTTCAAGTATTTGGGTTCTATCATTCAGAAGGAAGGTGAGTGTGAAGATAATGTCACTCATCGTATCAAGGCGGGGTGGCTAAGGTGGAGAGCAGCGACAGGGGTCCTATGCGACACGAAAGTCCCTCTAAAGCTGAAGGGTAAATTATATAGAGGGACAATCAGACGTGCTATGTTGTATGGCTCTGAATGTTGGGCGAGGAAGAACTAGCTTGAGAGCAAGTTGGAAATGACTGAAATGAGAATGTTATGTTGGTTGTGTGGTCGCACTATGTTAGATAGAATCTCGAACGGGGTTTTCAGGAACGCGCTAGAAGTGGCGCCCATTTCAGTGAAAGTTAGGGAAGGGAGATTGAGATGGTTTGGCCACGTCCGCAGGAGGCAGGCTTCTGCTCCGGTGAGGAGGGTTGAGAGTTTATTGGTTGTCGGGGAGAGGAGGAGAGGCGGACCGAGGAGGACGTGCGAGGAGCAGGTGAGATTAGATTTGAATGCCTTAAACCTTTCCAAGACCATGACTGTTGATAGGTGCTCTTGGAGGCGCCAGATCAGAGTTGTAGATTCCTTTGTAGGGAGCAATGCTGTAGTTGAGAGCCTCAGGGTTGGGTTGTCTCGGTTAGCTTTGATCTAGAGCATTGCATTTTTTACTTTTATGGTATATTTTACCCTATTGCCGTTGCGTGTGGTGTATTTTTTATAGGGAGCTATGCGCAGAGTCAACCTCTCTTCTATTAGAGCAGCATTCATCGGGAGTGCAGTTGCCAAAGTCTTATTAGGTAAGGCTCATGTGGGCTCAGGTATGGTTTGGAGTTTTTTCGTATCATTTGCTTCTTTATATATATCACTCTTTACTTTGCTGTGCACTAAGTGTCACGTACATGATTAATTGGAAGAATATGGGAAAGAAAAAGAGATCTGGTAAAAATCGAGGCTTGGAAATCTGGGAAGATCAACGGTTGGAGACAGCGCCGTGGAACCGGGTGGATACGACCGAGATGAGAGAAGGGACGAAAGGAGAGGGAAGTGAGAGAGAAGGGGGCGGTTTGGCTAAGAGAAGGATAGGGTAATGGGAAAGAAAAGAAAAGAGGGCTGAGGAGATGGATGCACGTGGCCAGCAAGTTAGATGGTCCAAACTGTAGGGCCCGGGACATGTGGCAAAACCTGGACCATTAGCTATCTTCTCTTATTTACAATTAGTTGTAGTATTTTCTATTAATTAGCAAATTAGCCCAAGGTCCCCACAAGCCTTAGGCTTTGAAGTATAAATTGTACTATCCGGGAGAGAAAAAACCTTATGAATAGAGATCACCCATCTTTATCTTCTTCAGTTCTTTTTTACAGATCTGCATTTAATTTACTCAAAAAAATACACAAAAAATTCATAAAAAATTGGTTAACAGTGAATACTGTTACATTGGTATCAGAGCCTATTTTTTTTTTTTTTTTCTTTCTTCTTTCTTCTTCTCGCCTTCATCCAGCACGATCCAGTGGGAAATGGCAGAAGGAACCCGCGTCAAGGAATTGCAGGAACAGCATAAGAAATTGGAACAACAGCTGCAAGAAACACATAAGAAATTGGATCAACAATTATTAACTGAAGCTTCAAAAAGGGCCGTAAGAGAGACTCAAATCAAGGAACAGATAAAGGGTTTAGATGCAAAGTACGATTATATGGTCAAGTCTCTGGATGAAATCAAACAGCACCTGCTGGGTTCTAACAAGGGGAAGGATTCTGAATCTGGGAAGGAAGGTAACCTTAAAACACCTTTTTCACCTGGTTTTAAGAGTAATTACACTTCTGGATCAACATCAAGTACCGGATTTAGCCACTCATCACACCACAGAGTTGATTTTCCTAAATTTGATGGCTCAAACCCTCGGGCATGGATTATTAAGTGTAGTACCTATTTTAAATTGTCTGCTGCTATGTGTGATGAAAGTATGATACAATTAGCTGTGCATAACTTTGAGGGCAAGGCACTTAATCAAGTTGCAAAACTTTGGTCAGAACATCTATTTTCTATTACTCGAACTAGCTTTATGGAAATCATAGCCCTTAAGTTTGATGATTTGAATGAGGGAAAAATGGTGATGGAATTCAAAAAGTAAACAGATGGAACCTATGATGAATATGTGGAAAAATTTGAAGAACTTAGGGCTTGCTTGCTACTCAAGAATAGCATGAGCTACTCAGAGGAGTATTTTGTTGCAAGTTTTATCAGTGGACTTTCTGAAGAAATGCAGGGGTTCATGCTACTATTTAAGCCCAAGACACTATATGAGGCTATAGAATCAGGGAAGCAGCAACTATTAACCTTGGAAGCTCTCTCCAAGAGGATTAGACCTTCCCAAAGGCTTTACTCACCACTTGGCAGCAACTATAAAAGGGTTGAAGCAGCAGTGGTTCACAAGCCAAACACCCCCAATAGCCCCAAGACTTCCATCAAGGTGTTGACTAGTGCTGAAATGGCTGAAAGAAGGGAAAAAGGATTGTGTTACAACTGTGATGAGAAGTATGTTTATGGCCATAAGTGTAAGCATAAAGTGTTTTACATGACCATGGATGAAGAACAAGAGATTGCTCAATTGCAACATGAGGATGGTGAGGCAGAGTTAGTGGTAGGTGAGGGAGAGCAAATGGAGGAGGTATTTATGACCATGGGCTCCTTGCTTGGTAATCCAAACTCTACCACTATGAGGGTTATTGGTGAATATGGGGAAAAACAACTGAGAATTCTGGTAGATACTGGCAGCACCAAGAGTTTTCTGAAGGAGAGTGTGGCCAAGGAATTAAAGGTACCACTGGAGAGAGATAGGCCTATTCTGGTTAAAGGAGCTACTGGACATCAGCTGATAAGTAAATGGAGGACCCAGGATTTTACTTGGACAATTCAAGGCCACCAGTTCACCTTTTCACCAAGGATACTGAAGAATGAGGGGTATGATATGATCTTGGGTGGGGATTGGTTGAAATATTGCACTCCTATTGGCTTGGATTATGAAAATATGACATTTACAGTTTTTACTGGGGGAAAGAAAGTCAAATTGAGAGCAATAACAGACCACTCTTTATTCCAAATGATAACTGCCAACAATCTATATCACCTAGTCCATTATCAGCTGGATATAGTGGAAGAATTGTACCTCATACAGCCTGAACCCAGTGACCACCAGGTTACTGATAGCCTGGCCTTGTCACAGCTGTTGGAGGAGTATAAGGATGTATTTGAGGAGCCTCAAGGGTTGCCACCTGTCAGAGGAACAGAGCATCAGATAGTACTTAAACCAGGAAGTGTCCCTAAACATCAATACCCATACAGAACCACACATAAAAACAAGGATGAAATAGAGAGAATTGTTCAAGAATTGCTAGAGGAAGGCACCATTCAGCATAGCAGGAGCCCCTTTGCTTCTCCAGCAATCCTTGTTAAGAAGAAAGATGGCTCATGGAGGATGTGCATAGATTATAGGTATCTTAACTCACTCACAGTTAAGCATGACTACCCTATTCCTTTAATTGATGAGCTACTGGATGAACTTCATGGTGCAAGTTACTTCTCTAAGCTAGATTTGAGGTCTGGCTATTTTCAGATACTAATGAAGGAGGAAGATAGGTACCTGACAGCTTTTAGGACTCACCATGGTCATTTTGAATTCTTGGTGATGCCCTTTGGATTGTGTAATGCTCCTGCCACCTTCCAATCTCTTATGAATCAAGTTTTTCAGCCTTGTTTGAGAAGAAGTGTATTAGTATTTTTTGATGACATACTGGTTTACAGCAGGGACTGGGAGGAACACCTGGTTCATCTAAGAACAGTGCTTGATATCCTAAGAAATAACACTCTATTTGCTAAGAAGAGTAAATGCCAGTTTGGGGTGCAGAGTATAGAGTACTTGGGTCATATTATTTCTAAGGATGGAGTTTCAACTGACCCTCAGAAAGTGGAGTATATGAGGAGTTGGCCAGTACCTAAAACTATCAAACAACTCAGGGGAATTTTGGGGTTGACTGGCTATTACAGGAAGTTTATAAGACATTATGGGTTGATCAGCAAACCCCTAACTGAACTCTTGAAGAAGGACAACTTTAAATGGTGTGAGGAAGCTACTAAGGCCTTTGAAGAATTAAAACAGGCTATGATATCTGCACCAGTACTAGCATTGCCTGATTTTAATCAACCATTTACCTTGGAAACTGATGCAAGTGGTGTAGGAGTGGGTGCGGTGTTAATGCAAAATCAAAGGCCTATTGCCTTCATGAGCAAAGCTCTTAGTTCAAAATCGCCATTTTACTTATGAAAGGGAGTTTTAGGTCAGAATTATTGCGGTGCAGGTGGAAATCATACCTGCAGGGACATAAGTTCTTTATCAAAACGGATCAGCAAGCTCTCAAGCATCTTCTTGACCAAAAAACCATGAACCATGTACAACAGAAGTGGTTAACAAAATTATTAGGAATGGACTATGAGATACAATACAAAAGAGGAATTGAGAACAAGGTCATTGATGCCTTATCAAGATATCCAATGTAAGAAGTGGAGTGCCAAGCTCTCACCACTGTCACACCATCGTGGATGCAGAGAATTAAGCAAAGTTATGAGGGGATGCTTACTTCTCACACATACTTATCTCTAAACCAATTGACCCTACCTCTTATTCCGAATTTACTGTGGTGTCTGGTATAATTCAATATAAGGGCAGGGTAGTTGTTGGTGTGGGTAATAATATGAGGCAGACTATTTTGAAGGAGGTACACAACACACCCTTTGGGGGTCACTCTGGGGTTCTGGGAACTTACTCTAGATTGAAGGCATTTTTCTACTGGCCACACATGAAGAAGGAGGTGGAGGAGTTAGTGCAGCACTGTGATGTGTGCCAGAAGAATAAGTCTGAACATGTTCCCTACCCTGGTTTATTACAACCCCTCCCTATCCCTGATAAGTTTTGGACTCACATTACCATGGACTTCATAGAGGGGTTGCCTAAATCTGTTGGTAAAGATGTTATCATGGTGATAGTTGATAGACTCAGTAAATATGCTCACTTTATGGCCTTGTCTCACCCTTATACTGCACAGACAGTTGCTAAACTCTTCCTAGATAATGTGTACAAACTTCATGGGCCTCCAGTCAGCATAGTTTCAGACAGGGATAAGGTTTTTACAAGTCAATTCTAGAGGGAACTTTTCAAAGCCATGGGAACTAGCTTAGACATGTCCACAGCTTACCACCCTCAATCAGATGGCCAGTCTGAGAGGGTTAATCAGTGTTTGGAGGGGTATTTAAGGTGTATGGCTGGGGCTACCCCAAAACACTGGGTCAAATGGCTTTCCTTAGCTGAGTATTGGTATAATACTAGCTACCACAGTAGCCTGAAATGTTCCCCATATCAGGCTCTCTATGGGCTTCCACCGCCACATACGGGTCTAGGGGCATATCTTAATTCCCCGAATCAGGAAGTGAAGGAATGGGTTTCTCAAAGACAAGAAATGGTCGGTATATTAAAGAAAAATCTAATCTTGGCTCAAGAAAGGATGAAACTTTATGCAAACAAAGACAGAACCGAAAGAAGCTTTGAAGTTGGGGATTTTGTTTACCTGAAGCTACAGCCTTATCGCCAGAACTCCGTGGTGTTGCGAAGAAATTTGAAGTTTGCTGCCAAATACTACGGACCCTACAAGATTCAAGAAAAAGTGGGTGAAGTGGCATACCGAATCGAATTACCAGAAACTTCAAAAATTCACCCTGTTTTCCATGTTTCGCTGCTTAAAAGGTGTTTGGGACAGAATATAATACCTTCTACCGAACTTCCGGAGGTGGATGTTGAAGGTCACTTCAAGGTAGTGCCTTTTTCGGTCCTTGACTACCGTACAATCCAACGCAATGGCAAGGATGTTGAACAGGGCTTGGTTCAGTGGACGGAAAAGGGAGCAGGCTCTGCGGAGTGGATGGATCTGAAGGTTCTTCGCCGGAGATTTGACATTACTGATCCTTGTGGTCAAGGATCTGAAAATCCGGGGGGAATTGTCACGTACATGATTAATTGGAAGAATATGGGAAAGAAAAAGAGATCCTAAAAATCGAGGCTTGGAAATGCAGGAAGATCAACGGTTGGAGACAAATGGTGGAACCGGGTGGATACGACCGAGATGAGAGAAGGGACGAAAGGAGAGGGAAGTGAGAGAGAAGGGGGAGGTTTGGCTAAGAGAAGGATAGGGTAATGGGAAAGAAAAGAAAAGAGGGCTGAGGAGATGGATGCACGTGGCCAGCAAGTTAGATGGTCCAAACTGTAGGGCCCGGGACATGTGGCAAAACCTGGACCATTAGCTATCTTCTCTTATTTACAATTAGTTGTAGTATTTTCTATTAATTAGCAAATTAGCCCAAGGTCCCCACAAGCCTTAGGCTTTGAAGTATAAATTGTACTATCCGGGAGAGAAAAAACCCTATGAATGGAGATCACCCATCTTTATCTTCTTCAGTTCTTTTTTACAGATCTGCATTTAATTTACTCAAAAAAATACACAAAAAATTCATAAAAAATTGGTTAACAGTGAATACTGTTACACTAAGTTGGGGGTCTTTACGGAAACAGCCTCCCTACCGTAAAAAGTAGGGGCATGGTCTGCGTACATCTTACCTTCTCCAAATCCTGCTCTGAACGGGATATACTGGGTATGTTTGATTTTGTTTGGTTTGATTTTCGCAACTCGCAAGCCCACAAATATTCTTGACACGTAGTGTAATATCTTTTTTTGAGACCTGTTAATTCCCCCAGACGGCGCCACCCCTCTTCCCCTCCCCCCCTTTTTTTTTCTCCCTCTTGCCCCTTCTTCCTTTTTTTTTCTTAGTTTTTATTTAGTTAAATATAGTTAATAGTGATAGTTTTTTGATTTTATTATTAATAAAATTAAGAGTTCTTTTATTTTTATATATTATTTTTAAATAAATTATTCGAAAGTAAAATAAACGAATAACATGATATAAAAATTATCAACAAACAAATTATATAAAAAACATTGATAATACAAACACAATTTATTTACATTAATTGTGCATCAAATCTAACCATTCTTGTATCTTTTCTCAATACGAGTCAGACCATTCTCTACATCTTCAGTCAGTCACATTATTCAACCATGACTACATGATAGGTGGTACATGATAGTCAAAGTTCAAAAAAATATGAACGAAATGATTATCGTTAACCAATGGAATCGCGATGTGTTGACGTTGCTGAAATGAAATTGGAGCAGGCTTAAATGGCAACTGTGTAAACCAAGTGTTACTATGACCAGTAAATGCATGCACCACAATATTATATCGTATTGTGATGACAACCCCACATAATATCCATCAAACTTTAATGTGGTGCGAGAGATTCAAAGAAATTAAATGCACATAGCATAGGCAATACCCGTTCAATTTGATAAGAAATATCATGATATATATATATACACACACACACACATATATATATATATATATAATACAAATGAGAGTGCAAAATAATTTTAAAATAATAATTTAAAATCGCAAGACATTTTTAGAAAAGTATAAAAAAAATTTATATCAAGTTGGAATAAAAAGTTGTATGTTTTTAAATTGGGTGAGTGAAAATTAAAAGTACAATGGATGTGCAAAACAGGGATTGCAAATTATTTAAAATAATATCTACACATAAATAAATTTTTCAAAAATTATAAAACTATATTTATATCAAGTTGGGAATAAAATATAATAAAAATTGTAATTTTATACTTTGAGGTGTAAAAAAAATTAGTAGAAGGACAAAATAAGAATTTTCACCATATTTTATTGATTGGGGAAAGATAAAAGGAGGTGCCGAAGCTAAAGAGAGCGGATTAGTAGACTTCCTTCTCTTTTGAGATCCTATTTTATAGCGTATCAAATGAGGTTTTATAAATAAGATAAAAAAAATAAAATAACTTATAAACTTATTTATTTTCCCCAGACTTACACCACATCTACTCAACAATCCAGAATTACTATAACAATTGACAGCCAAATATACAACAATATGTCTTAAACATGAGGCAAAGAAGGTGGCTGGAATTGATCAAGGATTACGACCTGAAAATCCTCTACCATCCAGGCAAAGCAAACGTGGTAGCTGATGCACTGAGCCGCAAACCTGTTTCTCTTCGAGTGTCTTATTTTATATTTTTGTTTAGATTTTGGCGAATATTATTCTTCATAGGACGTAACAAGATGTTCTTCTTGTCATATTTAGAGTGATATGGTGTATATAACGTTTTGGATGTAATATAAATATAAAAGAGTGTAGCATAAATATGATAAGTGTGTGTGTATATATATATATATATATATATATATATATATATATATATATTGTCTACGCAAAGACAATATTAGATGCGATTTACAATACTAATTTATGCATGTTTTGTACTAATTATGCATGAAATATATGCATTTCGTGCATCAAAATTTCAATGACAAGATATGCAATATATTTGATGCATATAATCTAATATTTTAATGTATCGATATTTTGACGATATATTGCATATTTTAATGAATTATTGAAATTTCACGCACAAATGCATATATTTTATGATAATTAAGTACAAAATTAGTGCATAAATTAAGAATGTGAAAGATCGCATCTAATATCGCAGATCGCATGTAACGCGCCACTATATATATATATATATAATAGATGACTCCATCCATATATTTACTACAATTCATGAGGGCCAGATGAAACCAATCAAGTATGAAAACTACTGTCGACACACATGCCAAAAAATCTGATACTGTAAGAAAATTTCATTAGTTTGGAGATGTAGTATGAATGGATCAGATCATATCTGGAATATATATACTTCGCAAAATTTAAAAAAGAAAATAATCTATTAGCTAGCTGGATATCAACAACTTAAATTACTCTTCCCTGTCCTCAGAGGCGGTATGCCCACCATTTTTAATTTTTTTATATTAACTTATTTATTTTTAGAATATATGTATATTTTGCCCCATATTAAATTTCTTTTGGAAAATATGAACGTCATATTCATAGGTAGTTAATTTGACTGATACAAAAAATTATAACTCCTATATTTTTTGCCCCCATATTAAACTTTTCGAAAATATACGTCTCGCGAAGGATTGGGCCGAATGTTGAAGAAAAAGAGGAAAATGAGCTGTTTTGAGCAGCACAAAAGACAATTTTGACTGAGCTCGACTACGAGTTAAAGTTGGGACTTAGTTGAAATACATAGTACTCCGTGAGAGGTTTCCAAAACATGTAATGACACTCAAAATGATTGAGCTATTTTCGGAAATGGGTCTCGGATCATATCCCACGTAGAAAAATAGTAATAAGAATTGTATGTATATAAGGTGATGTGCAAATACTCTTGTTCACAACAACAAGTGAGACAGACATGAGTGGATGTGAACCGGGCGCCACACGTGCGAGCGCCGCCGTCGCCGTCCGGCGCGGCTCAGCTCGGTTCGAATGGCGATTTTGGCGAAATGTCTCGAAGTTATATTTTTACTATAATTTTATTTGGCAAAAAAATACATTTTTGCTAAACCGCCTCAATCATAAAATCCGAATTTTTCGGATGAGGATAAATATCAAACTAATTGATAATTATCGAATTAATATATTAGTATAACTATCAAGTTAATTGGTAATTATCAGACTAATATATTAACATATTAGGATAAGTATCAAACAGATCAATCCTAATCGATCTAGAGTTCCTCCAGCACATGTCTCTCTCTCGTCTTCACCTATAAATACCCGATTAGAGGGGTCCAATTTTTTACACACAAAACATACGATTTTTTCCAAGCTTTTGCAGTCCAATTATCTTCTTCGTTTTTTCTTATCGGTCGTGTCGGTGATAGTATACATATTTTATTCTAGTTCGCTGAGGGTGGAGTGATCATCGATTCAGTGCATCGAGGTGTTTTATCCTGGGAGGCAGACGCTATACACAGTGGTGAGGGCGAATCTGCTTTAAGGAGACATATCTTCTGGACTCAACATTGAATTCCTTTCGATTTTGTCATCAGCAAATATTTGATTTTGCTAACACTTTCTTTGCAGGGTTTTAATTAAACAAATTGTCTTTTCAATTTTGTATTGTTTATTCAAGTATCGATTTATTTTACCAACAATCTTAAAGCAAATTTTCGTTTCTTTACTTGATTAAGCATATATTTTCAAAAGTTTAAGACATAATGGATGCTTCAATCCCTACACAAAACCCCTTTCTGTCTACGGACGTTTCTGGAGGTGCGCCTCAGAAAACCGGATCGGCTACCGTGAACCACTCTGCTTCGGTTCCGATAAATAATTCGGTTTCGATTCTAGTTATCCATGCTGACAAACCAGAGAAATTCAACGGCAGAATTTCAAGAGATGACGGCAGAATATGATGTTCTATCTGACCACTCTAGGCTTGTCTCGATTCCTCAAGGAGGAGGCGCCCAAATATGATGAAGACACTGACCAACAGACTTTGATGGCCATTGATGCTTGGAAAAATTCTGACTATTTAAGTCGGAACTATGTGATGAATGGTCTTGCTGATTCACTATACAATGTGTATAGCACTGCTAGATCAGGCAAGGCATTATGGGACTCACTATATCATAAGTACAAGATCGAGGATGTTGGTGCTAAAAAGTGGATTGTTGGGCGGTTCCTTGATTATAAGATGGTGGATTCCAAGACTGTGGTCAGGGAGGTGCAAGAGCTACAAGTGATCGTTCATGAAATCCATGCTGAAGGAATAATCATTAGCGAATCCTTCCAAGTTGCTGCTGTGATTGAAAAGCTGCCCTCGACTTGGAAAGACTTCAAAAATTATCTCAAGCATAAGCGCAAGGAGATGAGCATGGAAGATCTGGTCGTTAGACTTCGCATTGTAGAAGACAACAGAGAATCAGAGAAGAAAGTAAATGTTACTGTGGCAAAGGCCAATGTTGTGGAAACTGGACAGACATCCAAGAAAGGCAACAATGGAAAGGGAACCAAGTTGGGACCTAAAGGAGGAATTACGAAAAACAAAGAGAAATTCCTTGGAAAGTGCTACAACTGTGAGAAGATGGGTCATAGGACGGCTGACTGCAGGCTGCCAAAGAAACCAAAGAAAAAGGATGGTAATGCAGCACATGTGATTACCGAACAAGTTGGAAATCTTAACCTATGTGTTGTGATCTCCGAAGTGAACTTAGTTGGTTCAAATACCAAGGAGTGGTGGTTTGACACTGGAGCAACTAGGCATATATGCGCCAACAAGACAATGTTCTCCTCCTTAGAAGAAACATATGCTTGTAAAAAGCTGTTCATGGAAAATTCTACAACATCAACTATCTTGGATGAATGCACGTTGATCTTGAAGATGACGCGTGGAAAGAAAATGAATCTTTAAACGTGTGTTGTATGTGCCTGATATTCGCAAGAACCTTATTTCTGGTTCCTTGTTGATTAAGCGTGGCTTTAGATTAGTTTTTGAGCCTCATAAAGTTATTTTGTCAAAGAGTGGTGTGTTTATTGGCAAGGGCTATGAGAGTGATGAACTGTTTAAGTTCAATGTTTTGACTGTTAAAAGTAATGAAATTAAGAATTCTTCGGCTTACTTGCTTGAGTGTCGTAATTTATGGCATGCTAGATTAGAAAATGTTAATTTTAATGCAATACGTAGACTAATTGCATTAGGTCACATACAAAAATTTAAAATTGATTTAAACCACAAGTGTGAAACTTGTGTAAAGGAAAAATTAACTCGATCTCCATTCCGACAAGTGGAAAGAAACACCAAACCTTTAGAATTAACACATAGCGACCTATGTGATTTGAAGGTTGCTCAAACTAGAGGTGGAAATAAATATTTTATTACTTTTGTGGATGATAGTACCAAATATTGCTATGTATATTTGCTTAAAAGCAGAGACGAAGCTATAGAGAAATTCATTCTTTATAAAACGGAAGTTGAGAATCAATTGAATGCAAATAGAAGTTTTAAGGAGTGACCGTGGAGGTGAATATGTGGAACCATTCGGCGAATATTGTTTGCAACATGGGATTATTCATGAGGTCACTGCCCCATATGCACCACAGTCAAATGGTGTGGCGGAATGTAAGAGTCGCACTCTAAAATAGATGATGAATGCGATATTGCTAAAGTCCGAAGTTATCTTTTTACTGCAATATTATTTGGCCAAAAAATCATTTTTGCTAAACCGCCTCAATCATAAAATTCGAATTTTTCGGATCAGGATAAATATCAAATTATTTTATAATTATAGAATTAATATATTAGGATAACTATCAAGTTAATTGGTAATTATCAGATTAATATATTAACAGATTAGGATAAGTATCAAACAGACCAATCCTAATCGATCTAGAGTTCCTCGAGCACATGTCTCTCTCGTCTTCACCTGTAAATACCCAATTAGAGGGGTCCGATTTTCTACACACAAATAGTTTTTTCCAAGCTTTTACAGTCCAATTCTCTTCTTCGTTTTTCCTTCTCGGTCGTGTCGGTGATAGTATACAGATTTTATTCTAGTTCGCTGAGGGTACAGTGATCACCGATTCAGTGCATCGAGGTGTTGTTTTATCATGGGAGACAGACGCTATACACCGTGGTGAGGGCGAATCTGCTTTAAGGAGACAGATCTTCTGGACTCAATATTGACTTCCTTTCGATTTCGTCATTAGCAAATATTTTATTTTGCTAACACTTTCTTTGCAGGGTTTTAATTAAATAAATTATCTTTTCAATTTTATACTGTTTATTCAATTATAGATTTATTTTACCAATACCGAAAACTTACATGTCGTCGTTTTTCTTCGTGTAACATTGATCAAGGCAAGTACTTAATTGTGTTTAACTATGTTTCATGTCATTTCTATCGTGAAATATGAATTGTGGATTTGTGAAGTGAGTTTTGAGTGTTTGTTCATATGCGGAGGTTTGAAGGAACTTTCGGGAACCTTGTTAAGGAGCTGGTCGTGGACGTAGTTTTCCATCGGGAATGGTACGACGGAACTTCCGAGAACCCTGGTAACGGGTCTAGTCACGGAAATTACCGTTGAGTGTTATATTTGGATGATTTGTGGTGTTTTTTACGAGAGTTGAAAAATGAAGAAAATTTGTCAAAATTTTGATTATAATTTGCGTGATTTACGTATTTACACTAGCAATTCCAGCGGTAGCTCCTTCAGGGTTTCTTAAATTTTATGTATTTTAGGTGATTATCCACTAGGGGAGCTGACACGGGATGTGTGTGGATGTGACAAACAGCGCTGGTATTGAATCTCATGTTTTATCATTTTAATTGTTTAAGTTATTGTTGTCCTTGAATGCCGAGTAGTCTAGTACGCTTTATTTCTTGGGTATAGTTTAAGTGTTGGGAATTTTGGCTAGAATGAAAGAAAAGACTTGAAGTGTTTGTCCCACATCGGTTGAAGAATGGAAGGTGAAGGGGACTTCAAGCCTATAAAAGGAAGTCCAAGGCTTTGATTTTAATGCACCCCATAAAATACACATTAAGTATTTTATTCTTTCTTTCTTGGTCTCTTGTTTTAGAGAGTAGAAAGATGTGAGTTAAATCTTTGAGTGTGTGGGTGTAATTGGGGGTTGGCTTGAGAGATTAGTCTATGTGATTGTAACAATTTGTCATATAGTGGAGTTTTCTCTCTGGAGGCCCGTGGTTTTTCTCCGGTTTTGGAGTTTCCATGTATATTCTTGTGTTATTTATTTTTCTTTATTTTCGTTCTTTGGGAGGGTTGTTGGGGATCTTTGAGGCCGTTTTCCCAACAAGTGGTATCGGAGCCAGGTTCGGGGGAGGTCTCGGTCTTAGAGGTTTGGAGTATGCTCTGTGGTTGCAGCTTTGTCTGATCTTCCACACCAGAAATAAATTTCTATTGGTCGTATTGGAGGGTGTCTCGGTATTTCAGAGGTTCGGAGTATGCTCTGTGGTTGCAGTTCTATCTGATCTTCCACATCAGAAACGAGGATTGTTGGGTTTTGAGATACGGATACGATGTCAAGGTTTAGTCCCATGAGGTTCGATGTAGAGAAGTTTGACGGAAGGATCAATTTTGGCTTGTGGCAAGTTCAAGTCAAGGATATGTTGATACAATCCGGGTTACACAAGTGAATGAAAAGTATGCCGGGTTCGAGTAGTGCTGAAGTGCGGAGAATATGGGCATACTGCTTGGTCTATGAAGATCAAGGTGGAGCTGGTCAGGCAAATAGCTCCGTTGTTATCAACATGATTGAAGAAGGTTTCCTTTTGTGAGGGAATGTGCATTCTTATGGCATGTTGGAGTTGTCATGAAAAAGGATGTGATGGTGTTAGCTGGTCCACAAATTGCACACATGGCATTCGCTTGGCATAGATGCGGGGTGTGTGGTGGATGTTATGTCGATGGCTGGAGGACTTCCATGGGAGCCAAGAGATGGGAGTAGCACCATAAATTTTCAGCAAGTTTTTCGATATGTGCCGAGGTGAAATTCTTAGAAGGGATCTTTCTAAGTGGTGATACTCTTTTATGGTGGAGTATGATAGTTCTCTGTTTTTGAGAATTATGATTGTTGGTTCAGACAATGGTTGCCAGTGTCGCAGAGAAGATTTTCTTTTATTTAGCCAATGTGGAGTATGTTGGGAATTTTGGCTAGAATGAAAGAAAAGACTTGAAGTGTTTGTCCCACATCGGTTGAAGAATGGAAGGTGAAGGGGACCTCAAGCCTATAAAAGGGAGTCCAAGGCTTTGATTTTAATGCACCCCATAAAATACACATTAAATATTTTATTCTTTCTTTCTTGGTATCTTGTTTTAGAGAGTAGAAAAATATGAGTTAAATCTTTGAGAGTGTTGCTGTAATTGGGGCATAGCCTACTAATTTCGATTACACTGTATATCAAAAATTCATAACAATAATTCTTTTCTGATAGCAGTCAATAAGATGAACCACACTAGCCGATGAAATATTAATTGCAATAGCTGAAGCGATAGGAAAATTGAAGGTGATGAGAAAAATGACGAAAAAGAGAATTCTAAGAAAATATGACATAATAAGAATTTGAAATATGAAATCACAATGAATATTAAGAAAATATTAAGAAAATCACAATAATTCTAAGAATTCTATGAATTCTACAACTGCAAAAGCATATGAAATCACAATGAATATTAAGAAAATACTGAAAAATGGGATTGGAAAATAGTAAGAGAAAATTTAAAAAAAAAATAGAAGAGAATTTGTGTATATTTTGCCTCGTATTAAATTTCTTTTGGAAAATATAGACGTTATATTAATAGGTAATTAATTTAACTAATATAAAAATTATAACTCCTATATTTTTTTCTCTCCATATTAAACTTTTCGAAAATATATGTCTCGTGAAGGATTGGGCAGCAACATTCCATGTCATCGTTTTTCTCTGTGTATCATTGACCGTGGCAAGTATTTTATTGCATTTAACTATGTTTCATGTTATTTTTGTAAAATGTGAATTGTGGATTTGTAATGTGATTATGTGAGTTTTGATTCTTGAATAGGTATTCATATGGGGACGGGTTTGAAGGAACTTTCAAGACCTTCTTAAGGTGTCTGGTCGGGGACGTAGTTTTCCACTTGGATGGTTCGACGAAACTTCCGTAACCTTAACGATGGGTCTGGTCACGGGATTATCGTTGAATGTTATGTTTTAATGATGTGCGTTGTGTTTTTTTACGGTATATGAAAAATGAAAGAGAATTTGTCAAAAACTTAATTATTATTTGTGTGATTTACATATTTGCACTACTAATCCAACACTAATCCCTTCATAGTTTAATAAATTTTATATATTTCAGGTGATTATCCACCAGGAGAGCAAATACGGGATGTGCATTGATGTGATAGCCATCGATGGTGTTGAATCTCTTGTTTTGTCATTTTAATTGCTTCAACTGTAGTTGTCCTTGAATGTTAAGTATTCCAGTATATTTTCTTTCTTGTGTGTTGTTTTAATAGAGATGTTAAAAGGACTAGTCCCAGTGGGCTTCGGGCTTAACGATCTGAACTAAAAGAGCTCGAATTTTAAACGGGTCGACAATTTTCGGCCTTAGCCCTAACCATAACGGGCTTCAGACTAAATGAGTATAGGCCATAAATAAAAAAATATGAAAAAAAAGTGGTAGTACACACACACACACACACACATATATATATATAATATATAATATATATATATATATATATATATATATGAGAAACCCCTTAGTGTAGGAATATAGGAAAAGATACGTTCGTCTAGCACATCTTTCATATGTGTGTAGCACAATCAGAAATATTATGCTGCAGAGATTTTAAATATGTGAGTTTAGCACATATTTCATTATTTCGTAGCACAAATTTAAATAGGTTAAGTTTAGCATATCTTCCATCGCATCGTAGAACAAACAGCATAAACATGTAGCACAATTCACTTAAGTTATATATTTCAGTTTGCATAGCACACAGCACAAACACGTAGCACAACTAGGTATAAATCTCAACCATTGGTCTAACTCAATCAATGGCCCAAATTCATTCCTATTTTCTAAGAAATTTACCTTTCCTACTTGAACCAATCCATATATATATATTCAAGAATCGAATATTAGTGATATAACGGCTGTACATGAGTAGGATTATATGCATTTATATATTTTTTATTGCATTATTATTGCATATACTAGCGACCATCTTGATGCAATAAATAATAACAAATATGCAATGAAATTGCTTAATAATGTAACAGGTATAGATTGGTTTATGGATTTCACCATTAAAGGGGTTTCCACCAAAATCAATCCCTATATATATATATATATATATATATATATATATATATATATATATATATATATATGATCATATGAGAATGGTTTTTATGTTGTGAATTGAGAATAAATCTGAATCATTGATCTGTATGTGATGTACTGATTGGCTTATGCATGCAATATATGCATTTCGTGCATCAAACTTGCAATGCATAAAAACTCTGCATTATATGCATCAAAATATCGATGCACTAGAATATTACATTCTATGCGTACGTTCTTTTGAGAATAAATCTAGACCATCCATTTAATCAAGATGTATGGATCAAATTCATTCTTATTTCTTAACTTAAGTATCATTCTCACCAGAACCCACCCCTATGTATATATATAGAGATTTAGGATCAAATGAGAATGGTTCTTATCCTGCGAATTGTGAATATGCATAAGTTTTGTACTAAATATGCATGAAATATATGCATTGCGTGCATAAAAAATTGCAAAAATGTGTTAAAATATACATTATATGCATCAAATTTTTGTGAGAATAAATCTAGGTCATCCATTTATCAAGATCTATGGATGGAATTCATTCTTATTTCTTAACTTAAATTGCATTCTCACCTGAATAAATCTAGGCCATCCATTTATCATGATCTATGGATGAAATATTGCATCCATATATATATATATATGTTTGTAAAATATATTAATATGATATCTAAATACCTATTTTTATGTTTTATTTAGTCTGGCCCGCGGGCCAGCCCGGAAAGCCTGCCCGTTTAGCCCGTGGATTAATCGGTCCGGGGCAATTTGGCCCGAATTTAAACGTGCCAAGAAATGGCAACCGTAACCCTGTTTTTTGGTGGGTTAAATTGGCCGCCCCCTGGGCCTCGGCCGTTTAACATCTCTAATTGTTCAAGACCTTTAATGGCCATTTGATTGTCTTGTGTTGAATATGGATGTTGTGGACTTTTTATTTTCGGGTATTACTAAACACCGCCCTAAATTACTAGTCACCGCCCTTAAAAATTATCTTTTTGCCCATTTGACAATCTTTCATTATTTCTACCCAACACACAATTCTTTATCAACACACAAGTATTTCGAATTGAAATCTAGAAGCAATTTTTTATTTATTCTACCCAACAAACAATCAAATATATATCATCAATATCATCGACAACCACGAAAATGGGCGAGAATTCACAGCTGGAGGTAATTTTTCGGAGAAAATGATGCAGGCGTCTGAATATTCCGCCTGACCCATGGCACGGGCGTCCACAAATTCCGCCTAGACCATGGTACAGACGTCTGCAACGGACGCTCAATCCTTGGTCTAGGCGTCTAGACCAGACGCCTGGACCACGGATTTGGCGTCCGATGTAGACGCTTGTACCATGGTCTGGCGTCCGATTCAGACGTCTGTACCATGGCCAGGCATCCATTCCAGACGCCTCTGCCATGGTCCAGGCGCAATTTCTGGACGCCTGGTCGCTTTTTGTGCATGATTTTAAATTTTAATAATAATATTATTGGTATTATTATTAACATTCTGTCAATTAAAAATTTCAGGTTATATTCGATAGTGATTGTGATGCGATTGGTTGGGCGAAAAAAATTGCTCTTCAAATTGGTTTCGAGTTGATCATTTCGTCGTACAAGAATAAAGGAAAGACAAAGCTATTGAGATGTAACTGTGGTGAATGGTACAGAGGGGTATTAAGAGACTTGGATGTCGTTGCGCGAAAGGACACAAAGACGAAAACATGCAAGTGTACATTTCAGATAAAGTCCGAACAATTGCATGACTTGAGTGGTTGGATAATCAGACCGATGTCTGGGAGTAAGGGTATGCACAATCACTCATTTATTGTATATCCGGAGGGGGTCGTCAAATGAGTAGACTGAGTAAATCGGCCAAACAAGTTGTTCGTGAGATGAGTGCTGCTCAAGCCAATCCGTGTGCCATCTTGGCGGCCATTCAGAATAAATTTCCAGAGGACAAACCGACTAGACGACATATCTATAACTATAGAGACCACTTGAGGAAGCATGATTTTGAAGAAAGAGATGTCGTCGGTCAGTTTCACCATTTGGCTGTGACGAATAACTACGTACATTGTGTAATATCCGGAATTTCTACTATAGTTGTCCAACGGTATTTTATCCGAGTTGTGTTGTACAGCGTGGAATTTGTATAGTATGGATAAAATAATAGAAAGACTGAGGCAACTGTACTCGTATAATTGTCGTATTTGGTAGACAATTACAATTGAGGACATCGTGTATCAGGTTATCGCACTTTTGATATTGGGTATATCGTATGAGAATATTATTGAATTCAGTATATGTGTTCAGTGTGTCGTATGTTCGTTTTTGGTATGTCGAGACGTTGGACAGAAATTGCAGGAAATGGCTAAGTATGGAACTGTTAACGTACGTTAAGACTGTAAGATAACGTACGCTAAGTTGTCATGTGTTACGTACGTTATGCGTAAGGCATTACGTACGTAACGAAGGGAATCGGACAGGATCGAGTCGTGGATGGCAGGTGGGCCCGCTGTCGGCAGCGGATGTAGACAGGCGAGTCAACCCCGACCATTACATACGCTACGCATGTAGTATTACGTATGTAATATGGGTATGGTACTGTAGCAAGTCAACGTACATATTACGTATGTTACGACGGAAATGTTACGTACGTAAGCGCGTGAACGAAACAGGTCAGTTAGTTCTGGAATGAGATTACGTACGCTATGAAGGACATATAGCGTACGCTAAGCTGCATTACGTACGTTAGTACTGATGGTTAATGTACGTAACGATCGATACAGTTTATAAAATGAAGTTCGTTCTTTCATTTCACTTCAGCACCTCACTTCGTTTTTCGTCTCCAAACAATGAGAGAGAGAGAGAGAGTTAGCTCTCCTAAGTCGATTTTGAGCTTGAGGGCTTGGATTTGAGGCTTGGATATGGAGCTATGGTTGATTCTTGAAGTGATTCCTTGTGTTTTTCATCTTCTAAGAGGTATGTTGGAATAATCCTCTCTTAAATTTCGAATTTTTGATGTTGTTGTTAATGAATGATTCATATGAAGATGATTATGATCTTGTTGTTACAACTCTTGAGGATATATGAGGTGTATGTTGAAGGAAGATGATGATATGTTGGTTTATGTCTTGAATATGTTGATTATGATTATAGATTCATAGTGTTCTTGGTGTTCTTGGTAGAATTGTTCGATTCTTGATGTTAGGAGGATCATATATTGGAAAATATGATAATATACACTTTGAATCATGAATTAGGATTATTTAGATGTTAGAGGATATCGAATTTCGTTGTTTTGATGGCAATGAACAAGGTTTTGAATCATCTAGTGTTCTTGAGGAGCTCCTTGATGAATTGAACATAGCAAGACGATCGTAGGATGAATTATCGGTATTTTTAGATATGAAGATTGAATGTTCGTTGATTGTAGTGGTAGAATTCGTATGTTCTTGATGAAATACGAATTAAGATATCAACTTGGAATCCGGAAAGATTGTGATTGTTCGTCAAATATGTTTTCCTTTACGTTCGTACCCGTAATCGTATTGTGGTTGTGAATTCGTAATTGTTTGAATTGGATTATTCGGGCTCGTATGTTTAATCGGGATAATGTGGAACATTTGGGTTTATTGATCGGTTGTAGTAATCGTTAAGTATGATCATCGAGTTGCGGTTTATATTATAGATATGAATTCGTATTTGTTGAGTTGGATTACTTGGTTTTGTGTACGATCGAGATATCGTTGAAACATTGAGATCGATTGGTTGGCTATGTCGGTTATTAATTGTTATCAAATCATTGCTATTTGTATTACTTCAATAGGTTGATATTATTGATCGGTGTGTATAACCGTGTGTTGCGGTCGAGCTCGAGAATGTTCGTAGATTGCTTTGGTCGGGGCTGAGGAGCTCGTAGACGAAGGCAATGAAATTAGTAGTGGTTTCATCATCGCCGTATCGGTATCGAGGCAAGTTTTTACTTGCTCAGTTATAGTGCTTAATGAATGGTTTCAGTTTCATTTCGTTTATAATGCATGTAGCAATAATTATTACTGCAAATTCTGGAGATTTGGATTATATGTTATTTTCCGATTCTGGGGGTTAAATCATGATGTATATGATTTGCCTTGGTTATTGGCATAATTGGGTATCGAGGATACGTTGTGATAAAAGACAAGGATATGAGTATATGTAGTCCATGGTATATTTGGATCGCTGAGCATTGCGGATAATCGTCGGTGATGGTTTGACATCGAGATTTCTCCCGAAGGACTCGGGGCAAGTATCTTATATCGATTCGGTTAGTGTTAGTGATTTGATCATGCATATTGTCATTCATGTTGTTGAACATGAGGTCGTCTTAGTTGATTTGTCATATTGTAGTTCATGTTATGTTGTTCATGTTTATGAACATATTAATTTGCATATGTGTATGCATAATTGTGTTGTTTATGTTGTGTTGATCCGATGGGATCGTGTGATCTATGCTGAGGGCGCTGGATCAGATGTCCACCTCGTGTTGGTCCGACGGGATCATCTTGGGATCTATGCTGAGGGCGCTGAATCATTGGACGGGTTTTCCACCTCGTGTTGGTCCGATGGGATCATCTTGGGATCTATGCTGAGGGCGCTGGATCGTTGGATTACCCAGTGTTGTGTTGATGGAATCATGTGGATTCGCATCGTTGGTTTTACATGTGTTGTTGTGCATATGTATATTATTGGTTATCCACCTCGTGTTGATCTTGTAGGATCATCTTGGGACCTATGCTGAGGGCGCTGGGTCATGGGATTCCATTGAGTATACAATGTTGTTATTGTTTTGAGCATGTTGACGTGGTCATATGAATATGCATTTGTAGGTCCTGTGTTAGGACCGTGTCCGTATTGCATTGATCTGATCTCGGATTAGACTGACATGATTGTCGTGGTATTGTGCATCTTGAGGTATGTTTCGTATTTCCTTTAGTATTCGTCTTTTGATGGACAATCGGTTATCGTATTGGGATTTGATGATACTATCTGATGGATCATATTGATCAGAACTGGTATATTTCCGTATCGTGAGTTGGTTATGATAGTTTGAGAATCTTGAGTATTATTTGAGGTACAATACAGATAATATGTTCGAGTTTATTGGTTAATCGAATACGAGATGCGAATTATGATAATGGTTATTCTGATGAGAATTATTTGAGTAAGTAAATTGACTATGATAAGATTACATTGGTCGTATTCTTATTTTATATTCTCATTGGTATGTAATTATTAATGCGATGTGACGGTTATCATTGTTGGATATTATGGCTGACCCCGTCGTGGGCTTTCTTTTTAGGTTCTTGAGATATTGAGCTTGTAGCGGTCGTGGAGAGATGAGCTTCCGGGAGGATACTGGCTAGGGCATGTAATTGTGTACTGAGTTTCCTGATCAGTTGTTGTATTCCGCTGCTAGAGTATTTTTAATTGTTTGTCTTTTCCGCTGCGTGAGTGTTTTTAAATGGCCTTTTGGTATCTGGTAACTTAGGTTACTTTGGCAACCGTTTTCTAAACTATTTTGTCGGTACGTGTAAGCGATAGCTTAACATATGTTTTTAAACTGTTGAGTTCTGGCATTTCAGGCCTTGTCCTTTCAAACGAGATTTTACGACGGTTTTGACAAACAGATTTTATATAGTCTTCAAATGTTTTTAAAAATAGTACCGTCGTTAGCGTTTTGGGCATTTGTAAATATTTGCGAAAATTCCTTTTAGCCTTGTGGGTTCCATCTCGGGGCCCACGGCGCTGTAATATTCCCGGTTAAATTCTGGGGGTGTTACACATTGGACGCAGGCCGACCCGGATACAAATGTTGTTACCCACGTGTTCATGGCACATCCAACATCAATCAACTTAATCCGGACCTACAGATGGTTCATTGGCATGGATTCTACCTACAAAACGAATAATTATAAGATGCCATTACTCGAGATAGTCGGGATGACTCCATGTAACAAGAACTTCCTTATCGCCTATGCAATTATGAAAGATGAGACCGAATCGAGCTATGCGTGGGTGTTGGAGAAGTTGAAAATTTTGCTTGGGTTTGATGTTCATCCGACGGCTATTGTTACGGATCGCGAGTTGGGATTGATCGTCCTATTGGAGAGATATTTCCACAGAGTGCCCACTTGCTTTGTGTTGCGAGGAAATCCCTCACACTATGCCGCAAGTGCACGGTGTCAACAAGTAATAAAGTGATAAGTAAGATATCGTTCACTCGAGGACTGATTTCACTAAGTACCAAAATATAGTCGACTCGTAATTTTATTTGAAGAACAATTATAGAGAATTTATTACTAAACTAATTGCAGAAAAATAAATAATAATAATAATAAGCGATTAGTGAGGCTGCTCGACGTAAACGTGTCAAGTATGAGGCTAAATGTGCGGACATCGGTTATGGCTTCCTCCCCTTTTCTTTTTCTTCATTTGGAGAACTTGAGAAAGAGGCGGTAGCCTTACTAAAGCGTATTAGACTTTTCTCCTTGACGCAAGACATTGGTGCTCGTGTCTTGGATCACTTTTTTAGTCGTATTAGTTTCGCTATTGCTAGAGGAGTGGGGGCCCAGTTGGTCTCTCGGCTTCCCACTAATTTCTTGTAAATCCTTTGAGTTTTCAATAAAGTGATGTTATAATAATAATAATAATAATAATAATAATAATAAGGGTGTAGGATTATGATTTTCAACTCAAACAATCAGGAATAATTTTTATTCAATTCAATTCACTTTTATTCAATTGATTGTGAGCCAGGAATTCCTAAATTATTCTAAAGCCTTTCCCAAGGTCGATAGAAAATACTACAAATTATTAACTCGATATATCCCTATTCGAATTAGATAATTAATAGCTAAAACAGTTCAAGAATTCCCACAAATAAATAGGCTTCACAATCCCCATAAGTATATTCTTATCTCACGAAAATTATGATTCGTCTCACAAGAACTATGCCTAAATTTCATCTCCCGAATCCATAAAGACATTCAAAACAATTCAACTGTTGGCCAGACAATTAAAAAGCATTAAGAACAATGAGAAAAATCCAATTCAATATGAATAACGAATGAATTGAAATAATAATAAATAAATCAATCGTCATGCAATCGGCTACAATCAAAATCCTACCCGAATAGATCTAAAAGCTAAGATGCAGAAAAACTAAGAAAAACCGTAGGGAATCCGTGGTCTTGTCGTCGCCCACAAATCTCCTCCTTGTGTTCTTCGCCCTAGCTATCGATCTTCCTCCTGATCTCCCCCCCATCTTGATCTTCAGCCCTTCAATACTTATTTATAGCCATCCTCAGCCTCCAAAACGCGTCCGTGTGATTAGGTCGAGAACAGACTCCAAAACGGCCCAGGAACGCGGAATATTCAGCAAAACCGCCCGGTGGGCCGCGGCTCACTTAATCTGTGCCGCGGCCTCTTAACGCCCAGCGCCTATACCTGGGCGCATTTTTCCTCCTGGGCCGCGGCTTAGCATCCTTGTGTCGCGGCTCAGGGTACAGTCCGCTCGGCATCCTGCTGGTCACCTGCGTGTGCCGCGGCCCACTTGGTTTGTGCCGCGGCCCCAGGCCATAAATTGCCGTTTTCGCCTGTTTTTCGTCGTTCGAGCTTCCGGACTCCAATTTCCTGCAAAACATAAAAGAATAGTGCATTAAAAGCTCATTTATGTTGATTTAGGCTCAAGATGGATACAAAATAATGATAAATAAGCGCATAAAAATACGCCTAACAAATACCCCCAAACTTGAGCCTTTGCTTGTCCTCAAGCAAAAATTATCAATTTTAAACAAAATGTATCGTGAATAATCATGCAAGTCCATAGTGCTCAACTTAATCAATACTACCCTGAAAATCTCAAAGAATAGTACAAGTATCGTAATAGCGAGTCACATCCAGGACACTGATTCCACTAAGTAATCAATTTCAGTCCTAATCAATCGTTCATGAAGAAAATCAAGCTCAAAGATTAACAGGCGTGAATTTAACCGACCGTCAGTATGAAGGGTTAGATTAAACAAGCTAATTCGCCCAGTCCCACAGTCTAGTGGTAAAATTCAAGAGTTTCATTATCGACATTACTCCTCGGACAGCATTCCCTTAATATAGATTCGAGTTAACCACTAGGTTTGGATCTCGGGATGTTTCATCGGGATAATCCTAGGGTGGAATTCCATTCTCATGTATAGGGAAACCGTTTGACGTAAAAGACACTCATGAGGCACATGGATGCTTCTAGTTACAAAGCCCCCCTCTACAGCGGAGAAAAAACTCTAATAGCAATTCCCGCATGTCAAGGTTGCTGTTTTACGCGAGGGTAAACAACGGGTCACGTGAATACCCCCGGTTACTAGGCTTCCCATCATCGGTAATGCGATATTTCTAAATTATTAATCTATTCAGGGTCGTCGTTTTACGCGAGAGTAAACAACGGGTCACGTGAATACTCCCGGTTACTAGATTTCCCATCATAGAACAACTAATATCTCGACTTTTTCTTGGGAAAAACTGTCCGACTGTAAACTCAATCCAAGTGCCAACAAGACTCATATTACTGGACAATTAGCTACGCGAAAAGTTTAACCAAACGTATAAACGGTGATTTAAAAACACGTATGTCTCCTTTCTTATCTGCTAAGATTTCTACAAAAACGATAAAATTTCGGACCTAATTGAATACAAAACAGAAGCAGAAATCGCTGACTGCAACTCGACCAAAAGTCAACTGTTTCTTCCAAGAGACATCAGTATCGTAACATCAGTTTTACACACGGAAGCACGAAAAATTCACCAAAAAAATCACGTTTTTAACTATCAACAGCATGCAAGAAAAATAAAGCAATGATGAAATCGCAATTTATAACCAAGAAAATTTAAGAAAATATCGCATGCTTCAATTTATTCCACTATACATAAAATCATCAATAATAAAACTCATGTGAAAATAAACGAGATAAGGAACAGTGAAACTTATTCCAAATGTCTTCTTGAACACCAGCACATGTCTGAGTGGAAACGTCGGTCAATCCATACTTCAAATAATGCTCAACATCACGAGGGACCCCCAAACTTAGTCTCTAGTCATGAGATAACACTAGACATTAAATCAAGAAAGACTAGAATATGAAGAATAATAACTCATTTGGGGTTAAAATATTAGAGAGATAAGGGCCAACAAGAATACGAATCCAAAAGAAATAACAAAACAAAAAAAATTAATAACTAAAATTCAAATAAAAACAACTAACTAGAAAGCAAGTAAAAATTATGGGTTGCCTCCCATCAAGCGCTCTATTTTACGTCTTGAGCACGACGTGGCAAAAAGAGTTTAACGTGGCTTTTTTCTAGGGAGATTGCCAAATGCCCCCTTCTTGCAATCTATAAGCCTCTTATTCCATATGGGAGGCTTTGGTTCATGCCCGGTTGCCACAAATAATGAGTAAGAATAATTATGAGGACAACCAAAAAATGATGGAAGAATATAATAATGATAAGGCATGAAAAAATAGGCAGAGTTCGAATGGGTAGATAATAAAGACATATCATGAACAACCTCATTAGAACTCATGGTATCAGCCTCAACAAAATCAAAAGTAATGGGGTCAATCTCTCCCATTATGGATTTAGGAAAAATTATGCGTGGCACCGTTAATAAAATTTTTGGCACAAAAGTGTTTACCTTATTAGTCGAAGTTTGATGACAATTTAATGAAATTTCTTTGGAAACATCATCAATGGTAACTTCTTCTACATGCTCATCACACTTTATGTAATTATCGGGTGCTGGGGGATCGACCCTAAAACTTAGCATGTCTTTCTTCTCAACCTCCCCCTCAACTTCACTATTAAATATATGAGCTGGAAAATAACCATAGTGAATCTCAATACCACGACTTGCACATTCTCGCTCAAAAAGGGTACTATCAGGATTTTTGAGAACGTCTACACATTGTTCAAGCATGGTCTTTTGTTTTGGGGGAGGGGCCTTACTGACCCTATTTGGCAAATTATTAAGAATATCGAAATTTATGAAATGCCAAGGGCCACGATACTCAAACGAAAACATAATGAAGAAAATAAAAATATAGAGACTAAAGAAAAAAAAACTTCAAATTAAAATTAGAGTCGCTTGGTATTGATATTAGCGAAAAATCAGTCCCCGACAACGGCGCCAAAAACTTGTTGCGAGGAAATCCCTCACACTATGCCGCAAGTGCACGGTGTCAACAAGTAATAAAGTGATACGTAAGATATCGTTCCCTCGAGGACTGATTTCACTAAGTACCAAAATATAGTCGACTCGTAATTTTATTTGAAGAACAATTATAGAGAATTTATTACTAAACTAATTACAGAAAAATAAATAATAATAGTAATAATAATAATAATAATAATAATAATAATAATAATAATAATAAGGGTGTAGGATTATGATTTTCACCTCAAACAATCAGGAATGATTTTTATTCAATTCAATTCACTTTTATTCAATTGATTGTAAGCCAGGAATTCCTAAATTATTCTAAAGCCTTTCCCAAGGTCGATAGAAAATACTACGAATTATTAACTCGATATATCCCTATTCGAATTAGATAATTAATAGCTAAAACAGTTCAAGAATTCCCACAAATAAATAGGCTTCACAATCCCCATGAGTATATTCCTATCTCACGAAAATTATGATTCGTCTCACAAGAACTATGCCTAAATTTCATCTCCCGAATCCATAAAGACATTCAAAACAATTCAACTATTGGCCAGACAATTAAAAAGCATTAAGAACAATGAGAAAAATCCAATTCAATAGAATAACGAATGAATTGAAATAATAATAAATAAATCAAACCGTCATGCAATCGGCTACAATCAAAATCCTACTCGAATAGATCTAAAAGCTAAGATGCAGAAAAACTAAGAAAAACCGTAGGGAATCCGTGGTCTTGTCGTCGCCCACAAATCTCCTCCTTGTGTTCTTCGCCCTAGCTACCGATCTTCCTCCTGATCTCCCCCCCATCTTGATCTTCAGCCCTTCAATGCTTATTTATAGCCGTCCTCAGCCTCCAAAACGCGTCCGTGTGATTAGGTCGAGAACAGACTCCAAAACGGCCCAGGAACGCGGAATATTCAGCAAAACCGCCTGGTGGGCCGCGGCTCACTTAATCTGTGCCGCGGCCCCTTAACGCCCAGCGCCCATACCTGGGCGCATTTTTCCTCCTGGGCCGCGGCTCAGCATCCTTGTGTCGCGGCTCAGGGTACAGTCCGCTCGGCATCCTGCTGGTCACCTACGTGTGCCGCGGCTCACTTGGTTTGTGCCGCGGCCCCAGGCCATAAATTGCCGTTTTCGCCTGTTTTTCGTCGTTCGAGCTTCCGGACTCCAATTTCCTGCAAAACATAAAAGAATAGTGCATTAAAAGCTCATTTATGCTGATTTAGGCTCAAGATGGATATAAAATAATGATAAATAAGTGCATAAAAATACGCCTAACACTTTGTACATGGCATATTAATAAGGATGTTGAAGACAAGGTCTAAAGAATTTGTGGAAAAGATAAAGAAATGGGCCAAAAGTTTAAAAATAGGAAATGGAAGAAAATCATGGAAGCGGCGACCGAAGAGGAATACGATCAAGCGGTGCAACTCATGAAGGATACATGGAGATGGAATCCTAAGGTGATATTCTACGTTGAGGGTACATGGCTAAAATACAAGGAGATGTTCGTTATTGCGTGGACAAATAAAATGCTTCATTTTGGAAACACAACCACTTGTAGAGTAGAGAGTGCACATGCCGAGTTAAAGCAATGGCTTAACTCTTCCACTGGAGCCCTCGATACCGTCTGGACCAAAGTGAACCAGGAGATTGAATCACAACTAACGCAGATCACATACACACTTGAACAGTCTAGGTGTCGTACAGGCGTGGTGTGCTCTAGTTTTCCATTCAACTACTTTCGCTGTCATGTTTCCCATCATTGTCTGCGATTAGTATCGAATGAATTGACACGTATGAGAGAATTAAGTGATCAAGTGTACCATCGTTGCGGTTGTGCACTCCAAACCACCCATCAGATTCCTTGTGCGTGTGAGATCAAGAGCGTTATGGAATCGCGGACCCCATGTAGTGTTAATCGTCTTCACATATTTTGGCAAACACTTATTATTTGTGATGGTGTGGACACGACAAAATTTGTCGATCCTTCTACCGGTGCTGAATCGGAGGACCAGTGGTACTTCCAAGTCCTTGTCAATGAGATCAGACAGAGCGATCCTGCAGTTGTCCGTAACGTATCACTTTTTATCCACGATCATCTTCACACTGATCAAACGCGTTATGTTGAACCACAAGTGAATATTGCAGTTAAGGGTCGACCAAGAGGAAGTTCACAGACTAGACGCGATCCTAGTGGTTGGGAGTATAGCCAAAGGGGTCGTAGCCGTTACCGATCATCCAGTGGTCGTGGCCACAACTCTTCTACATCAGTCCACAATGCCTCTTCATCGGGTATGAACAAATTTATTAATACTCCTGATATGCTTTTTAAGTTTGATATTGTTACGATTATATGTAATATATTGAATATGGGTTTGCAGATGCACACCACTGAGTGGAGATAGGTAACTATCACCATATCGACAAGATACCGGGAATTATTTTGCCGTTTGTAGAAGGTTATCTTGATGTCCCCGGAGACGGTAATTATGGATTTCGTGTTATCGCCGACTACATATTTGGCGACCAAGATAAATGGTGTCTTGTACATGTATGCATTGCAAATGAAATTATGGCTAATTGTACACTCTACCAATCGATCTACTATGATGAGATTGAACCTGAAGTTCGACGCATTACATGGGATGGTGGTGCGTGTGGATCAGATCATTGAATGGCTGTGGCTGAAGATTTAATCCCTATTGCTACTATTTTCAATGCCACCGTCATACTATTCGGATTCGGTAATGGTAGATCTTTATTTTCATGTCTCACTGTGCTGCCGTTGAAAGCACCCTCAACGGCAACACGACCTAGCCAGGAGATTGTTATTTGTCATTTAGGAGATACATGCAAATATTTTATTCGTCTAGTTTTAATGTCCAATTTTCCTGTACCGCCCATAGTGACTAACTGGTTTAAATACCATGATAGTAGTATTGGTGGCTGGGAGAATTTGTATACGAGCAGGACAAAAAAATAGAATAGATTAGTTGGTATGATGTAAAAAATGAATTTGTTGTATGTTCCTTAATTATTAAAACTTTCTTTTTTGTTGATCGTGATAGTTGATTGTTATTGCAATGTATGCAGAAGAGAAAAAATAGCAAAATACAAAATGCAAAAAAAAAGCAACTAAAACATGAAAAAAATATTACAGTGCCGGGTAATACCGTCATACGCAAAGCAAACAAAATACAAAATCTTACAGATGAAAAAAAATCAGTTGGCCAAATGCCAATCCCTCATGTACTCCTCAAGCATCGTCGTCGCTTCTGCCGCCTGGTTTGGGGGAAGGTGTCTGATACAGTACTGGGTAATACCGGCCAATCGACTCACCCACTGTAAAAAATATAGACAATATAATACAAAGAGTAATGTATGATGAAATGAAACAAAGTGCAAAGTTAAACAACATACGTAATCGCTGCTATAACGAGAAGGGATCATTGATCCAGCTGCAGCACCGTCGTTCAGTAGTTGAGGATGCGAATACCGATAATACCACTCAATGTAATCATCGGCGCATGTAGCCTGATCATGAGTAGCAGCCTGATAGTCAGTGAGAGGAAGCCTGTATGCGCCCGGAAACATCATCCAAGCATCATATGACATCCAAATGGAATACTCAACTCGGTACAATCTGCTCGACCACGCCCGAACCGCATTCTCTGGTCTGGTGATCGGGAAAGGGATGGTCTGTACATAACCGAGCTGCCGTAATGCCCGACCAGACATGTATGGCTCGATAGTATCCCGATATCGTAGCCATCCAATGAATGTGGTCCTAGGGACATCCCTCACTGGATCAGGGCCATACGGCAACCACTCTATCTGCGTACATATAATCAACAAATTAAACAAGTTATTTTTAAATGAATTGTGAGATTGTTAGAAGGAATCGTTATACCTCTGCGGTTGTCAACTGGTCAATGCGGCGACGCAAAGACTGGATTCGGTGCTCGTCCTTACCCTCAGGCTGGACACTCCATGTAGAAGCTCGAGGCCGCGTGGAGTCAACAATCATACGCTCTCGATGAGGTCGGAAGTAGGGAAAATACTCATAAATCCAAGTCTGAACGAGGGTAAGACATCCACAAATACCCATGGAGTCACCGCGACTAGCGATACCGAGCTGAGGGTACATGAAAGCCAATGCGACCGAACCCCATGAATACTGACTGGTCGTATCCATACCGTCCTTCACCTCCAATAAGCAGGACGGCCTAATCCGGTTACCACTCTTGTCAACAAACAAGGTGGATCCAAATAACAACCATATCCAAGCTACGGCCTGGGTGCCCTCCACTCGACCTCCATCGCGGCATGACCTGAAAATCGAGTCCATAAGTACGCCGCCACCCCCTAGTGAGTACTCAGTAGCTCCGACTGTGATACTCCAAGAACCTCCATCAGATCCACCTGCAATTGTGTAGATGTGCTATCGGCATCAACCAATTGCCCCTCGACAGGAATGTGAAGGATCTGCCACACATCATGCAACATGATGGTCATCTCTCCGAACAGCATGTGAAAAGAGTTTGTATCGGGCTGCCTGATAAGTGTCAGTTTTATACACTTATCCATGGTTTGTATCGATAAAATTCACCTATAATTGATCTAGTCTACTCGTTTTTTACTTTTAATTAATTAGTTTTTAATAATTTTATTTTTATCGGATGATGATGTAAATCTAGTCTTAATCGGATTAAATAACTGATTTACTCAAGAAATAACATGTTTATTAAATATTCTCTTTATTTAATTTTGATATATTCATGTTGTAGGGCTTTCCGAGACGAATTCGGCAGTATTTCCGGATTCAAAATCAGAGTTATATATCAAAAGTTATCATCCGAAGAAGATTTGGGGCATAAATGCAAAGTCCGAGAAATTCGGGTAAAACGTAACTCTCAAAGCAACCAGGAACAAATTGACGGTTAGTTACGGCCAGAACTACAGAATGTTACGGCCGTAAGTCAACCAAGTTACGGTCATAACTCCTTAATGTTACGGCCGTAACTCTTGACAGATTGTTATGATTTGTCTAATTTTTTATACTTTTTGTGTATTATTGATGGGATGGCTGGCATTGATCCGATCTATTGTAATAATGCTGGAGTTTTGGAGCTATTAGATGACTTTAGGTGTATAAATAGACTCTTTAGATCCTTCAACATTCATCATTCATCATATAATTTTTCACTTTTTGTAAACTTCTTTTTGTGTGAAGAACACACTTGTGTTCTTGAGTGATTAGTGTAAGTGTGGTATAGCATATGTTGTTCAGAGAGTTTATTGCTTCTTTCTCCTTTATCTACTAAGGGAGTGAGGATCAATTCTTTCTCTTGATTCAACTAATAATGACCACCAAAGCTTGTATTATGTATAATAAACCCTTCATGGGCTAAGTTACCTTTAGTTGGGATTATAAACAAGGTTAGTCATGTTACTTAAGTTTGTATAAAGATCTATTGTGAATTACTTATTATTGTGTGTGATTTTCATTGTTTTAACAATCTTTATTTATTTGGCCAATAAATGACGATATATATGGTCTTCATATGTTTCGAAAGAAAATATATTTGATTAGATCAAATGATCTTCACTCTAAGTTGGTCTAGGGGATAGAAATATACCTCTAGACCTTAGATGATTCTTTGAGTTATTTTCATAAATCCTAATGCTATGTATTGAAGCCAATCAACATAGAAATATAGTGGATTGATTCAATATGTAAGGGGCGTTTTATAGTTCGAAAGAGAAACCGTCTTTTTAAGGAAAATCGAATCTACACAACATAATAAGTAAATTCATCTTATGATTTCCCATACATCTTCTATAACTAATGACGAACTAAGTTTGTAATCCCAACTATTTCATTTTATCGTTAATCAATCTATTATTATTGCTATCTTTTTATTTCCTTATAAGTTTAGAACTATTATTGCATTATCTTTGCAATTATTAAACCAAACTCTTTAATTGTGTGTTTCACTTATCTTAGTATCTATAAAAATAGATTAATAGTGTATAATTCGAATTATAACCAAACTTCCTCGTGGGATCGATAAAACGGACTCAAAAAGTCCACTTTACTACTTGATACGATATCGTGCACTTGCGATAGTTACACTAAGAACGTGTCACTATCACCGCTCAACGAACGCAGAAATCAATGGGGAGTCAATGTTTCTAAACATGGCGTCCGTCACGTGGGATAACTCAGTCCCACTGATCCGGCTCACTAAAGAGGGTGACATTACTGAGCGCCAATGACTCAAGCTCTGACAAGCAGCAGTCCTGGTGTGACACTTCAGCAGACCTCTCATCTCTCCAGTCCAGATATGTGCGGTGACATGCCCACCGAAACTTGGGATAATGCTGCCGTCGATAGGGCCACCAGGCATCTCCTCAGTAACCATCCATGATGTGTCATCCTCTGCCCCACGTCGTTTACTACTGGTAGACCCAGAAGTAACAAACCTCCCCCCTCTCCCCTGCCAAACCCGGCACAAAGCGGACGAAGAATCATCACCGCCCTCGTTCATGTCCTGATCGTCGTCCTCGTCGTGCGAATAATACTCGCTCGAATCCTCAGTACCAAAGTCAGTATAAGGTACGTGCTCGAATCCCCTACGCTCTGCCTCTCGCTGTCTACGAACGGAAGCATCAACACCACGAGCTCTGGTGTGACGTGCACCAGAACCCATCAACTCTATGACTAGCGGCATAGATTTGCCCGCTCCTCCTCTCATCTGCATTTAGCAAACAATACAACTAATGAGTAATAATCATACAAACAATACACATTATTAATTAATTGAAAATTTTATTTTTTTTCCGAAAAAAGGGCTGGGGCATCCAGACAGGACGCCTACACCAAGGCAGGGGCGTTTGGTCTGGACGCCAGGACCGTGGTTAGGGCGTCCGATTCAGACGCCTCTTCCAGCGCACAGGCGTCCGATCTGGACGCCTGTATATGGTTCAGACGTCCGACCTGGACGTCTATACTAAGGCCAGGGCGACTGCTCTGGACGCTTGCGCCATGGACAGGCGGGATCGGCGGACGCCTGTGCCATGGACAGTCATCATTGGCGGACGTCTGTGACAAAAATTGGACCGCCACCTCCGTCGTGCACTCCGACACGGCGGCCGGCGGCCAAAGTAACGGAAACCCGAAAAAAATATTTACCAGAGCTTTTCCTTATCCAGTCATGGCGGCAGACGGCGGCGGTGCGGCGACTGTGCAGAGGTTGTGCGGCGGCGACTGGTGGATTCTTTAGAGTAGGTCGAGAGAGAAAAGTAGTGAGAAGGTAGGATTACAAATCTGCTGAATATGAAGTAAGAGCAAAAATGTAATATTATAGGACGGTGACTAGTAATTTAGGGCGGTGTTTCGTAATTCAGTTATTTTTTGGTATGGGACATAGCATTCTTATTTTGATTACACTCTTATGTCAAAGACTCCTTATTCTTTGGTTCTGGATTATAATGGAATAAAAAAAAATGACTCACTAAACTGGCTACATTTCTTTTTCTCATGAAGTACTAGTCGTTCCATGCAATTCTCGATGCGATTTTTATTTTGGATCATCCGGAAACAGCCTCTCTGTATTAAGACAGGGGTAAGGCTGCGTACATCCGATCCCCCTTATCCCGCTATTTGTGGGAGCCGTTGAGGCATTGTGGTAATGTTGTTGTTGTTGTCTTAGGGGGGAGGGAGTGCTCCACTCACCCCTTCTCCCTTCACTCACTCCCAACCAATCCCCTTACGCCACATCATTCTTCACTTTTTCCTTAACTCACTCATATTTTTACAGGCGCCACTTCACTCACCCTTCACTCACTTCTTTTTTTTTTCTTTTTTCTTTTTTAAATTCCATTAAAATTTATTAAAAACTAAAAATTTCATTAAAATTAAATAAACATTACATAATATTATTAAAAAACATTAAATAACATTACATAATACTAAAATACTAAAATTCATAATACTAAAAAACTAAACTTCATCGTCTTCATCGGCTTCATCGTCCACCTCAAGGTATGGTAATTGTTGAGCGTCAATATGCTCCATAAGATCAAATCGGAGACGAAAATGTGTGTCCTCATTTCGTATCTCGACTAAGGCTGCTTCGTCAAACACCGGTTGGATCGGAGGATCCCGAATATGAACTGGGGAGATTGCGTTACCGGAGTCATGTAGAATCATGTTGTGCAATATCACACACGCATAAACCAGTTTACTAATTCTGGCTACTGTGAACGGCCATAAGGGTCGTCTCAGTATACCCCATCTACCTTTGAGAACACCAAATACCCATTCAACATCTTTTCGCGCCGACTCTTGTACTTTCTTGAACTTTTTCTCTTTCGGGTCGGTTGGAAATTTGAACGCTTTAACAAAAGTAGACCATGTAGGATATATGCCATCGGTTAGATAGTAGCCACGCTTGTACGTATGGCCGTTCACAACAAATGGACACTTAGGTGTCGTACCATTACGCTCGGTGAGGAATAGCGGAGATTGCATCACAACATTCACATCATTGTTTGAACCCGACGGTCCAAAGAACGCGTGCCATATCCACAAATCTTGAGACGCCACTGCCTCCATCATAATCGTAGTGTATCGATGATCACCCCTTTTATATTAACCCCTCAATTCGATTGGACAATTCCTCCAATTGAAATGTGTGCAATCTAGGCTACCGATCATACCCGAAATGTGATGTCGAGCTTCGTGTGCTTCGTACAAACATGCAATATCATGGCTTGTTGGCCTACGTAGGTAATCTCGACGGTATATCTCAATAATAGCATCACAAAAAAATTGAAGGCATTCACGTGACGTTCTTTGAGCCATTTGTAAATATTCGTCAAACTCATCCGGTGGATTACCGGTTGCGAGTTGTTTAACGGCAGACGCATATTTTTGTATGGCTGTGAAACTTTTTTGTATCTAGCATCATAACCTTCTTGAAAATACTCGAATCTAGACTCAATAGCACGTCTGATTTTTAAAAATAAATGTTTAGGCATACGATACCTATCTTCAAACACTTGATCGTTGTATCTTGGTTCTTCACAAAAATAATCACGATGAAATCTTTTTTCAGCTGTGATCTGATCGCGTGGTACTGATCTTCGTGTGGACCTTGCCGTATCTTCCTCCTCATCTGCGTCAATCGCGTTAGCAAAAAACTCGAGACTACTATCGTTAGACCACTCAAACGGCTCGTCTAACAATACAATCGAACCTATTCTTTTATGCTCCATATAGTTGATATTTTTTTTTTGGTTTGAATCGGATGTTTTTTTTTTTGCCATCTATGTATGTTTTTTTATTTTGGTTTTGTGGTTTCCAACCTCACAACAAACACTCTTATATACAAATAATAAAAAAAAAGTAACTGTTATACTCCTCCAACGGTCCTTTTTCCACTCCAACGTTCCTTTTTTCTCTTCTTCCCCGTGCGTGAGCTCCTCACGCAAAACCTTCTCCCCGTGCGTGAGCCACCTACCGGCGGCGGTGTTCCCACTCGTGAGCCTCCCCGCACCGCATCACCCCGCACCCACTCCCAGTCCTCTTATGTCAAACTCATTTGCGCTTCAAAGAGAAAATACATCCAAATACTACCGCATTTTGAGCTTACAGACAATAACAAAGGTTCCTATACCGATAGCTGTCAATAAAACTCCGATGGAATATTAACCGCAGTAACTGAAATAGAAAAATGGAAGGTGATGAGAAAAATGACAAAAAAAAAAAAGGAAATTTACCAAATATTAAAATAAAATTATAAAATAGGATTGAAAAATTGTAAGAGAAAACGACGAGAGAATGAAATTTAAAAAAAAAAAGTGAGAAAAGTAATAAAATATCGGGACCCACAAACAGTAAGGAATATTAAAGAATGATAAAATATTGATGGCAAAAGTAAAGTAAGAGGAATCTGCCAAGGAAGAGCTAGAGCAAAAAAATTTTTTTTTTTTTTTTAAATAACTAAGTGATCCCAGTTTATCCGGACTAATCCTAGTCCCTCAATGAACCCACTCCTAACCCATTGAGAGAAGTAAATCGCAAGTCGCTCGAGCAATTCCAGGGTTCCCAATGCCTTTTCAGACACTTCGCGCACGCTTATAGTTTCTTAACAGCGCCGAGTTTCCAACATGCTTCGGGAGAAGCAATGGCTGATTACAAGACCTCCGGGTTCCCAGCAAGAAAATACTCCCACAATACCGCTTGACGCGAGATTAAACATTGATTAGCAAAAAAAAATTTACTTCTTTTCTTCCAAAAAAATGTGTTCACTCTTTATAAGTACAAATTTAAAAAAAAAAGTAGGTAATTGTGAATTTGAATAGAAAAATAGTTTCATGTTTTATTGTATGAATATATTAATTATTATTGTTGATTAATTAAAAGATAAAGGGTGTAAGACTTCATTGATATTCTTATAGATAAATTGAAAAAATAGAGTAAAAATATTAGGGATATTTTTAAAAATGGAATGAGCGCACTCTTGTGAGACGAACAAAAATTACAAATTGAGCACACTCTTGTGGGATATATAGAGTATAAAAGAGTGAAGATTATATTTGCAATGACAAAAGTTGGGGGTTCAAATCCCGTTGAAGACAAAAAGGTATAGATTTAGGAGAAATAATAGGTGTGTCTGTCAGTTGTTTTTAAAAAAAATTATTTGCGATGACAGTAACGATAAAATCACAATTAACGACCACGTTGTAGATATGTGGGGATGTCAATGGGTCGGGTAGAGTATGTATATGCCTCCTCATACCCAGAAGCTCAATTAGTCATATTCTTCCCTTGTGATTTCTGACTTGGGCATACATACCTGCGCCTTATATGCTGAAGAGTGGTCAAACCATAGATCTCTAACAAAAAGCCATCCCAATCCAAAACATTGTATTCACCCCAAAGATCTCAATTATCAACCCTTCACTTTGACAATCATACATATATTTTTTTTTTTGAAGTAATTATTTCAATAAAGATTATAGTCATACATATATATTTAATATTGTGATCATGTGTTGAATAATTACGTCCAAAATCACTTGCATTGCACCATTTGGTACAACTTGCCGCGTTTTATATACTATGTATGGGTACTGTTAACTTGATTATCATAATTTGCAGTTAATTCAAGGGGATACCCGTGTGCCCTTAATAGTACTACTATATTTATAGAGATTATTAAAGATTGTTCAGTATGTTTATAAACAACTTAAAACATCCTGTAGAATATAAATTTGATAAACGACTTCACGTGCTTATCTTTATAAATATTAGAAACTCATGTAATTTTTTAATTTTCATCATACTAATTCATAAGCTAAAACGACTAATAATATTTGTTGACGTCTGATTTGGTCAACGTCACGTGTACTGATCGGGGCAAATGGGTCGAAGACACGTAGAAAATAACAAATAAAGTGGAAGATATTTGATCACTAAATTTTATTAATGACCTCTTGATAGCATAGAGCCGGGCAGAAATGTGTATGCCGGTCTATTCGGTTTGCTTGTTAATTACAAGTCTTTTTTATTCTTTTTCAGTATCTCTCTTATCTCTCTTTTTTCTCTCTCTTCTTAATGCTCAGAATTCCAAAAGATCCTTTTTTACTGTACATTTCTCCTATATATGTATGCAGGTGGGAGATGATACGGCGCATGTTTGGGGAATACGCCCATAACACTTGTCAGTCTGCATTTACATCTTGGACACGTGGCGGCCTATAAGGAGTGTCTTGGGAAGGGGCGTGACTGCATGCGTTAATTGGCATGCGGGTCTACTTTGCCGACTTCCGGAGATGTCTATCCGACAGGGTCGGTCCTCGGGTCCCCGCTGCCTGTGCCGGCCGGTCTGCCGTTGTTCGGCCGCCCGCCGTAATCTTGAACCGGACATTTTCGCCCTTCCTCTGCTCGGCCTTCCCGGGTCGACACGGGTCGGCCTTGGAGTCACCGTCCGTTCCGGTTTATAGCGAGCCCGGTTGGAAATCGGGTTTTTTGTCCGGTCCGACTTCGGGTTCTGCTCGGCCGGTTTAGCTGCCTGGAGTGCCTACGTGGATTCTGAGTAGGATGGGCTACCAACAAGGGCCCCCGAGTCCAGGGCCGTGCCGAGCTGGCCGGGGCTGGAGTCGTTCGATGTTGAGACCGATCCGGTTTGTCTTGGATGCATAAGCGATTGGTTTGCCTTGTGGGAGGATAAGATCTTTCGAACAGACGTCTCTTCGGGAGTCGCGTCGCACCGCCTCCCTGGTCTTTAGGTGTCATCATGTGGGGGGACGCGTGGCGCAAGAATACTGGGCGGCGCGCTCACGCGTTCTCGAATCCTGTGACGGTTCAGTAGAATTTCTCGCCTCACGCGCCTGGCATTTAATGCCTACATTTCCCTATAAATAGAGGTTGTCTTCTCCTTCAGTGTTTCTTCCGCCATTTTTACGTAGTGTTGCAGAGAGAGAAGTTTTTTCGGCGACTTTTTTCTGCTTTCCCGATTTTATCGACCTTCCCGGTAAGCTTGCTTTTTTTTCTTATTTATTTAAGATGTCGGGGACAAGGGACGAGACGGAGGTGGTTTTGACCGTGTCGCCGGACCGCACGGGTGTGGCGGATCTATCGATTGGCGAAGCTCCCGTCGATTGGAGTGTTGAGGAAGAGGGAGATGAACTAGTGGAGTCGCCGGGATCTGGAGAAGTGGAAATGGCGGCGCCATTGACAGTTGTCGGAGAGACTCCGGCGGAGAGAGTCGAGCCGGTGGTGGCCCGGGCTCGCCCTCGTCCGGCCCCTTTGGTGGCGGCGAGTTGGGACTCAGCTTCGATTCGGAGTAACGTTACGGAGGAGCAATTGGCGGCCTGGCGGCTGCGCTTTAAAATTCCGGCGAGGGTGCGGATGTTCGTTCCGAATCCCGAGGAGAGGCCCCACAGTCCGCCCTTTGGTTGCACGGCGGTGTACTACCGCTCTTTACTGGCCGGGCTTCGGTTTCCGCTTCCGTTGACTCTTTCCCGGTGGTTAAGGCAGTGGGGCCTTCCTGTCCCTCAGATTCATCCGAATTCACAGGCTCGGGTGGTGGGCCTTTTTATCCTTTTTAATCAAGACACTGCCCGAGCCCAGTTTTGAGGAGTTCAACAGCCTCTATCTATGGAGGTCGGTTGGTAGGTCCGGCTCGGGCTGGTTTTATCTGACGGCCCGGCATGCCATGCACAAGGAGCTAGTGGGGGTACCCGAGACCATTCATAGCTGGAAAGAACAGTGGTTCTTTATCGGGGGGCCGTGGAGGAGTTCCTTGGATGAGTGGGAGCCGGGGGTGATAGATGCCGAGCTGCGGATTCCTGTGCTTTTTACGGCCAAAATGAGTAAGTGTGGTAATTTTGCCTTTGTTCCTCTTTTGTCTAACACTCATCATTTGTTGCCTGTGCAGAACGTATCCCGGCGTCAGAGACTTCTGCCGAGTTCGACGACCGGGTCGAGCAGCTTTTGGGCCTTCCTCTGGAGCAAAGGAAGTCTCACCTTTTAGTGTCCGAGGAGAACCTTTGGGCGGCCGGACTTAGAGAGACCGATCCTAGCACAATGTCTTCTTCAGGGTTTTTTTTTTTTTTTTTTGATATATCTTCCTTTTCCAGCTCCTCAGGCAAAAACTTCATCTGGTAGGAAGGAGACGCCTGCTCAGCGTATGGCCAGGCTGGCTGCGGAGGCTGCTGATCGGAGGGAGCGGGCCGGCAAGCGCAAGAGAGTGGAGCCTGTTTCTGCGAATAAGGCCGAGGGTTCGTCGGCCCCTGAGGTCATATTGTCCGCCCCGTCTCCTGTCCGGGCCGATCGGGAGGAGCCCGTTATTGACTTGGAGGGCCATTATCTTCCGGTCAACCAGGAGCGGGTGGAGCCATGTGACCAGATGAAGGGGCGGCGGCCGCGCTGGTTCCTGGATTACGTCCGGGCCGCGACTCCGACTCCCTAGATGCTCAGTCGGGTTCCTCCTGGGGTGGCTGTTTCTAGCCATATTCCGATCCGGGGTTGGACTCCCAAGCTGGAAATGATGACCAACGATATGGATCCGGCCGAGCAGATCCAGTTCGGGAATGCCCTGGTTGGCCGGGCCATGTGCACCTATGTGAAGGCCTCGAATGAGTTTCTGGCTTCGTCCGAGAGGCACAAGAAGACGGAGGCCGACCTTAAGGCTTTGCAGGAGGAGCATCACTTGTGCCCCTCTTTGATCAAGTCTCTCGAGGGGGAGGTAACCTCCCTGAGGGGCGAGATGGAGCTTTTGGACGGTCGGGCTCTCCAAGCCGACATATGGAGGCTGAAGGCCGAGGAGCTGACCGATGCGGTCGATCAGGCGTAGAAACAGTGCGTGGAAATCCGGGCCGAGCACGAGGCTTATCTGAAGGAGACCAAGGCCCAGGTCGAAAACCTAACCGAGCGCCTCAGCACCTGCGAGGCTTCGAGCTATGCTAGGGGCCGTGCCGAAGGGGCGGAGGCCTTCAAGGAGACGCCCGCCTTTGAGGAGCTGATCAATCTGAACTACGTCTCCACTTGTTTCGAGATTTTAGATCTTATGAAAGGTGGGAAGACCGTTCAGGAGATCGAGGCTTACATCACCTCTCAGGCGGCCGACCTTCATGTTGACATTGTTGGGGCCGATGAGCCGAAGGCGGCCGAGGGTGAGGATGCCGGTCAGGCTCCGCAAGGCGAAGGCGAGGGGCCATCTTTTCAGGCGGCCGGCCAGGATGACGGGGCCGAGTAGTCTCTTTTAAATTTTGCTTTCAACATGGCCTGCGTGCCTATTTTTGGTCTTTCTTTTGTTTCATCTGATGTTCGGCCTGCGCGCCAACCTGGTTCAGGTTTTTTTGTAACTGTTTGTATTTTGTAACAATGATTTGATGAAATAAGATCTTTTTTGCCGTTTTCGTTGTGCTTTTTTATCGTTCTTGGTTGATCGTGCCGAGACGAGCTCGGTCTTAGAGTGCCGGGGGAGCCGGCCTCATGAGGAGCCGAGACGAGCTCGGTCTTATAGTGCCGGAGAAGCCGGTCTTTCGAGGTGCCGAGACGAGCTCGGTCTTATAGTGCCGGAGGAGCCGGTCTTTCGAGGTGCCGAGACGAGCTCGGTCTTATAGTGCCGGAGGAGCCGGTCTTTCGAGGTGCCGAGACGAGCTCGGTCTTATAGTGCCGGAGGAGCCGGTCTTTCGAGGTGCCGAGACGAGCTCGGTCCTATAGTGCCGGAGGAGCCGGTCTTATGAGGTGCCGAGACGAGCTCGGTCTTATAGTGCCGGAGGAGCCGGTCTTTCGAGGTGCCGAGACGAGCTCGGTCTTATAGTGCCGGAGGAGCCGGTCTTTCGAGGTGCCGAGACGAGCTCGGTCTTATAGTGACGGGGGAGCCGGTGTGTGGAGGTGCCGAGTCGAGCTCGGTCTTATAGTGCCGGAGGAGCGGGTCTTTCGAGGTGCCGAGACGAGCTCGGTCTTATAGTGCCGGAGGAGCCGGTCTTATGAGGTGCCGAGACGAGCTCGGTCTTATAGTGCCGGAGGAGCCGGTCTTTCGAGGTGCCGAGACGAGCTCGGTCTTATAGTGCCGGAGGAGCCGGTCTTTCGAGGTGCCGAGACGAGCTCGGTCTTATAGTGCCGGAGGAGCCGGTCTTTCGAGGTGCCGAGACGAGCTCGGTCTTATAGTGCCGGAGGAGCCGGTCTTATGAGGTGCCGAGACGAGCTCGGTCTTATAGTGCCGGAGGAGCCGGTCTTATGAGGTGTACCAGTAGGGAATAACATCGAATTCTTATTGATAATACCTTTTTAGATACATAGCGTTCCACGGGTGAGTTAATCTTTGGCCGTTCAGATATTCCAGCCGGTAGGCTCCATTCTGAAGGACTTCGCTAACTTTATACGGCCCCTCCCACTTGGGCTTGAGCGGCCCGGGATCCGGACCCAGAACCCTCTTGAGGACTAGGTCGCCGACCTGGAATCTTCTCGAGTGAACCTTGGAGTTGTAATATTTTTCACTCCTTCTCTTGTATACGGCGTTTCGCATTTCTGCCTGAGCTCGCTTTTCGGCAAGGAGGTCCAGGTTCACTTGGAGGGCCAAGTCGTTATCTGGTTCTTCAAAATGTGCTACTCGGTAGGTAGGTGCCCCGATTTCGACCGGGATAACGGCTTCAGAACCGAAAGCCAAGGAGAAAGGCGTTTCTCCTGTGGCGGATCTATGCGTTGTTCGGTAGGCCCATAGGGTCCCGGGGAGTTCTTCTGGCCAGGAACCCTTGAGTTCCTCTAGGCGAGTCTTGAGATGTTGCTTTAAGATCTTGTTGACTGCCTCCACCTGCCCGTTAGATTGAGGATAATAGGGCGTGGAAAAGTTATTTCGTATTTGGAGACCGTCGCAGAAAGATCGGAATTTCTTGTTGTCAAACTGTTTCGCATTATCCGAGACAATGGATTGGGGGATTCCGAACCGGCATATGATCGACTTCCATATGAAGTCGACTATCTTCTGTTCGGTCGTGCGTGCCATAGGTTCGGCCTCGGCCCATTTCGTAAAATAATCGACTGCGACGATGGCGTATTGCACTCCTCCCCGTCCCCTAGGCAGAGGGCCGATCAAGTCTATTCCCCACTTGGCGAATGGCCATGGACAGTATACAGACGTGAGGGTCTCCGGGGGGGATCGGATCTGCGGAGCAAAGATTTGGCACCGGACGCACTTCCGCACGAGCGCAATGGCATCTTTTTTTAGATCGGGCCAATAGTAGCCTTGTCGGATTAACTTATAGGCCAATGCCTGGCCGCCGGAGTGGTTCCCACATATGCCCTCGTGCACCTCCCTGAGGGCATATTCGGCTTCTGATTCGGACAGGCATTTCAGCAGCGGAACCGAATATCCTCTTTTATATAATGCTCCGTCTATGATAGTGAACCGGGCAGACTGAGTTCGTAAGGATCTTGCTTGAGCTCGGTCTTCGGGCAAAATACCGCTTTGAAGGTATTGCATTATAGGCTGCATCCACCCTCGCAGTTCTGATGGCTCTGCTGCTCGGATTTCGGCCATTTCCAGGGCCGATGAGGCGTGATGCCCTATGCTGACCTCATCCATATGCTCGGCCCCGGCGCTGGATGCAAGTTTGGCCAACGAGTCGGCCTGAATGTTTTCCGTTCGGGGAATATGTTGTATGGTTCCCTGAAAACCTTGCAGCCGGGCTCGGGCCAGGTTGAGGTACTTAACCAGTTTAGGCTCTTTGGCTTCGTATTCGCCGTTGATTTGGTTGACCATCAACTGAGAATCACTCAGGATGATGAGGCGGGTAAGGCCGAGAGAGGTTGCCATTTCTAGACCAGCCAAGAGAGCTTCGTATTCTGCCTCATTATTGGTGGTTGGGAAACTCAGGCGAATAGCCGAGCAGAACAGGCGTTGGTCGGGACTGACGAGGACTATTCCCGCACCCGATCGGTCAGCGGTAGAGGACCCATCTACATAGAGTGACCATTCTTCTGATCGGTCGTCCTCCTGGGCAATTGCGGGCGTGAACTCTGCAATGAAGTCCGCAAGGGCTTGTCCCTTTATAGCAGTGCGCGATTCGTAAGCTATGTCAAACTGTCCTAGTTCGACGGCCCATTTTACCATTCGGCCGGAAACATCAGGTCGGTGCATAACCTGTTTTAATGGATAGTTGGTTAAGACGACGACCTGGTGTTCCAAAAAGTAGGGCCTCAACTTCCGGGATGCCATTATGAGCGCATAGGCCAGTTTTTCCATCGGGGCATATCTGAGCTCGGCATCATGAAGGGCCTGACTTACATAATAGACCGGGTGTTGTACCGCATTCTCCGTTCGAATTAGGGCGGCGCTGATCGCGGAGTCGGAGACTGCGAGATATAAGTTAAGAAGTTCCCCTCGGGACGGTCTCTGCAAGGTCGGGGCTTCCGCCAGGACTTTTTTGATAGCTTCGAAGGCTTTTTGGCAAGGTTCTGTCCATTGAAAATCCTTGTTCTTTTTTATCGCCTCAAAGAAAGGTTTGCACTTATCCGTTGAGCGGGAGATGAAACGGCTCAGTGCGGCTAGGCGGCCGGTTAGGCTTTGCACCTTTTTGACCGAGTTTGGGGGGAACAAGCTCGGCTACTGCCTTAATTTTATCGGGGTTGGCTTCGATCCATCTTTGGCTTACCATGTAGCCGAGGAATTTTCCCGAACCTACCCCGAAGGAACATTTCTTCGGATTTAGCTTCATCTTATACTCTCGCAAAATAGCAAACATTTTATTGAGGTCATGTACATGGTCGGCCGAGTGCAGGGATTTGACTAACATGTAATCTACATATACTTCCATAGTATGACCTATCAGGCTATTGAACATTTTATTTACCAGGCGTTGATATGTTGCGCCGGCATTCTTGAGCCCGAAAGGCATCATCCGGTAGCAGTATAAGCCACGGGCCGAGTAGAATGAGGTATTTTCTTCATCGGCGGGGTGCATTGGAATCTGGTTGTACCCAGAATAGGCATCCATGAAGCTCATTAGCTTGTGCCCGGCCGTGGCATCTACCATGTAATCGATATGGGGGAGCGGGTAGCTATCTTTTGGGCAGGCTTTATTCAGGTTGGAGAAGTCAATGCAGAGCCTCCATAGCCCGGTCGGCTTTTTTACCAGAACCGGGTTGGCTACACAAGTCGGGTATTGGGCTTCCCGAATAAACCCGTTATCAATTAGCTTTTCTACCTCCTCTTCCAGCCCTTTCTGGCGCTCGGGGCCCATCTTTCTTCTCTTCTGGACGACCGGTTTTGAGCTGGGGTTGATGTTCAGTTGGTGGCATGCCAGTTCCGGATCGATCCCTGGCATATCAGAATGAATCCAAGCAAAGACATCCAAATTTTGTCTTAGATGGAAGACAAGCTCGGAGCGGATTGGTTCTTGGAGGTTATGGCCGATCTTTAGCCGCCGGACGGAATTAGATAAATCTACGTCGACCAGGTCCAATTCTTCTGTTGGCTCAGCGTGTCGGATTTTCCCTTTTGGATTTTGATACCGCGGGTCAACGGGATCCTCCTCTAAGATCGGCTCTTTCTCGGGCCTGCGGCCGCGGTCCGCCGTCTGCCCGATTCTCGTTCCGGGGGTTTGCGCGGCCCCTGGACCGTCGGGCCCCCGGCCAAGCAGGGTATTTCCCATCTGTTGCTCGGAGTTGGTAGTCTCCATTTCTTCCGGCAGATTTTCCGGGATGGCCTCTGCGGCGTTGATCTCGCGAGCCCGGATGCTGAGATTGCATTCCCGGGCCGCCCTTTGATCCCCTCTGTGTACCCCGACGCCGTCCGGGGTAGGGAATTTCATGCACAGGTGGTAGGTGGACTGAGTGGCTCTCAATCTCGACATCACAGGTCGGCCTACGATGGCATTGTAGTCGCTGTGCACGTCGATGATCTTAAAGGTTGTGATCATCGTTCTTCTGATCGGCCCCTGACCAAATTCCAGGGCGAGGTCAATTTCCCCCAGCGGGGAGGTGCGGCAGTTGGCGAATCCCCGGATGTCCTCGTTGCAGGGCCGGACATACGATTGGTCTACCTTCATCCTACGAAGGGTATGAAGGTAAATGATGCTTGCATAAGCCCCGGAGTCCACCAATACCCTGTGGACTGGGATCCCCATTATGGGCAGAGTGATGACAAGTGCGTCTGAATGGGGATGGTCCAAGCCGCCTGCGTCGGATTCCTCAAAAGTAACCGCCAGCTGGGGGTTTTTGGGGGCTTCTTCGGCCACCGATAGAAACCCTTCTGCTCGGCGCTCGGTACGCTGGTAGGAAGTGGTGGCTTCTCGAATGGATGCTTTTTTCTGGCGCTTGGACCGAGGATCATCGACCTCGGCGGTGCCCATAATCGTTAGAATTTCCGAGGGGGATTTGGGGGCCGGAGGCACCCGATCATTTTTGGCTCTCGCTGGGTCGGCCCTATCTTGGCGATCCCGAGGCGGGTTCCGGGTAAATCGCCTCAAGCCCGTTTCGTCGCATGCTGCGATCAGGGCGGCAACGAGGTCCCGACACTACTCGGTGTTGTGACCCGCTGACTCGTGATATTTACAAAAGCGGGTCTGGTCCATGTCCTTCTGATCTTTATAGATCGGCCGGGGGACTGGGAGCAAGTTTTTGCCTTTTATTTGATCGAATATCGCCGCGGCTCCAGTGGAATATATCTCCGCGAAATTCGCCATGAGCTCGGGCCGGCGATAGCTTTGAGTGGCCGGAGCTGCCGAGGAAGAGGCAGGGGTTTTATTTTCCCGTCGAGGTTCTTGACGGGTCTCTTTGTAGTCACGCCTTTCGTCTTTCTTCTTATATGATCCTTTCTGATCGGAGGGCATGACTAACATTGGCGCCGGCATGGCTTCCTCAGCAGCTATGTGGGAGCTGGCGCGCTCCAAAAATTCCTGGTAGGTGTGGGGGACATTCTGGCACACCGTCCAGCGAAAGAAAGAATTTTTGTGAAGGCCGGCCTGGGCAATAATGGCCAGCGCATCGTCGGACATGGGCTCCGTCTCCAATATCCGTTTATTAAAACGGGATATATAATCTTTAAGGGACTCGTTCGGCCCCTGGATCACGGAAGCAATGGATGAGCGTGGGGCGACCCGCACAAGGGACCCCATAAAGTGGGACCGGAATGTCGCCGAAAGCTGGGCCCATGTCTGAACCGAATGATGGGGCAGCGTCCGATACCATCTCTGGGCCCTTTCCCCCAGAGTTAGGGAAAACATGCGGCATCGGAACGCGTCCTGAGACCCATGTAGATCCATCCCAGAATTATAATGCCCCAGATGGGCGTTAGGGTCTGTTTCTCCGTTATATGGCGGAATTTGAGGAATTTTGAACTTTTCCGGGAGAGGTTCCGCCAGAACGCTAGGGGCCAGGGGACTCTCCTGGCTGTTGAGCCCTTCCGAGCTTTGGGATGGCGGGAGTTGTTTATTTTCGAGCTCCGTAAGGCGCTTTTTTAGGAACTCGATCTCGCTTGAATTGTCGCCCGGAGTGGGAGGCAATATTTGCGTTGGATTTGGGGACAGGTGGTGAGCCTTCTCTTCCTTGCGGCTCTGACTATGGACAGTAGGAGCCGGTGCTGCCTTCTCGATTTTCCTTCCCGCCCCGAGGCGATCAAAAACGGACGGGGGGCGTGAAGGCTTACTTTTCCGGGAGGGATGTGAACTTTCGCCGTGGCTCTCTGCCCTTTGATCGGCGGCATCAGAGGCCGCCCTTTTTCTGCTTCGCCCCGAGGCAGCAGGACGGGCCGTCTGAGATTCTGCCTCGAGTTGATCCTCGGGTTTTTGAAGGGTCCCGCCCCCTGTAACTCTCGCCATAAGGGCTGCCATGCCTTGGAGGAAGGCAGGGTGTTTAAAGCATTCAACCACTTTAAGGAGGTTTTCTTCCTCCGTCGCGGGCTGAGGGTTTTTTGAACTGTTGTGAGACATTGCTGGTGAAGGGTCTATCTATACCTTTTCTTTTTTATCGGAGGTTCAAGCCCCTTCTTCTAGCGCCAATCTGTTGACGTCTGATTTGGTCAACGTCACGTGTACTGACCGGGGCAAATGGGTCGAAGACACGTAGAAAATAACAAATAAAGTGGAAGATATTTGATCACTAAATTTTATTAATGACCTCTTGATAGCATAGAGCGAGCGAAATGTGTATCTTAGTCTATTCGGTTTGCTTGTTAATTATAAGTCTTTTTTATTCTTTTTCAGTATCTCTCTTATCTCTCTTTTTTCTCTCTCTTCTTAATGCTCAGAATTCCAAAAGATCCTTTTTTACTGTACATTTCTCCTATATATAGACAGTCTGGGCCAGTGGGGAGATGACAGCTGGCGCATGTTTGGGGAATACGCCCATAACACTTGTCAGTCTGCATTTACATCTTGGACACGTGGCGGCCTATAAGGAGTGTCTTGGGAAGGGGCGTGACTGCATGCGTTAATTGGCATGCGGGTCTACTTTGCCGACTTCCGGAGATGTCTATCCGACAGGGTCGGTCCTCGGGTCCCCCGCCGTTCAGGTCGGCTTCGGGTCTGCCGCTGTTCGGGCCGGCCCCGCCGTAATCTTGAACCGGGACATTTTCGTCCTTCCTCTGCTCGGCCTTCCTGGAGTCGAGATCTGGAGTCGGCCTTGAGTCACCGTCTGTTCGGTTTATAGCGAGCCGGTTGGAAATCGGGTTTTGTCCGGTCAGACTTGGGTTACTTTCGGCGGTTTAGGCTGCGCAGGTCTCGTGGATTCGAGTAGGATGAAATTACCAACAATATTTTCAGAAAAAAATAAAAAAATATTTAAACAAATCTACCACTTTAAAAGATTATCATATAATTACGAACATGTTCGACAACAACTCTTAGTGATACGATCATGGTTATTAACCTTCTAAAAAATAATAAAACTAACTTCCGGCCCGAAATAGTATTTGTAGCTATCAAAATAATTTTTTAAAAATTATTTTATTTATTATTTTATTATTTCAATAATTAATTTATACCGGACACGCGCACACACACACATATATATATATATATATATATATATATATATAGTAAATAGATCATAAGAAAATTAATTACCTTGTGAAATCTAGAAACTTTTGTAAACCATTGATATTAGTGATCTAACGGTTGTAGCTGAGTATGCATTTATGTATTTTTTTATTGCATAATTTGTTGCATATACTAACGACCAGATTGATGCAACAAATAATAACAAATATGCAATGAAATAAGTTAATAATGCAATTGGATTCTAGATTTCAATATTAAGGGTGTTTCCACCATAATCTATATATATATATATATATATATATATATATTAATAGCTAATACCCGACAACTCCAACAACAGAAAAGGATGAGCGCCCACCATTATCAAACATGGTCCAATATTACATAAGCGCATATACGCATACCAAGATATTCCTACAAGAAGGTGTGTGTAGGGTTGTTCTGGGTCCGGTTGGATCCGGGCATTGTTTTTCGGGTTTGGACTGTTAAGATATCAAGTATTATCGATTTTGGTTCTTATCGGTTGCGGGTCCCAACTTCAATACTTATATTCGGATCGTTAACGTTTCGGGTGGGTATCGGTCCCGTGTATTTTGGGCGGGTTCTTGGGTATCTTGGATCTTAAAAGTCATAATCACCAAAACCTCATAATCGAAACAAGAATGTAGGGGGTTTTTAAGATATTTTCAACTTATTTTTTCTATATGTACTAATACATTATACAATATTTTGTACAATTTATGTTTACGAAAAGTTAATGATTTTTTTACTGGGTTAACGGTTTCGATCCTTATCGGTTTCGGTTCTAACTTCGATACCAGTATCTGGATCGCTAACGTTTCAGGTGAGTATCGATTCTAAATATTATCGGACAGTTCTCGAACGGTTCTCGAATATGCTAACAATTCTATGTGTGTGCGATTATTTTCATAAAGAAAAAAAATATCCAAATCTTTAGTGGGAGATTAACCATGACCAACTAGTAGTAGTAGGTTGTGGCAACAATTAATAATAATTATTAATTAAATCTCCCAAAAGAAAAAGTCTCAATAGAGTCAACCTCAACCAGCATCACTTATTAAAATAATGGTCTTATTTGTCAACCGTTCTAAACACGTCACGTTTCATTATATTATTATATACAAACACACAATATCAATATTCATTGAATGTAAAAAGGCTTTTGTTTGAGCTCTCGTTTTCACCTCATTTTGAAAGAGAGGGAAAAAAAAATTGTTTGTTTTTCCTTTGAAGATGAGAAAGAATTCTAATGGACTCAAATTACTCCCAACTATATTACAGTAATATATGCGCTCGTCTAAAATTGTTATCGTTTTAATTACAAGTTCGTGTTTATGGCGCTGGATAAACGCATAATTTATTTATTCTGATTTTTTCTCACTCTATTTTTTTTTTTTTTGGGAAAAGAGATGTACCTTATCGAGAACCTAACTCCACAATCTATCTATAATCATATCTACAAATTTTCAAGAGTCCCTACAAATTTTCAAGAGTCCCATTTCGGTGGGCGAATTACTCAATATTTCTCCATCTCCAAATGACCACAAATAGTGCCGGTTCAAATCGGTGAGACACGTTCAGCCGTTCGAATTAGGATACCCATATCGTACAAGTCGATTTGCAGTTGAAAAACATGTGGCTGGCAACTCCGGTTTCCCACGCACAAAAGGTACACCTGGCATCGTCAGTGGATAGTAGAACACGCTTACATAAGAGATTAAACATGATTGGTGGTAGATCCCGTATCAGTCTCCAAATCGTTGACGACGCCTTGAGTGGGGTAACATTATCCCGCATCTCCCTGAACAGTTTCCCATCTATAGAATTGCCTAGTAAACGAAAATTCTGAATGTTTTTTATCCGAACATAAGAAAACATGTTGTTTTTAATGTGTATTTGTTGACTAAATATTATTTTGTGCACCAACAAATATTACTAATTTGTTTCTAATGGGAGTAATATTATTTCAGATATGAAGTATGTAACGATTCTATAGTTGAAACTCATTTTTAAAAATAATTATATTTTCATATGGTGTCAGTATTGTTTTTCCTTATAATAACTGGCAAATAATATTACTCATCATTTACTTTTCCATCTCACAACAAAATCACACTTTCAAAAATTTCCTTCTAGTTATTCTTCACAATATCTTCTCAAAATATGACAGTTAAACACCATTTACCTTATATTCCACACTTCGACCATCCAACTTGTCCGACAAAAATATTCCGTCTATAAACAAATAGTTGTGGTAATAAGTCTTTGTGGAAAATTAATATTTTAACCGAAAGTTGGAATAAAGTGAGCATCTAGTAGAGTACCAACTCACACCCATCATCAATTACCTTACTCATTTTCCCCATTTGACTAAATTGTCCTATAAATATAATAAATAAAATATCTATTAAAAAAAAGTCTTGTGGAAAAATCAATATTTAACTGAAAGTTGGAAACAAATCGAATAATATAATAATAATAATCATATTACTATTAATAGTAAATAATTAAGTAAATAAAAGCTTCAAAATTAAACAAGAAGACGAGAATTCCACTACTTGCATGATTCATTTCCCACCAAATCCAGAATTTGCACGATACATAATAATAATAATAATAATAATAATAATAATAATGATGATGATGGAATGAATTGAGCATGCATCCAGCGATGACGAGGCTGTTGGACGGTGAGGATTGAATTGGTCCTTTTTTTTTTTTTCGTTTCTTGTGGGGGTGAGATCCAGGCCGTTGGATGATGGGGTTTCCTTTTTATAATGAGATCAAGATGATTCAAGGACTAGGGCAGGTGCTTCTGTATTGGAAAGGGCATGATTGTGTTCTCCTTCATAAGTCACAATTAGCATCGTCGGGTCATCCAAAGCCCGCTCCACGTGCTTCCGGGCCGGGCACCCTCTCACGCTGCTACATTTGTAATATCCTCTGAAATACAATCATTTTTACAAGCAATAATAGTCAGATTCAAATTTAAAAGTATATATGTCGAAAGTTAGGATTTTAGAATATATGTCATTGATTTTTTCACTATTTTAAGTTTGTAATTTATTTAATTTCGTATTTCATTTTTTAAAGTACTTTAATTATAATATTTTTTTGATAATCTCCGTAATATAAATAAAAAAAATTACAATCAAAATCATATCTCACAAAGCGAGAATAGGATATGTTATGAATAGACAGTGTAAAAAGTATTGATATTAACTTTAACACCAAATACAAATTTTTAAAATAGGGTGTAAATCAATCAGAGACAAACCTAACATATGTTCAAAATTGTTTGATAGTAGATCGAGCTGTAAATATTATGTTTGAATTTGATCCAATTAATAACCGAACTGAGTTCACTCGAGTAGTTTGATTTTTTATACGCATTTTATAAGTTTTATTCAAAGCAAGCCGAATTCAAGCCGAACTTAATATCTTACCAAACAAAACAATTATGTTCAAATTTAGTTTTTTTGAACATATAATAGATTGTATTTGCAGACTTATTCTCATTTAATTAAATTATTACTACATTTATTCAATAACGTGTCAACTTTATTATCACCCATCTCACTCTTCTAAAATGAAAGTTTTACAGATACTCTCCCGAATTTAAATTTTCCTAATAACTCACTCAAAAACTGACATTCTTTATTCTTCATTAATTTTAATATATTATTTATTATTATTTTTGGCCAAAAAATTATATAAAATCAAATGACATTAAAAAAAAAAATCAAAGGATATATGAAAGGGGGTTACCTAGGATGAGGGGAACCCTTGATTGGCTTTTGACCATATTTTCTCCAAGAGAAATCATCAGGTGGAATGTCAGCCATCTTCATGCTTATAGCTGGAACTCGAACTACTCTCTTCAACCTCGATTTCCTATTTTTAATAAAATTAATATTAAAAATCAATTAAGACATAAAATCATCATAAAATACCCTCAATTACACTAATTAACTTCTCGCAATTTTAATTTAATCAATTTCCATGGAGGGGAGGTGACCTTTTTTCTTATTTATTTATTTACCTTTTCTTGGAGCAATGGCAGCGAGAAGACCCGCCGCCACACTTGCCGTTGGCGTCGTCCATGGAGGTGCACTTCCTTTTAACCGACGACGTAGAGAACGGAGGACGGCCGACGGAGGACACCTGAGAGAGATTCGTGATCTGAAACCCCGACGACGTCATCGACGGCTGCAGGCTGTCCGTGTCCCCGGTCAACGACGAAATAAACGACGTCGCCGGCGACGCGAAGTTTATGGTCGTCGTCGTCTCCTTACGCTCGATCGAGCCGTTCTTCGCCATCTGTTGGTGGATGTGTGGCGCCGGCAGCGGCGGGAGCCGTTGAACCGGCGGCGGACAGTAAATTCTCGAACCAGGACCGTTCTCCTCGGTTTTTACAGCTTGGACCGACGGGAAGACGATTTCGGTCTTCTGGGCGATATTAGAAACCGGGCCGCGCCGGAAACGGGCATGGCCGGTTCTTGGGGTGCGGTCGAGTAGAGAAATGAACTTTTTGAACTTGTTGACGGCGACGTCGGCCACCGCCCGGTAATCGGCGGATACGGCTGGGTCTACGGTGGCCCGAAATGTGGATGATTGTTGCTGTTCGAGGAAATTTTGTTGGTGGGAATGGGAAAGCAATCTAATGAGCTTCTCCACGCTCTGTAGGCCGGCGGCGGCCGCTTCCTGAGCGGCGCTCACTTCCATTTTAGACGTAAAATTGTATCCCTGCATCAATTCAACTGCCATCTCTCACAAACCATTAAACAAGAAAGAATTCTAGAGAGAGAATTGACAAAGGAAGTTGAAATGAGGAGAGGGGGGATAAAATAGGAAGAGAGGGGGAGAGAGAAAGAGAGAGTCAAACAAACAAAATGGTGCACTTTCTCTTTCTTTAATGTATGTTATATGTACTGTATAGTCCGATTCTGACCGGCTTGCCGTCTAAGGTAAGAAGCCAATCATATCACTCCACGTTAGTGTTGGAGAGAGAAAAGTGAGGAGTGCATTGACCAGCTTTCTTAATTTAGGGAAATGGGTGGGGACCGGGTAACGGGTGAACCGGTGGTAGAATTGATGATAAATGGGGTATGAAAGTCAAAAGGTAGTAAATGAGCCGTTGGATTAGGGGAAGGGTTAAGATGGTTAAGCTCTTTGGTACCAGTAGGTAGAGTTGACCTTTTTAACTGCTTTAAATACAAAAGTCCATTTTGTGGGGAATGTGGTGGTGTAGGGGTCTGTAGGGTAAGGTATTGGGTCCTACTTCGCTTTGGCTTTATCGAAAACCGATTTTTTTTTTAAATGAATAATACTCATTGTGTGCCTGAGTCTGTTAGTTTATGGACTTTCCTAGTTAGGATTTCGCTAAGGTCTGTTTGTATGTATTTTTCCCTATATAAAGGGATCTTATCAATGGAATTACACAACTTTTACCCTACTTTATTGTCTCAACTATTTTTCATTCAACATGTTATCAGCACGTAGTTCCCAACTAAGCAAAAAAAGGAATTTTTTTCCTCCCGTTTTTCTACAAATATTCCGAAAAAAAAAACGAAAAATCGTTTTTTCTGCAGAAAACCCTAGCCACCACCCCCCCGACCGCGACCGGTCACCTTACTCACGTCTGACCGACGCGCCCCCCCTGCACCGAGAACCACCGCAACCAACCCTGGTCACTCACCCCTAATCGCGAACCACCGCAACCCGAACCCGATTGAAACAGATCGTCGCCCGTCCACCTCTCACCAGACCTGCCGCGACTCATCCCCCTCGGATTTCGTTCACAACCGCCGCACCTTGTCTCTGCACCAGTCTAGAACTCGGACCGTGAATCCAAATCCGACCGCGACCTACCTCTGTCGCCTCCAACCACCGCGACCCGTGCTCCGATTTCAATCGCCCGCCTGCTGCAATTTTCCTGAACCGTTCGCAGCCCACCACTGCAGTACAAAAATCGGCCCGTGACCCAGACTCGACCCGGTTGTTGACCCAGACCCGACCCGATTGCTGACCCGGCCCGACCCGCTCGGCAGTCATTTTTTTTCTCCAGTCCGGTTTTTCTGCCCCTATTCACACGAAGTAAAGTACACCATACGAACCCTACTATCTGCATTGTGCAATTTTTAGACTGTTTATATATCTTTGATTGCATATTTATACTCCGTAATTTATTTATGCTTAATTAAACCAAAAGCATGATGCATTAATAATTTTAATTAAATTAAAATGAATTGCTTATAGCAACTTCAATTAAATTAAATTCACGTTGAATTAATAATTATTGCGGCATAAGACACCTCTTTGACTGCATATATACGTGTATAGATATATTCTTAGGATTATGTGTCTATATCTATAAATATACATATATTTGCATACATATATAGATATGGCATGCAAATTAGGCTTCATCATTGGTAGATTTTAGAGGACTTACATCTACTGCCTAAATTCAACTCGAACCATGATAAAGTAATTTCATTGGTCACCTTCAATAGCATCGAAAGTAATTTATTGACCATATCTTGGTTCTGAAAAATATTAACCCTCCACATTATTAAAAATTTTATCATGGAAAGTACTCATGATATACTGTGAAAACTCATTTTCCTTTTTTTCTTGTCTCAAGATGGCTGATCCAACTTGTCCTGAATTTGACATCTTGGACTCAGAAGGACTTGAGTACCATAGATGGGTTTCTAACGTAGAGACCACCTTTCTCGCTAAGGACTATAGTGCTACTATCTTTGAAAATGAAGGCGAAGTACCGTCTGACAAAACCAAAGTTAGTGCATTAATGTTCCTTAGGCGACAGATCGACCCCAGCCTAAGATGGGAATATCTGCAGTTAAAATCCCCGAAAGAACTGTGGGATGCCCTTAAGAGCCGTTTTGGGAACATCCACAATACCTTGCCAGAATTGACCGTGCAGTGGAATGAAATCCGCTTGCTTGATTATAAACGGATCAACGATCTCAACAAAGATATACTCCGTTTGAAGGCACGCCTTAATTTCTGTGGAAACGACCCCACAGAAGATGATATGATCCAGAAAACACTCTCCACCTTATACTAGCGAACCAGTATAGGCTGGAGTATGACAACAAACACATCACTACCTTCAATAAGCTTATCAACCTACTGCATGTAATATCCGCATTTTTCTTTCCCTTGTAATTGTATTTTCGGTGTAATTCTCGATTGTAGTGACCCTCGTGTATCCTTCAGTGTAACTTTTCCGTCATCTTTTGATCTGATTCTTGTAATTGTTGTGCGGAACCGCCATTTCGGGGTTGCCGTGGATTCATTCTCTGCTATGATGCGTTTTGAGGTGTTCCGTTGGATGTTTCGTTCGTATTCTGGTGTAGTGGACTGTTTGTGTTCTGTACCTAGCGCACGCTAATTTTTCTGCATAGCGCGCGCTAGAAGTTCCTTTGTAGCGCACGCTACGTTTACTTAAATGGCGCTAGCGAAGTGAACCACAGGGGTGGCGGTTTAACTCCCTGTGCCTCGGACTATCGGCTTAGCGCACGCTATCTTGTCTAGCGCACGCTAATGTCGGGAGACTAGCGCACGTTAAGTTGTTGATGGCGCTAGTGTATTTGTCGATCTTGGCGATTTACTTGAACTCAATCGGATGCTAGTTAGCGCACGCTACGCTTGTATGGTAGCGCACGCTAGCAGGTCGGGTGAGTTACGGGCATTTGGCTCTTGGACTCGGTGATGTTCGGGTAGCGCACGCTATTGGTCGATAGCGCGCTACCGAGAAGTTATTAGCGCACGCTACGTATCGAGTAGCGCACGCTAACGGCTAATTACACAGCTCTTTGGGTGGGACGCTAACGGTAGAGTTTGTAATCTTATCCCGTTAGCGCACGCTAACCTTGAGGTTTTAGCGTGCGCTAACACTCCCAACTATATAAACCAGGGAGTTGACCGAGATAATCACAAAATCTCATTTCTTCCTCTCTCCGCGGCGAAGGCGATTCCGAGGCGTTCTCTTGGCGATTTCTTCCTCCAATCATCTCAACCATCATCCTTCTTGAGTTCTTGGAGTATTATATCAACATCAACACGAATCTTTCGTCCTAATCCACGGTAAATCTCTTAGAACCCTACTTTTGGATAATTTGGGGGTTTTGGGTTTTCCTTCCGATTCGTTCCGTTTTGTTGGTGGATTCATGATGAATATGATTAATCTTGTTGATATAATTAGTTTTCCTACGGATTCATGGTATATTTTCATGGTTTTGCAAAATCGAGAGGGTTTGGTTGTGGTCCGCCCTCGTTGTTATTTTTGTATGAATATACATGAATCGTAGGCGGGTTTTCGGGTGTATTCCATTTCCATAATCGTTTAGAAGTGGTTGTGATTGTACTATTCGAATCGTTAGGTTCATTCTCGTCGGTTCCTCACGGTCGTGCTTGATTCTTCCGTTCCGTTCGTGTCGTCGTCTATTTAATCGAGGCAAGTATCCTTATGAACTTACAATCTTGACATAGTAGTATTGTATGAGAATTGGTGTGTGTGTATGCTCACTACGGGTTAGATCCGACGGGGTCTCGGTAGGGGTCCACGGAGGGGTGGATCCGCGAGCTTGCTTTTAACCACTACGGGTTAGATCCGACGGGGTCTCGGTAGGGGTCCACGGAGGGGTGGATCCGCGGTTAATTGTGGTGTATTTTTACAAATGTGATTTGATATTGGCATTTAGGAAATGAGTGCTTTCGAAGCGGTTTTCCTTATTGCATGCATTTACTATATGTGTAAGATGTAAGTTGTTCATCAGTTACTTGTACTAGCGTAATTGCTAACCCCTCTGGGACCCGTTTTGGGGAAATTCGTTTTATGAATTTCAGTCGGAGTTCATCGGGACGGCGGGCCTGGACGATACGGATGATGGTCATGCGTGATGATTGTGCATAAGTGACGTCTTAATGTCTTTTTGTCTTTTCATCTTTTGTGGCTTTTGAACTAATAGTTGTACTCGAGTACTTAAGAGTTCTTGTTAAATGGATTGTATTGTTGCCTATATGTTTGTGTTGATTGATGATGTTATGTTTGGCCAGGTTGAACCGGGTGGATTATTCATTTTGCGTCTTTATGACATGGTGTTGGTTGTCGTTTATGTGAGTCGATGAGTACGATCTTTGTTCGGCACAGTGGGTCCCATATAGGGATTCACGGCGGCGTAATATACCTCGAATATCTTGAGGTGTTACGAAAATGGTATCGAGCTCTAGGTTTATGGATACCTAGGCTTGTCGGTTTATTGGGTCTTGTGGTGTTTTGTTTTGCACATCATCGTCACGCCGCCATGATTACGGTACTACCGGTGTCCGTAAGTTTTCCTTCCTCTGTTCATTAATTAGTGTATCGTACCCTTGATTCTCGACTTGTGATTGTTCTTTTCTTATCGACCCTCGTATGGCTTTTGCTACTTATTTAACTCCGGTATGGATCTTTGGAAGAGGTCGTGGTCGCGGTCGTGGTCGTGGGCCTTGGCCGGGGCGTGGGCGGCCGGTGGGGCGGCCACGTCACGATCTTCGAGGCCGTGATCGGGCGACCGTCATAGCCATGCTTCTTCCCGAGAGCGTGCGATCTTGGTATTGCGGCCGTTATGCGGCAAATGGTGAATCAAATGGCGGCGATAGCCCGGGCGGTTCGAGACCCGGATCGGCCACTCTATTCGGGCGGAGGGGATCGTTGGCTCCAAGATGTTATCAAGATGCATCCTCCTCTGTTTTCGGGAGCTTCGGACTCGATTGGGTGGGAAGGGTGGATCAAGGAGATGTCTAAGGTCTTCGTTGCCACTAAGCGTCACGAGGAACGTAGAGTCCTATCGCCCAATACTTTCTCACGGGGACGCTACGGGTGGTGGGAGGCCGTTGGGCCCAAAGACCATCTTTGCTTCGTGGGTGAGTTTCAAGAGTTGATGGAGGCGAATATTGCCGTGGCGATCAGACAGGCTCGGGTACATGCTTTTTATGATGCTCAACCACGGGATATCCCCGTAGCTCAAGCTATTGCTGATTTTAACAAGGAGTTGGGTTATGTGAAGACCCAAGTTGTCGAGGAGAGCGACAAAATTTTCCATTTCTCCAGACGGATGAAGTCGTCGATTCGGGACTATATGTCGGGGCTCGTATGTACTACCTTCACTACGCCATAAGTGCTCATAGGCAATGCCTGTTTATTGTTGCAGAAGACACAAAAAGTGTTGCCTTAGGCCAAATGCAACACCAAACTCTTGTTGCCAATACGGCCGTTGCCTTTGACACCTAAGACAACACTTTTAGTCTCTACCGCAACAACGGAAAAGTATTGCATTACGCCTCTAATGCAACAACATAACCAAGTAAGGCAACAACAAACGATGTAGCCTAAGATTTAAAAAAAATAGAACATAGGGTCCACATATGCCACATCATCAGTGGGTCCCACCTTTATGCCATGCCATCAATGGATCCCATCTTGATGCCACGTTAGCAATGGGATCTACATTTGTGCCAAGTCAGCAATGGGCCCCACATCTATGCCACATCGGTATTTTTTTTATAATACTACTTTTATAAAATACAACAGTTAAAGTAAAAGGCAAGACTTCATACAAATATTTTGAAATAACCATTTTATTTTTACATCAAACCATCCAAAATAAACCAAGGCATCCAAAAACCAACAAGGATGCCAATACAAAATACAAAGTCCTAAATTCATACAAAGCAACAAACCAACAATTTAACTTCAAAAGTACAAAAACCAAGCAACACCACCAATCTAACTTAAAAAGTACAAAATTACTAAGTCTAAATACAAGTGATCGAAAGTTACATATTGAAATAACTGATAAGTGGTGCCGCCTTGAGTCATAGGAGTAGCATTATCATCTTGATCACTTGATATCATTGCAAAAAATTCTCCAATATCCCAGTTGAGGCCGGGATTAGCTTCTCCCACTTTTCTGTTTCACTTTTCATATCAGGATCATCCCTGAATGAAAAAATAAAAACTTTATTTAAATCTCGAGTCGTTTGTAAAAGTTGAAAGAAAAAAATTGAGATTCATAGCGTGTTCAAAATTCAATTATCTCACGTTTTAACTTTACTACAAGAAAACAGCCCAATTAGGACATTTATGTATTCATCACAAAGCTTCAAATGCTAAAGAAATGTCCCAGCAAACGGGTAGAAAGGAAATATTAATAACCAGAAAACTACAACAGTATTTCAGAGTGTTAAAACATTCCCCAATATCAGTATTTAACAAAAGTTGTGTTTAACAGCTATAGGCTATAGGCAAGGCAAGATCGACAGACAAGGAAATCTCCAGGAGTTGACCATCTTTTTTTTTATTCACATATAGGTGCTAGCCCTTAACCTAAGGATGGCTGACAAACTCTGGATAAGAATACCTCTGTTAACAACTTCTGAGAAGTTGGAACCACAGTACACTTTTCAACTCATAACATACAAAACTAACAGGGATATTTCCAGTTTTTGTACTTGTACCTTTCCAAAACAAGTTGAACTATATGATGAAGAAGAAATACAATATGGCTTATAACGGAGCATAGTCTTTGTTATTGATCAAGAAATAGTTACAAATGCAACTAGACAAGTTAATATTACAAAGTTTACATACTTGCAAACCAGTGATAATGAGGGCGTAAGGGGGGGAGGGGGGATGCTGCGGAAACATCGCTATTCCAAAATTGGAAGAAAATGTTCAACAAAAACAAGGATGAGAGCTACTGAGTATTTAATTCTTAAGATGGGGGGTATTCATTTAATCAAAATTATAAGTAGGGGAAAAGTTTATACATAAAAAAAAAAGCAACACAAGAAAAATGATCACTCTTGTCTCACTAAGAAACACATTTTTTGTAAACTCATTTTTATTAAGCCCTTTATCTATTTAATTTTTTTAAGTTCACAAATAAAGCTAACATAACAATAATAAAGTAGAGTTTAAAACCAAGAAATAACAGAATGTAACCCAGCAAGTCGAAAAACAACAATTAATCAAGGAAACCAAATTAAGGCAAAGAGCAACAAAAGAAAGAGAGTGAAGAAAGATCCTCACGGATAAAATATCGCCACGGGAATGCAACAATTCACGGCGAACCACGCCGAAACAAGTTTCCTGGAATGAGGGGAGAAAAAAAAAGATTATTCAGTATTCCAACCGGAAAAAGGCTAGTGAAAGTAAGTAAACTACCAATCTTTTTGGGCAAACTTTTCAAGATTTTGAGAACTGGTGAAATTAAATAAAATGCGAGAGTTGATGACTAAGGAAATAATTAACTCTACAGCTATTTCTCAGGCAGGCATAAACATAATAAATAAAAAAGCAAACTTAGGGTTTCAAAAGAAACTCACAGACTAAGACTGACGATTTGGTCTTTGTAATCGGCATTCCCGCCGTACTCTGAGCATTTCTCACCGATTCGAAGAACCAGGCTCCTCCAACTACTCATCCCCGCGGCGGAGAAGGCTGAAGATTCGAACAAAAATGGTAAACAAAAATGGTGGCGCGAGACGAACGAGTGAACGAAGGGGAAGAAGGGTTTAAAGTTTGTATAAACGTCAATTCATGGGACGGTCCAGGTGGAGATGCGGGTCGAAATAGATAGAATCTTAACTGTGTGTGTGTGTGTGTGTGAGTTCTGTGTTCTGTGTGTGTGAATTTTGTGAGTGTGTGTGAATTTTGTGAGTTGCGCCCGAGAAGGATTGTTGAGGAAGAGAAGAAGAGTGAAGAAGAGAGAAACGAATGATGTCGGCCGAACGGCGTGATAGGGGTTTTATACCCAAACTTTTTAGGTTAATTCAATCTAGCCCTTAAGTTTTAGAATTTATGATTTTTAGCCCTAGTCAGTTAACCACAAAATATTAATTCCCGGTCTCAAGACATACATTTCGCTATTGTAAAAAATATTTATAAAAAATAAAATTTCAAACTTTTTACTTAAGTAATTATCAAATTAGCGAAGTCTTTGTAACTTAAAATTTCTAACTACCTCCCGCTTTTTTGTTTGGTACCATTTACTGAAGTCTATGTGGCTTTTTTACTTCAGTAAATTGAAAAGCGAAGTTGTTGTTTGTTTTTACTTTGCTAATATACATTACCGAAGTGAGACGTACCGAAGTCTTTGATGTTTATTCTACTATTGCGACGACGACGACTTTGTGAGAGATTGCGAGAAGAGAATGAGGGAGGCGGTGACAAGAGTGAGTAGGGTTAGTGGGTTATAAGGGGGTATCGGACGGTCCTGATGAAGGGGAGATTAATAATCTCAATCGGACGGCTCCCATTAAAAAGAGCTGACATGGCTTTGACCCGGGTTCGGGCTTTAACATAATATAACCACATCAGTAAAATACATTCGCAATCAATCAAATAGGGAAAAAATTAGGAAACCCTTGAGCAATCATTCAAATCTAAACAAAAAAGAATTTAATCCCTCAAATCAAATCCAAAATAAAAAGTTCAAAATACCTTTTTAATTGACAGATCGAGAATTAAAGAAATATTACTTAAAATACGGAACTTACCGCAGCGTTTTCTAAAAACGCTATGTAAGTGTACTGTTACATAGCGCTTCCTAATTAAACGTTATATAAGTATTTTTAAAAAGGATTGTATTATTTTTTATAGTTTAAAATTTTGAAATTTTATTATTAAAATTTATAATATGTATTTATATTAAATAATTTAAATATATATAATTTATAATTTATATTATATATCAAACTTTGAAAATAAAACATTTATCGTAATTTAAATTTCATTATATATATTGATAATATATTAAACTTTAAAATTATAAAAAATATTTATAATTTTAATTACAATATTAAAAAATATAATAAGTATTTATATTAAATAAAAATAATTTGAATCAAATTTATCATATGATATATATCAAACTTTAAGAGTAAAAAATTATCAAAATTTAAATTTCATTTCATTGTGCTTGTTTTTTACAATAACTTGAAAAAATTATTAAAAAATTAGATATAATGCAACACCATCACAGGTGTTGCACGTCGCGCAACACCATTTTTATCTTGCAACACTAAATGTATATCTAGTACAATACTATTTCAGTAGTGTTTCAAAAGAACAAAAATCAGCAATCTATTGAAACGCTTTGGCGGCAACACTAGCTAAAAGCATTGCATATGAGCACTTATGGCGTAGTGCTTGAAGGATTAGGGCCCTCGCATACGATATGTCCGTGACGGCGAGTGAGGCGGCCCGCGAGAGTAAGAAGCAGAAGTCCGCCGGGAATTTTAGTGGGGGTCAGCAGAAATTTCAGTCTGCTAACTTTTCCGCTGGTGGTGGCCCAGCTCGATCTACTGGGTTTCCCCGCAGGGCTGCCAGTGCCCCTTCTCGAGAGGTGAAGTGTTTTAACTGTGGCCAGCCAGGACACATCAGTCGTAATTGCCCGAGTCCTTTGATGATATGTAATCAGTGTGGCCAACCGGGCCACAAGGCGGCTTTCTGTGCCGAGAGGGAGAGAATTGTGGGTGCCCGGACTTCCATCCCAGCGCCTAGGGAACCAAGTGTGAATCAGGGATCGTTTGCTCCTCAGTCTCCGCCGAGTGCTAGTTGGGGGAGAGGTCGGGGTCAGCCCTCTAAGGGGGGAGCTTCCAGTGTCGGCTCCGCCCATCCGCGGGTTTATGAGATGCGGAGGACCGATGACCAGTGCTCACGTGGCGGCAGTGCGTTTATATTCTTTCTCATCCTGTCAGTGTGCTTTTCGATTCCGGTGCTACGCATTCGTTCATATCTTTGGATTGTGTGCGCCGTTTGAGTCTCGACTGTTTGATGCCTTGTGAACCCTTCATCGTTAAGCTTCCTAGCGGTGATAGGATTGTTGGTGATCAGGAGGTTCGAGACTGCTCGTACTTATTTGTGAGAGGACTTGGCCCTCTAATCTTATTGTTGTGAGTATCGAGGGTGAGGATTTGATTCTTGGGGATGATTGGCTCGAGCGGCATGGTGCGATCATGAACTACCGCACGAGAATCATCACTATGTTAGCCGAGGACGGCACCGAGCACTCTTTCGCGGGGCGAAAGAGGGGAAACCAGAAATTTGTTATTAACGCCTTGAAGGCGATGAGACTCCTGCGAAAGGGGTGTACTGGATATTGGTGCTACGCCTTGAATGCGGAGGATGGTGGAGTCGAGCTTTCGTCGATTCCAGTCGTTAATGAGTTCCCTGAAGTATTTCTGACGAGTTACCGGATTGCCACCGGATCGTGAGGTTGAGTTTGCTATAGAGTTAGAGCCGGCGCGGCTCCGATTTCGTAGGCGCCGTATCGCATGGCACCTTCAGAGATGGCAGAGTTGAAGAAGCAGTTGAGTGAGCTTCTTGAGTTGGGGTATGTTCGACCGAGTGCCTCGCCTTGGGGCGCACCGGTCCTGTTTGTGCGGAAGAAGGATGGCTCACTACGTTTGTGTATCGACTACCGCGAACTAAACAAGGTGACCATCAAGAACAAGTATCCTTTGCCGCGAATTGATGACTTGTTCGATCGGTTGCGAGGAGTCTGCGGTATTCTCGAAAATTGATTTGAAATCGGGTACTATCGGCTCGGGTGAGAGAGTCCGATGTGCAGCTTGACCTTTCGGACGAGGTACGGACATTATGAGTTCGTAGTCATGCCTTTCGGGTTAACTAATGCGCCGGCGGTGTTCATGCAATTGATGAACAAAGTTTTTATCGAGTATCTGGATAAGTGCGTCGTCGTCTTTATTGACGATATTCTTATTTATTCGAGGAATGGGGAAGAGCATGCCCATCATTTGCGGATAGTATTAGACATTTTGAGGACCGAGCAACTCTATGCAAAGTTCTCGAAATGTGAGTTCTGGCTGAAGGAAGTGATGTTTTTAGGTCACGTGATTTCAAGTAGGGGGTTCGTGTGGATCCAGAAGATTGAGGCGGTGTTGGATTGGGCACCGCCCAAGAATGTGAAGGAGCTCCGTAGTTTCTTGGGTTTAGGCGGCTACTAGTAGGTTCGTCGAGGTTTCTCGGCGGCTCGGCCACTTACGCGATTGCTCAATCAGAAGTTAAATGCGGAATGACGAGGCGATCGAGTTTTGAGGAATCAAGAAGCGTTTGACTTCAGCCCCAGTTTTGGCGTTGCCATGTGGCAACGAGGGTTTTTCCGTTTATAGCGATGCTTCGGGTCAAGGTCTTGGGTGTGTATTAATGCAGCACAGCAAGACCATTGCCTATGCGTCGAGACAGTTGAGGCCGTATGAGCTGAACTACCCTACTCATGATTTGGAGTTAGCGGCAGTCATTTTTGCGCTCAAGATTTGGCGTCACTATCTTTTCGGCTCTACATGTCAGATTTTTACCGATCATAAAAGTCTGAAATACATATTTACTCAGCGAGAGTTGAATATGAGGCAGAGGAGGTGGTTAGAGTTGATTAAGGATTATGACCTCGAGATCCTTTATCATCCGGGCAAGGCGAACGTCGTGGCCGACGCCTTGAGTCGTTAACCAGTTGCGTTGCGAACGCTTGAGATCCTTACATCTCAGTCTGAGCTTCGGCGGGCTTTGATCGAGTTAGATGTTGAAGTTTTGTTGCCTGGAGCCGTCGGGCAACTTCGTGCTTTAGAGATTTCGTCGTCTTTGATCGATGAAATTAAGCTGAAGCAATCAGGGGATCCGATGATTACTCAAATCCGAGAGAACGTTCTTAAGGGAAAGTCTCCTGGGTTTGTGATTCACGAGGATGGTATTTTGAGATTTCAGAATCGGCTTTGTGTGCCGAACGACTCAGAGTTGAGGCAGAGTATCTTACGGGAGGCCCATGCTACACCTTATTCCGTTCATCCTGGTTCGAGTAAGATGTACAAGGACCTGAGAAGAAATTTCTGGTGGAATGATATGAAGGATGAGGTCGCACAGTTTGTAGCGAGATGTTTGACTTGTCAGCAGGTCAAGATCGAGCATCGGCCGATTTGGGTTATTGCGATCACTTCCGTTAGGAATGGAAATGGGAAGATATATCGATGGATTTCGTTACGAGTTTGCCGAGATCGAGGTCGGGCATGAATATGGTATGGGTGATTGTTGATCGCCTGACCAAGTCGGCACATTTTCTGGGCATCAAGGATACTTGGGGCCCGGAGAAGTTAGCTCGTGTGTTTATCGCGCAGATTGTGAGACTTCACGGTACTCCGAAGTCTATTGTTTCGGATCGTGACGGCCGTTTTGTATCGCACTTCTGGCAGGCGGTGCATAAGGCATTGGGTACCCGTTTACATATGAGTACCTCTTTTCATCCCCAGTCAGATGGACAGTCGGAACGCACTATCCAGACATTCGAGGATTTGTTGCGTGCTTGTGCTCTCGATTGGAGTAGAGACTGGGAGGAGCATTTGCCATTGATCGAATTCACGTACAACAACAGTTGGCACGCGTCGATTCGGATGGCACCGTATGAGGCACTTTATGGGCGGCGATGTCGATCACCTATTTGTTGGGATGAGGCGTCCGATTTGGTCGGGACCGAGCCGGATGTCGTTTTAGAGACGAGGCGGAAGATAGAAGTAATCCGGGAACGGATGTTGACTGCCCAGAGTCGACAGAAGTCGTATGCCGACGTCCGTCGTCGACCTTTGGAATTCGAGGTGGGAGACCACGTTTTGCTAAAGGTGTCGCCGACGAAGGGATTTTTTCGTTTCGGGAAGAAAGGGAAGTTGAGTCCGAGATTTATCGGCCCCTTTGAGATCCTCGAGCGAGTAGGTGGGTTGGCATACCGTTTGGCGTTACCTCCGGCCTTGAGTCATGTTCATAGCACTTTCCATGTTTCCCAGTTGAGGAAATATGTCCCGGATCCTAGTCACATAATCGATTATGGTGAGATTGATGTCGCCGAAGATGTTACTTTTGAAGAGCGCCCTTTGAAGATTTTGGAGCATCGTGAGAAACGATTGAGGCATAAGACCATACCTTTGGTCAAGGTGCAGTGGTCGAGACACGGTGTCGAGGAGGCAACTTGGGAAACCGAGGATAGTATGCGTGCTAGGTACCCCGAGTTGTTTGTTTCTTAAGTTTCGGGACGAAACTTATTTTTAGAGGGGTAGAATGTAATATCCGCATTTTTCTTTCCCTTGTAATTGTATTTCCGGTGTAATTCTCGATTGTAGTGACCCTCGTGTATCCTTGATGTAACTTTTCCGTCATCTTTTGATCGATTCTTGTAATTGTTGTGCGGAACCGCCCGTTTGGTTGCCGTGGATTCATTCTCTGCTATGATGCGTTTTGAGGTGTTAGTTGGATGTTTCGTTCGTATTACGGTGTAGTGGTGTTTGTGTTCAGACCTAGCGCACGCTAATTTTTCGCATAGCGCGCGCTAGAAGTTCCTTTGTAGCGCACGCTACGTTTACTTCGTAGCGCGCGCTAGCGAGTGAACCACGGGGTGGCGGTTTAACTCCCGTGCCTCTGGACTATCGGCTTAGCGCACGCTATCTTGTCTAGCGCACGCTAATGTCGGGAGACTAGCGCACGTTAAGTTGTTCAAGATGGCGCGCTAGTGTACTGTCGATCGGGCGGTTACTTCGAACTCAATCGAGATGCTAGTTAGCGCACGCTACGCTTGTATGGTAGCGCACGCTAACAGGTCGAGTGAGTTCTCGGGCATTTGGCTCTTGGACTCGGTGATGTTCGGTAGCGCACGCTATTGGTCGATAGCGCGCTAGAGAAGTTATTAGCGCACGCTACGTATCGAGTAGCGCACGCTAACGGCTAATTACACAGCTACCGGTAGAGTTTGTAATCTTATCCGTTAGCGCACGCTAACCTTGAGGTTTTAGCGTGCGCTAACACTCCCTGGCTATATAAACCAGGGAGTTGACCGAGATAATCACAAAATCTCATTTCTTCCTCTCTCCGCGGCGAAGGCGATTCCGAGGCGTTCTCTTGGCGATTTATTCCTCCAATCATCTCACCCATAATCCTTCTTGAGTTCTTGGAGTATTATATCAACATCAACACGAATCTTTCGTCCTAATCCACGGTAAATCTCTTAGAACCCTACTTTTGGATAATTTGGGGGTTTTGGGTTTTCCTTCCGATTCGTTCCGTTTTGTTGGTGGATTCATGATGAATATGATTAATCTTGTTGATATAATTAGTTTTCCTACGGATTCATGGTATATTTTCATGGTTTTTCAAAATCGAGAGGGTTTGGTTGTGGTCCGCCCTCGTTGTTATTTTTGTATGAATATACATGAATCGTAGGCGGGTTTTCGGGTGTATTCCATTTCCATAATCGTTTAGAAGTGGTTGTGATTGTACTATTCGAATCGTTAGGTTCATTCTCGTCGGTTCCTCACGGTCGTGCTTGATTCTTCCGTTCCGTTCGTGTCGTCGTCTATTTAATCGAGGCAAGTATCCTTATGAACTTACAATCTTGACATAGTAGTATTGTATGAGAATTGGTGTGTGTGTGTATGCTCACTACGGGTTAGATCCGACGGGGTCTCGGTAGGGGTCCACGGAGGGGTGGATCCGCGAGCTTGCTTTTAACCACTACGGGTTAGATCCGACGGGGTCTCGGTAGGGGTCCACGGAGGGGTGGATCCGCGGTTAATTGTGGTGTATTTTTACAAATGTGATTTGATATTGGCATTTCCGAAATGAGTGCTTCCGAACGGTTTTCCTTATTGCATGCATTTACTATATGTGTAAGATGTAAGTTGTTCATCTGGTTACTTGTACTAGCGTAATTGCTAACCCCTCTGGGGACCCGTTTTGGGGAAATTCGTTTTATGAATTTCAGGTCAGGTTCATCGGGACGAGCGGGCACTGGACCAGTACACGGATGATGGTCATGCGTGATGATTGTGCATAAGTGACGTCTTAATGTCTTTTTGTCTTTTCATCTTTTGTGGCTTTTGAACTAATAGTTGTACTCGAGTACTTAAGAGTTCTTGTTCGTCCGGATTGTATTGTTGCCTATATGTTTGTGTTGATTGATGATGTTATGTTTGACCGGTTGAACCGGGTGGATTATTCTGTTTTGCGTCTTTATGACATGGTGTTGGTTGTCGTTTATGTGAGTCGATGAGTACGATGCTGTTCAACCTGGTGGGTCCCATATAGGGATTCACGGCGCTGTAATATACCTCGAATATCTTGAAGGTGTTACACTGCAAGTGGCTGAGAGGCATAATGAAGTGTTGGTGAGCAACAATGCCAGGCCGGCTGGGACAAAGAAAGTTCCCGAGGCCAACTATGGCAAAGTGAAAGGTGGAAAGAACCACAATGCACAGGGGACTGGTCATGGCAACCCCAAACCACAACGTGGAAAAGGGCAAAGCGGTCGAGGATGTGGGGGTTCTTCCAATGTAATGAGAAGACTTGGTGCTCCCGGCTCTTCTAGCCAAGGAAACAAAGTACCTACCCCCCATGTCACTCCCAAAGTCAGAGTTGGCAATGAACCATGCTATCGATGTGGAGATGCTGGACACTGGTACAAGAACTGCCATGCAAGTAAGCAAGTCGCAGCACACTACAAGAAATATAGAGAGTCCAAAGAACGGGAGGCTCACTATATGGAGGAAGATGCTCTCGACGAGTCCCCCATCGTCAATTTCACAGTCACCGATAATCGCAATGAGCCATACGTGTCACAGTCATTAGAGGCACCCCTTTATGACTGAATGTCATCATTATGTTTACTTTCTCGTTTACATTTGGCATTGTTACCTCAGAACAATTTTATCGATGTTTTATTTTCAGTAATAGTGTGATGAAACTTTGTTTTTCTATAACAAGATATTATTATTGCTTACGTTATATCCTTAGCTTTATTACGAAGAAACGAATATTGCCTGCATGTTTATGGTTCGAATTTTTCCTCCTTTTCGTAGGAATGAATCGAGAAGAAATTGAATGTTTGGTTGACAGTGGGACCACACACACCATTCTTAGGAATAGGCTTCTATTCACTGAATTAATTGCATGTCAATCCTCGGTAACCACGATGACTGGGTCCTCCCAACTCATCCAAGGGCGAGGCAATGCCCGATTTTTATTGCCTAACGACAATCTTCTCTGAGTTACCGATGCTCTATACGCACCTAGGGCCCCTCGAACCTTACTAAGCATTAAAGATATACGTAGCAATGGTTTCCACATCGAAACCGACTGTGAGAATGGAATCGAATTCCTTTATATTACATCTAATGAATGTGGACGTAAACGGATATTAGAAAAACTTAAGAGTCAAAATAATGGACTGTACACCACAACCATTAGGGTATTCGAATCCTATGTTGTCACCATAAATGAAATTTGGGACAAAAACTCATATAAGCTTTGGCATGATAGACTAGGTCATCCTGGTCGAGATATGATGATCCGCATCCTAAAGAACTCGCACGGACATCCTTTCTTTCGAGTGAAAAAAGGGCAAAGACTCAACACAAAGAACAATATTGATGTTAATCATGCTATGTCGTCTAAAGAAACAGAGACATATGCCCCTCCTAAGCAATTGATTATGTCAAAAGCACATCGCTCATTCTGCAAAGCCTGCTCTTTAGCTAAAGTAGGAGCGAGACCTTCCTACACTAAAGATACTAAAGCGAACATCCCATTCTTACAACGTATACAAGGAGATATTTGTGGACCCATCCACCCAGAATGCGGACCATTTAGGTACTTTATGGTATTGGTGGATGCTTCGACACGTTGGTCACATGTCGCACTCATTTCCACTCGAAATGCTGCATTTGCAAAAATCCTAGCTCAGATCATTCATCTAAGGACTCAACATCTTGATCACCCTATCAAGTCTATTCGACTCGATAATGCAGGAGAATTTACATCTAAAGTATTTGATAACTACTGCATGTCAATCGGAATCGATGTAGAACATCTCGTTCCCCATGTTCATATATAAAATGGTCTCGCAGAGACAACCATTAAAAGAATCCAAATTGTGGCACGGGCATTGGTTTTGCGCACCAACCTGCCCATCTCTGCCTGGGGATATGCAGTCCTACATGCAGCCATACTTATTCGTTTCAGACCCACCGTTGGCCAACCATTTTCTGCGTACCATTTGGTAACTGGATATGAACCGGACATCTCACACCTACGCATATTTGGTTGTGCAACATATGTGCCGATTGCACCCCCACAACGAATAAAATGGGTCCTCAAAGACGTTTAGGTATCTACGTTGGATACGAATCCCCAACAATCATTCACTACTTAGAACCCTTTGTAACACCCCAAACTAGGCGAATATTACAGTGTCGTGGACCCCCGACTGGGACCCACTGAGCGAATGAAAATTAATGAATTAAGTGATATAATTGTAGTATCGAACCATAGTATATCATTAATTACTCCGATGAGGAGTTTCAAGTACAACACACCCAGGATAAAACAGAATACATGTATATTTTATATGAAGATAAAATATACAACATCAATTAAAATGAGTATCTAAATGGAAGTCTGCAGCGGAATACAAATGAAGAAAACATGAAGACTGAAATGACTGGGGGGCCCTACTAGTATCACTGGGACTCCTCGCCGTCAACGTTCTCCTCCCGTGCCTTAGCCTTGTCATGACCTGAAAACAATATTCCCCAACGGGGTCAGTTACACAGAACAACAATCCCCAAGAGTTGAATAAACACAATCATGATATATCTTAATTATGAAATGACGCTGAATAGTTGAATAACCGGAAATCGGAATTCCGCCTGTAATGCTTCTGTGTCTATTAATCGCCTGTCGTAAGCCTGTATTATCACCATGCCTTCTGCATTAATCGGACATTGGGGGCGATATTTGATAACACATCTATCAATTGTTATTGATAGTCCTCTTAATTTGTTGAAGGATATGTCGGCCCAGGATGGACTGTGTAATCGGACTTTTCTATTGTCTGCAGTTGCTATTTGGAAAGTAGAAACCCTAAAGTCATCGGAAATACTATTTTCCGGTGCGTCCATGTCGTCAGATTTATTTAATTTTTAATTTAAAATTAAATCGGGCGAAATTAGACAAGGATTGCTACAAGTGTTTCTAGAGAGAGAAAGTTTTAGAGAGAGACGCTCTCCGTAGAGGTAGCACCAGATGGGAGCGATTTCAAAGTATCGTCTATATCTGGTGCTAGTGGTGCCGCTTTTATACTAATGAGGGGGGGTGGCTCTAATATTACAGAGCCACCCCCCACCGCCTTTATTTTTGAAATAGACGGCCCAGATCATCTTAGATTTGACGATCGTGCGGTCCAGATTAAACCGCGTTGAGAAAACGCGTTATTTAGTGCGCTGTGGGTCCCGCACTACGCAAAAGGCTTGGTGCTAGTTACTGTAGCAACCGCCTTTATATAATCGGCGGACCTCCGACGACCGACCATTTTTTTTCTCTATTTTTTTTACGCGCCGCCAACTTGCTTTTCGGCGGGTTACTCGTCCAACGGCGTTCTGAATTGGGAGGTGTTCGCCGTGGTTGTTTCGGTGCGGGATATCCCGAACTTGATTTTTTTGTTTTCACGCCAGACCATTGGCCTGATTTCCGATGGACCTCCGACGAGTGGCGGACTATTTTTTTTATTATTATTATTATTTTAATACCAAGAGACCGGCCTGCTTCCCGGCGGGCTACCGCCTATGGACCTCCTAGAGCCGGCCAATTTTCTTCTTTTTTTTAGCCAGGCCGCCAGACTGCTTTCCTACGGTCCATCGCGGGCGGCCGACGGACCTCCGCCGAGCGGTTATTTTTTCTCATTTTTAAAACACCAAGTCGCCGGCCTGCTTTAGGCGGGCCATCGTCAGCGGCCAGCGGCAACGAATTTTTTTTCCTTTTTTTTACGCCAGGTCCGTCTGCTTTCCGACGGGCCACCGTCGATGGCCGGCTATTTTTTTTTAAACGCCATACAGCCGACCTATTTTCCTACAACGGCCGGCCATTTTTTTTCGTTGATTTACAGCACGCCCATCGACCGCCGATAGAATCTTGGGAACCAATATTTTTTCTTTCTACCAAATAATCTGGTAATTTAATCATTTTAATTCAATTATATCATCGTTATCTCATATATATATATATATATATATATATATATGTGTGTGTGTGTGTGTGTGTGTGAGAGAGAGAGAGAGAGTTATGATGAGAAACCCCTTAGTGTAGGAATATAGGAAAAGATACGTCCGTCTAGTACATCTTTCATATGTGTGTAGCACAATCATAATTATTTTGCTGCACAGATTTTAATATGTGAGTTTATCACATATTTTATTATTTCGTAGCACATAATTTAAATATGTTAAGTCTAGCACATATTCCATCGCAATGTAGCACAAACAGCACAAACACGTAGCACAATCTCACTTAATTTACATATTTCAGTTCGCGTGGCACACACATCACAAACACGTAGCACAACCGAGTATAAATCTCAACCATTAATCTAACTCAAGCAAATGCCCAAATTCAATCCTATTTCCTACGAAATTTATCTTTTCTATCTGAACCAATCCATATATATAACAACGAATCCATGTAAAATAAAATGACGAAAATTGATTCTTTTTTATTTATATATTTTTATGTATATTAATATACAAAATATGTTGGAATAACTTTCTGATCAACGTGGACATATTTGTTTTTTTTTTTTTTGAAAAATAGTGGACATATTTGTTGCTAGTTCGTTTGTGAATATGTTGTAGACATATCCATTTTCGTTGCTATTTACAGACGAAATATTTCCATTGATAAATAGCAACGGATAATGTCGTTGGTATATTAATGATGGAATTATCCGTTGCTAATTCAGTGCTATTTCCGTTGATAAATAGCAAAGGATAAGCCTATTGGTGAATTAATGATGGTATATCCATTGGTGCATATCCGTTGCTAGTCCATTTATATTTTCGGGTGGAGTATCATCTATATATCTATAAAGATTGAGTTCCCCCTAATGAATGAGAGCATTAATGACATTAGACAATAAACTATAAACTCTATTATGCAATGGTTGAATACAAGGTTAGTAAAGAATATGCAATTAATTTGAGTTTAAAAGAATGTACAATAGCAAGAGACTTCTATAATAACTGGTAATGAAGATCAATCGATCAGTCATTCCAAAAGGTCAAGTAAAGCGTTGAAGATGGAGTTCATCAAATAATGGAGGAATATAGAATATCATGGAGATATTCTTAGTGGTAGCGTGGGTATTACAATTAAGATCAGGCGTCATCTAATTGGAAGAAAAATAGAGGCTACTAATATGTTGGGAGTTTAATAGGTATATAAGATTTCTATGGTTTATAGAACTTAGGGCGACAAAAAATATCGAAATACCGAAATACCGATTTTATCATACCGAAAAGTTGTCAAAAGTATCGAAAATCTTGGTATACCGGAAAATCTCTAATCTCCCGGTTCCCCACAATTCTATCCCCGCTAGGCAGTCTCACGATGAAGGGATCACAAGTAGTCACACAAGTTATATTCAAACGGCGTACACACTCCAAAGAAATAAAAGAATGTGTAGCACCCGAATCAAAAAGTACACGGACTGGATGAGATAGAATATGAATGGTACCTGAAGCCACCGCCGCGTCGGGTTCGTCTGCTCGGCGCATCTCATAAACCCGTAAGATTGAGTTCCCCCTAATGAATGAGAGCATTAATGACATTAGACAATAAACTATAAACTCTATTATGCAATGGTTGAATACAAGGTTAGTAAAGAATATGCAATTAATTTGAGTTTAAAAGAATGTACAATAGCAAGAGACTTCTATAATAACTGGTAATGAAGATCAATCGATCAGTCATTCCAAAAGGTCAAGTAAAGCGTTGAAGATGGAGTTCATCAAATAATGGAGGAATATAGAATATCATGGAGATATTCTTAGTGGTAGCGTGGGTATTACAATTAAGATCAGGCGTCATCTAATTGGAAGAAAAAATAGAGACTACTAATATGTTGGGAGTTTAATAGGTATATAAGATTTCTATGGTTTATAGAACTTAGGGCGACAAAAAATATCGAAATACCGAAATACCGATTTTATCATACCGAAAAGTTGTCAAAAGTATCGAAAATCTTGGTATATATTACCAAATCTTCTCTACGGTGTGGTACCGAATTAAAGAATTTTGGTATGGTAATCGTATGAATTCTTTTATTTTCGGTATTTCGGTAATACCGAAATTACGTAAAAAGTTTGGTTCGGTATCTGATCGGTATATCGATTTTTTTTGGTATTTTAAAAAAATAAAATAAAGTATGGTATCACTGTCAATTTTGGTGTACCGAAAATTCCGGTACGGTATACGGTACCGATAAGTACTTCCGATAGAGTACGATATACCACCCCTAATAGAACCTATCGTGGGAAAGTGCCGAGAGGAAAAAAGTGATAAGTGTTTGGTAATATCATTTCCAAACTAATTTCTATCTATGAGAATTTGTAAAACAAAAATGAAAGCTAAAAAAATGTATTTTGGAGTGAGAGTTTCCATATGCATTTATATATGACATGACAAGTGAGTCATATTGAGAGTTTCTGAAAACATTATATGGTGATAGAAGTTATCAGACATGACATATTTTTATTGATTAATACTCATTAATTCTCTTTCGTATTCAATAAATACAAAATTATTTAAGAAGTGAAGAATCATTGTAAATTAATTTTTTCTATCATTTTTTATCAATATAAAATACTAGGCAACTAGACAAAAAATAATATAATCTAATATTAACATATAGGATAAAAATTCTAAAAGTCAAGAAATAAAAAAATGAATAAAGTTGCTCTGAAAGTTAGCGCTACTTTTATACCAAAAATTCAATACAACTGCTCTTTACTTTTTTTTGTTGTATATTTATTTTTGTTTAATTATGCTTTGTTTCGTTTCTTATATTTGTTTTAAATTTTTTGTCTTGCTGATTTCTATGTCAATAGTTTCTTTTAAGTATCAGAAGATATTCTTGATACCATTCAATTGATGTTCCATGTATTAATGTGAGCATTTATGTCATAAGATAGTCATTCATATCAATTGAAATATTGCTAATCTCTAAAACTTTTTTAAAAAGCTTTAAAGAACTTTTACAAACCACAACTAAAAAAAATGCAAGAATAAAAAAGGTATGCATACTTGTTCATTGCCATAAGCTAAATTAATTCAACCAACTAAAACATGTCAAAGTCTCATTATTAAATTTTAAGAATTTCTATAGTCATACCACACAAAGCATGTTTATTGTTTAACTCTTTCAACTTCTTCTTTGAGGTATTTATACTCCCTTATAAACAAACCAAAAAGTCACACAACTCACCCACAAAACAGGTCATACCCACCACTTCCAGTAAAGCAGATTCTTCTCGCCACACCACCTGGCACGCTAATATCAATCGTCACTACGACACCACCGAATATTAATTCAATAGGTGGTGTTTCGATCTTGGGTGGTTTCGTTGTTGTTTTAGTGGTTCCGCCGTCAACATACCAAACTTGAAATCTCAAACAATTTTCCTATAAACAGTTAAGCAACTAAAACGTTTCTATTCAAAATAGCCTACAGATACCTACAAACCATGAGATATCCAAAACATTATAAAATCAAATTGCCAATTCCCACCAAATAAGCTCGAAACACATTCTACAGGAGACCCGAGATTCCAGCGATGGGGGTTTGTTGGTGGTGGTTTGGCGACAAGGGAGTGGTTACGTGGTTGTTTTGGCCGGTGTTAGGTTGTTGGTGGATGATGGTTTAGTGAGAGAAATGAAAGGGTCGTATATGTTTTGTGATGAGAAAAAAAATATGATAAAATAAAATTAAAGAAAATAATATGAACAAAAATACCCTCTTATTTAACAGTCAAACTAACGGAGTTAGGAAATTCGGATCAAATCCGAAACGAATGTTTTACTTTTTAGGACAATTCTATATATACTCGACTTAAACATAATAATTTCATATTTCCTTAACAAATTCTTTAAAGGCATTGTACTTATGCACTAAAAATTTGTGTTTTTGGGAAATATGGTATTTTGATTTTCAGATTGGGTAAATATAGAATTATCCTTTCACTTTTGGACCAAACCTAAAACTTTTTCAAAATTTGGACTGAAAATGAAATACTCCGCAAACCACAAGTACTAAAAATTTAGTTAACTCTAATTTTAAAGGATAGTAAATTCAAGTCTGTCAATTCAAAATGGAAGACAACGCAAAGATGATAGACATTAAAAAAATTGATTATATCCCAGGAAAATAAAGATAGTTTTAACTAATTTTAAAAATTTACAAATTTAAAAATTTGAGGTTATACAGTTTTGAGAACACACGTACCACAAATTACATACACATGACACAAAATAACATTATTTACATAAAAAAAATACTCTACAAACAACTAAGAGTGCAATTTTCTTACATCCAAAAAATATAAACAATTAAGGAGTAAGAGTGAAATATGTAATAAAAATCATAATATTTGCCATAAGGATTTTAAAGTATAAAAATGTGTGAGAGAAATTAATTCAAATACGTAGCATCGTAGGCGTAATAAATAAGTGTTTGATTAAATGGCAAGAAATCATTCATTTTAGATGATCGTACATGTTTGGTAACTTGACTATATAGATATCAATTCGATATCTTAATATGTTATATATGAACCCATTGTTTGAAATCAGCCTCTTATAGTACCCCACATATTGACGCTAGGATGCACCATCGAATAAGCTATATATGATAGTTCGATGCTACTACTTAAAAAGTTGTTCGTATTGATATCTGTGAACAAGAACAAATATTTTGCTTCAGTGATATATAATCCATCTTAAGAAATGCACATGTAATTTTTTTATGGTGTTAGTGTCATGGATAAATATGTTGCACATTTTGAGTACAAGTCATTTTAATCATTAATAACCCACTTAGACCATACTTGATATTAAATACGTTATATAAAAATACGATATTTTAATTTAGAATAATTCCAATCGAAAAACAAAAACTGTGAATGATCGGGCCTTGAAATAATATGTAATATAAATATGATATTCGATATTATCGAAAATAAAGTATCCGTGCTTTAGGGTGAATAAAGCCCGTGCATCGCACGGGCCATGATGTCTCGTCATATTGAAAGATTGAGTCCTGATTGGGAGTATTAATGACACTAATTTTGAAGTGAAAATATATGGAGATTAATCGTTAAACGTTTCAAGAGAGTTACAGGGAATGTACCAACTCAATGCATTCAGTCCTGTGAATTTAATGTGGACTACTAATAAACACATTTATTTGTAGCAAGTGAATGTTATCAGGAAGATGAAGATGAACTGTTGTATAGTTACAACAAAAAACTCTCAATCTTTTCAGTTGCTTACAAATAAATGTGACTTTTCAGTTGAATTTTTGAACATTATAAATAACAAACAATCACCATTTTTACCACTCACAGGTCCAAATCAAAACAAAAAACGAAAAGAAAAAAGAAAGAAACGAAAATGTATTTTGCTTATCAATGGGTGAAACATGCAAATGGCGTGAAAGTCATCCACAAACCGATCCACAAACCACTATAACAAATCCCATCGCCACAATTCACAACTACAAATCCATCCCCATCTCATAGTAATCCCATCTCCATACATCACCAAGACTCGAAAACAAAAATAAAAAGAAAATAAACAAAATCTCAGGTTCTAATCACGTCAAGTTCATAGATCTTTAAAGATCTAACACAAGAACACATCATAGATCTATATGAAGCACACACTTCTTTTTAAATATCCGAACTTTTAAAAGAACAAATAAAAACCAAATCGGTTTTCATCTCTCTATTCATTCGGTTAGAACAAGAAACGAATACAAAAATTAAAATAACCCTACCCGAGATCTCATTTAGAGATCTTGAACCCGTTATCACAAGTTTTTCAAGCTTTTGTATTTCGTGGTTTGTGGGTTTCAGATTAGCGAAAATAAGGGACGATCTTTATTTCTTATTTTTGTTTGTGTTATCCAGTCGAGTAAAGAAATACAAAAAAAGTTGAAGATTTGTGGTGCTGCGTTTTTCAATTGGAAGAGAAAAAAGAGATGAGGCGTGAGTTTGTGATAGAATGAGATGAGGTGTGAGTTTGTGGTGCTGCGTTTTTGTTTGTGTTATCCCGTTATCAACTCAGCGTAGGGTTAGGTACAAAACAAAAGATATTGGGACAGGTTGTGGCTGATATGTGGTGTGGATCGGTGTTTGGCTGATATTGGGCCGGGTTTATTTTTAACAAAACAAAGAATTGTCTCACTTAAAATGTTGACCCGTAAACATTATAATTTAATACGCTTCGCACTTTATTGTTTCTCCCAGTTAAAAGCTTTTCAGTTTGCTTACTATCAGATGCAACTTAAAGATAAATTCACTATTATATTGTTTATTTGGGTTACTCCATTATATAATTAATTGATATTAAAATAAGGATCCCTTAAAATAATATGTATATCTCAATTATCATTTATATTATATATTTGAATTTATGTCTTTTGTGTATGTTTTTCCTTCAAAACATTTGCCTTCAAATGATATAACCTCATTTTTCGTAAATAAATTTCTAATTCCAATTCTTAAATAGAATTTAATGTTGGTATTTAAACTTAAAATATGTGCTAAATCAAACATTACACTTCTACTTTTAATACCTTACGTTTTGCAATATTTATCGCATTTATTGTATTAAATTGATTCACGCTTACTAAACCAAACCAAACCAAACCAAACATACCCAGTATATCCCGCTCAGAGCAGGGTCTGGGGAGGGTAAAATGTACGCAGACCATGCCCCTACTTATTACGGTAGGGAGGCTGTTTCCGTGAAGACCCCCAGCTTAGTGCACAACAGAATCTTGTGTGATAAATACAAAGAAAAACATATGACTCGAAAAAGCTCGAGACCATATATGAGCCCATGGCTTGATTCATGCTTACTAAAAAATTAAATAATTAAAATATTTGTATATAAATAGAAAAGCTTGTTACTAAAATATAAATGAAGTTAGCACTCACCAAGCTCTTCTACGCCAAATCTAAAGATTAGCACCTGAAGTAAAGGAGAAGTAAACATCCGTTACCAAAACTTAAAATTCATATTTAAAATCCTTGCATTGTCCACCGCACAGGCTATGGTATTTTTCTAAACATGTGTGCATCGCACGGGTCCAGAGGCAGCCCAAGTTATATATTGTAGTTTAAGTGTTTGACTCGACCTCAATTAAAAGTAACGAAATAACGGCACAAGCTATATGAACACTTAGATAAATGAATAAATGATCAATGTAATGATGTACATTATCCGACTTATACAATCAGTTTGAGTTTTTGTGATAACAAAATCACAACTTATGAACTTATTGACCAACAACCAATGGGGGTGACCCAGTGGTAAGGCCTTAGCCTCTTAGGACGAAAGTGCCAAGAGGTCTTGGGTTCGAACCCTGGGGAGAAAATTAATCCCCCATCGGCCACGGAGGTTCACCTGCGACGACTCCGGGCTATCCAAAAAGGGTAGTAGCCCTGGGATTCGTCGGCTCGCAATGTCGAGTCGGAAACCCAGGTATACCAAAAAAAAACTTATTGACCAACAGAAAATCGATCCATGATCAACATGACAAAAATTAGTGCTGATTTTTACGCTATGAACACTTAGATAACTAAATAAATGATCAATGTAATGATGTTCCCTCTTCGACTTATAAAATCATTTTGAGTATTTGTGATACCAAAATCACAACTGATGAACCTATTGATCAACAAAATGACAAAAATTAATGTTGAGCAACACGCTACGAACAATTAGAACGAGCCCGTGTGCATCGCACGGGTCGAACTGACTCGTTTCAATTAATAATAGCAACAAATAAATCCACTGATAAATTAACAATGGACACATTCGTTGCTATTTACCAATGAAGTATTTGCCGTTACTAAGGGGTTGTTTGGCAGTTGCTGAATAATTTAGTGCAGAATGGTTGAGAGACCAGAATGGTTGAGAGGCTCTATATGGTTGAGTGCAGAATGAAATTTGGTTGTTTGGTAACTGTTCTGAATGGTAACAAATTACCATTTTACCCTTTTTTATAAAACTAGCGATTAAAAATCCCATTTTTCCTCCCTTTGCGTATCAAAACCTATCCTTTTTATAAATAAAAACCCTAATTTTTATAAATAATTGTGTATAATATTTTTAAATTTAATTCATTTAAAATAATAATAATAATAATAATAATAATAATAATAAATAATAATAATAATTATGATGTATAATATTTTTAAATTTAATTCATTTAAAATAATAATAATAATAATAATAATAATAATTATTATGTATAATATTTTTAAATTTAATTCATTTGAAATAATAATAATAATTATGCATAATATTTTTTAATTTAATTCATTTAAAATAATAATTATTATTATGTATAGTATTTTTTAATTTAATTCATTTAGAACATTATAATAATAATTATGTATAATATTTTTGTATTAAAATTCATTTAATAATTATTATGAATAATAATTCTTAATTTAAGAGGAGGGGTAAATCTGGAAATTGTTTGCCTTGAGAGAGGGTATGGATGCTTAATGGTTAAGAGGTTATTGTAACCATTAAGAGGTCATATTTTTTTTTTGTCAAACAATCCTGACCTCTTAGCGATTCAGAGATAGGCTCTTAATGTAACTATTAAAAACCAAACAAACAGCCCCTAAATAACAACAAATAATTCTGTCGGTAAATCAAAGGTGGACATATCCATTGTTATTAAATATCCGTTGGTTGGTAAATAGGAAAAGATAAAATCGGTAAATTGATGTCCGATCCGGTTGTTAAGTGGCACTTAGGTGTATGGAAAACCTCTTAGTAATCTGTCTGTATTTTTCAACCGCAAATAAAAATTGATTGACAACGGATCATAATTTGTTGCTATTTTTCATTGGTGATCCATTGAGAATATGTAGTTCGATGATTTTTTTTTTTACAATTCTTATGCGGGGTTCGGTGAGATTTTGTTAATCTGTCGGTAATTTTTGACAGAAATTTTGTGTTAATCCGATGGATGAATAACTATATTTGGATTGGCGACCTCTTGCTCAATGCTACTGGCCTACTACGATACAAATTTTGGATACCGTCCATGATACACCCTCATGTAGTGTATTTCCTGCCGGATGCACTGTATGGGGATGGATCCAACCGAAATTTTGGGATGTCCGTTAGCTGACTAGCTTTTAGCTCACATGTCGCTTCTGAAGTTGAACTAATGCTGGTAGCCTGATAAACCGTACACAGTCATTCTATCTATGTGTCAGTCACTTGACTTTTATCTTATTTTTAATTTTATTTTTTTCCTACTTAGATGCACAAAGATACAAAGAGGGATCACATGGGACTTATCTCTTTACTGGGATGATTGTTGTTTTCTTCTTCCTTTTTTTGTGTTATTTTCTATTATTTTGAGATAATGTATTTTAAACTGTGATCAAATAATAAATTTGTTGTAAAATAAAACAAGAGCAAATAATGAAAAGCTGAATAAATGTTTTGAAATTGTATAAAGACGTCATCGATAGATAATTTTTATATAGCCATTACAAAAAGAATACTCGGTAATATGGAAGTTCTATTTTACCAAAGATACACAATCTTAGAAGGGTAATTTTGCTGCACTGATATAAAATATGGTACAAATAATACAAATCTTTTCAATCAAAAAAACTATTGTAGCCAAAATACAAGACATTGGTGAAGAATATAGAATACAAATTATACAATGCACCAACTACAAAGTATCATTACTTTGGCTAGATTCTAGGCTATCCTCGCAATTATGCCAAGATAGAAACCCAGTGGGAAAGATACAACTTGGTGCCTCATTACATACCTCGTCAAATAAAAATCAAATGGAAAAAAATATATGCTTGTTCAAGGGAAAAGAAAAATGGTGCATCCAAAGTGCGCTAATGAAAGGGTTGCCAAAGACTTGGACAGAAAATTGATTTTCCAAAATCTTGAGATTCATACACTAGAAAGATCATAACATTTTCGATACAATAGGTATCAGTGAACCGTAAAAATTTCTGCAAGTTGCATCCATAACTTTCTAGCCGTTCTACATACCTTAGATTGATTTGAGCGGGATCACAAAATTTTATCAAAGTTGACTCATTAAATGACAAAATATTTGCATCAGACTCTGCAAAAGCGGTTATATCTCTAAATGAATGTGACCAAACGGTTGGTGTCCTTAAAAACTAGGCACATGTCACTTTCTGATGGTACGTACTAATATATGACCATTTTGCCATGCAGGACCTCGGATGTTGGCAAGGAGTCCTTCGATTCATATATAATCCACACCATTACTAGAATGCTTGAATCGCAAGAGGAGCGTAGAAGTGAGTGGAGATATTACCTTTTAATTCGATAAACCTATTTTGTTCTTGGAACCTCTCCAATTTATTGCAACTTAACATGAGAAGCGGGGAAGGGGTTATAGTCACCATGGCTCGCGCTGATAACATGAGAAGAAGGTGAGAGTTAAGGTTGTATGCGATGATTTCCATTTAAGATCACTAAGGTCTTTAGTTAACATGCTTATTTTACATATCAATCTATCGATAGAGCGATCATAAGCACATAGTTGTTACAACATCTTAAAATTGAATGTAGGGATATTATTTTCTTCTCTAACATAATCCACAAATATATGAACTTCCAATGTAAAATAACTAACTACGAGTCTCATTTTTCTAGATCGAGTGGAAAATGGAAAAGAAAAGGACGATACAGAATTGAGAAAAGAAGGTCCATGGACATGCTTACATAAGCGGGAAGTTCTAAGATACCCACATAGGTACCATACCTGATTGTAAATTTATCATTAGATTCACAATGAAAATCACTTGCTACAGACCCAATAGCGAATATACATGCAGGTATGCTACCCATGTGGGTATCTTAAAATTTTCCTACATAAGCTATCCATTTTGTTAATAAGAAAAAACCAATATGATTTCCCAGAAGAGCAGCAACACTACAATGTGGTAAGACTCAGGGCCGGCCCATATAGTGGGCAAGAAGGGTGGTAGCCGAGGGTATCACAGCCCAATAGGGCATCAAAGCTCATAGACCTTTTACCCATTAATAGGTTTATTCTAAAAAATATCAGTTTTATTGTTTTACACTTTTACCTACACGTCTACCATCCGGCCGACGTTTCTCCTTCTCATCTCGAGCAGACTCACGCAGACACGCACACTGACCTCTCGTCCTCTCGGCTCTTTTCACTCTTCTCAACGCCAACGGTCAAGTGTCGACCCTCCACTTCACGACGCCGGCGACGATTTGCCACACGCCTGCAGCAGTCTGCAAGCACTAGGGCAGTGAACGAAACACTGGAACAGTTTCGGTTGGGAGGGGTTTTCATATTTTCTGTTTCAATTGAGTCATTGAGGGGAACTAAGGGCAGTAAGTAGGGCACCGATTTGGCATTTTTCATCTGATTTTTGCTCCAAATCCTTCAATCCAGGTGTTTTCCTTCTAGTTATCACATCGATTGTTTTTTCTAATCTAGTAATCTATTATTTACTTGTCTATCTAATATATAATCTGAGTATTTCTTGTTTAGGGCCAATTTGCATATTTGGGTAATCTGTGAATATGATCTGTCATCTTTGGTGTTGGGTCAGATTTGCATATTTGATTATTTGGTGTTGGTTTATTTCACTTATTTGAATATATGATCTTGCTTTCATACACCTTGACCTTGATTGCTTGGTATTTGCCTATTTGGTAATTGGTAATTGCCTAATTGGTTAAATATATTTCTTAGATCACAACCGTCCGGTACTCAAAAAAGAAAAAGAAAGGAAAAACAACAAGAAATTGTACAATCTTTACATGGATCGTTAAATAAATTTTTGTTATGCAAGAAAAAACCATTGAAAGTCTTAGTTCTAATGAAAAAATGTTGATGAGCCACATGTTGACTATGATACATTAATTGATGATTTTGCTTCACGAAATGCACGAAAACAACATTTTAGGCGATATTGTATTTGTTTTGTTGTTCGGGGTTTTGGTTTATGCCTCCCCACCCACCCCTGTTGTAACTTTTTTTTTTTAATAATAATCGGCGTCGGGATGAGCCGTCTAGCTTGACTAAGGTCCAAACCCCTTTAAAAAAGTCGTGTGCTTAGTTCATTAGATTATGGGCATATTTTTGTCTCTCGGTCCAGGGCATCCAAAACTATTGGACCGGCCCTGGTAAGACTAATGCCAGAGTACATGGAATCGGACCTTATGGGTCAAAATATTCCATAGTCACTTCAATCAGCGAATCTGGCCACATGAAAGGAGAATAATAGAAAACCAAAACGATAACAGGGAATACAACTCGAGACCATTCGCCTATAGAAATAATATATACCTTGTGTACGCGGATACTACTATATCCTTTTGTAAAGTTTCGTCTCGCGAGCCAATCTCATGCAAATACAGAAACTCCGGATTGGTGCAAAGCTTGACCGACAAGTAAAACCTTGATCCAATCAGTTGACAGATTATGTGATTCAATAAGCTTCAGGGAATTCAGATTCAGATTCTACCACAATCTTAATTGGAGAATGCTTAAACCTTAGAAGTCTATACCACACGACAGTATTTTGTGTTCCCAAAGTATGCCATAAGATATTGTTAAGCTGGCCAAAGGTAGCTAACATGTAACAAAGTTAAACTGACTATACCACAGTAGTACATCAGCAGCACCAAAAAAGACAGTGCATTCACTTCAACGGGGAACTGGGGATTACATAAGAATCAGATAATTCTGCACCTTAGGCTCTGAACCGCCCAAATTAGGGATGGCAACGGTGCAGGTTGGGGCGGATTTTAGCATTCCTATCCCGGACCCATGGAGAATCTGGGCGCGAGAAGGGCGGGTTGAATCGGGTACCTAGCGGGTAGGGAATCCCCATTTGTATCTTTTTAATTTAAATACTTTTTTTTATTTCAATTATATATCTATTGATAAGTTTTGTGTTAGATTTGTTACCACTTTTATAAATTACCATCCATTACGCAGAAAATGTATTAAATGTTAAAATAATAATTTTATTAAATATATAGTATACCTAATATATATGTGTAGCGGGGTTTGGGGGGGGGGGGGACCTAAACCCGTTCCCACTCCATTGACATAGTCGGAGTAGGGATTATCCATCGGCTCCATGTCAGGGTCGGGTTTCCCCATCGGGCCGGTTCGGGTATTTTGCCATCTCTACGCTCGATATACAAAAGATCATCAAGAAACTAGGCAATATGTGCAAACTGTTGTATAGCACCATAGATGTTATACGACTTGGGGATTAGCATTTAGCAATCAAAAGTCAAACTCTCAATTACATGCAACAGCCATAAGATCAAAATGTGAAATCCAGAGCCGCAAGCAGATCAAAATGTTTTTTTTTTATACAGAGATGATCCATACTTCGTATGACTAATCCTAGGAGAAACAGCTCCGGCCCCTCAGAACAGCTTCCAGTTAAATCGCGAGATAATGTACCTGACTAACAATTAAATATACTCCACTTCCGCGCACAAGGAGTTATCCCCCAAGTGATTGCTCCATGCTGGATCCCGATAGATAGACATGTCGGGTCTCCATAATCCAACCGCAGGTTCCCACCGAGACCAGGCCTCCTACACTGCCGCTTGAAGCACATGATATTGTAACTATTCGCCAGCTACCCCGGGGGGCTAGGACCTAACCCTTAGTCAAACACTAAGGGATCATTGGGCCTTGAGAAATTCAATTCCAAACTGTTGCCACTAGGAATTGAACCTCTGACCGGTCAGGTGGCCGACTGCGCCAAGGCAGTTGGTTAGATCAAAATGTTATACTGAAAGAATGTTGCCTCACCTAAGCAAGTATGCAATTATGCAGAGCTTTGTTGCTGTTGTTTCTTTATTTCTCCCCCACTTTCCCTATGTTTGTTCTGTTTTTTTTTTTTTTTTGAAATGTTCGTACTACAACTCCACAAATTAGATCCCTCGAGCAATAATTTTGGTCGGAGGACTTGGAAGAAATTTTGCTACTTCCGTCCTTCGTTAGGGAAATCGATCCTGTGAGCATGTCTTGTTAATCGAGAAATCCTCAAAAACACTCTAACTGCCCCCCCTCATCTTAACCTCTTCTAATATAATTCCTTAGTCGCTTAATCTCTAGTCTCTACAGCAGCAACTGTGTGCAACATATTTGTTAATAACCCGGCTCAACCAATATGAAGATGGATGAACTCTCACAGAAATTTAAGAAACTTGCATGATAACTTCTAATGCAATCCAACTCATACACATGCAGGTGGTGTTACATCTTCAGTGAGGCACATGAAACATGAAGTTCACTTAAAAAAAGAGGCAAAGGCAATAATGATGAAATCTTACATTTGTATTTATTGCAGTTTTAACCATAGACTTCCCAGAAGTTGTGGAGCTGTGGAGCTGTTATTGCAGTACTCATCTCGTCGAGGAGGCAACACAATCCCTAATGCAGTTAGGTACAAATGGAGCAACTGGTGACTTGTTTGAATTCTACGCCTTTAAAACCAGATATCCGAGAAACAATTATATAAGACAAAAAAGTACAAGAGAAGAGGCAACAGAATGTACTGCACTCTCCATACACACCCTTACCACTACCAGCACATGAATTATTTTAGTATTGCTATGATTTTTTCTGTGTAAAGTTCTCAGGAAACCAAAAGACTGATATGGTACCACCACTACATCCAAACACCACATTTTTAAGGTCAAATGTGAAATAACATCTTCATGCTTCAGCCATGAAGTTCTTTAACAGCTTAAACATAAACAGATAATGCAAAATTGGAAAGAAAAAAAAAAGGTACCTGAACATGATTGTAGGCAATATCCATATAAAAACAAAAACATAAGCCACTATTTCAGTAATCTGATGCGGTCTGCCCAATTAGATAAGAGGCAAAAGAAGCAGGCCACTCTCCATCCACACCCTATCCAGCACATGCTGGAGTACTATTTTAGTTCGCTACAATTTTCCTATGTAAGGTCCTGTTCTCTTCACCCACTTTTTGATGAACTCAAATTATTTTTACTGAAAAAAACTGACTTTAACTGATTAACTGATCTTTACCGATTGACACTGATTTTTTAGTGATAGAATCTGATATTTACAAATGTATTTTATTAAATGAAGTTACTGAATTTTACTGATTAGAAGTGAATTTTACTGATTGGATCCGAGTTCACTGACTAAAACTAATTTTTACTGATTAGAACTGATTTTTTAATGAATAAACTGATTTTTACTCAATATTTTTCTTTAACGTTGAACAGAACAGGGCCTAATTATACTCATGACACCAAAAGAATGATATGGTTTCACCATTACATCTAGATACCACATTTTCAAGGTCAAAAGTGTTGGAACATTTTTATATTTCAACCACAAAATTCTGCAACATTTAAGCATAGACAGATAATGGATGTAGGGTTCAGGAATATTAACTCTTATCTAACAGAATACACAATTATAGGATCTTCAAATTTCAAGTAAAGCAACTCCTTCTTCTAGTTGCACCAGTACATGGTATATAAAGGACAATGCAAAACTGAAAATAAGAAGAAGAAAAGAGTAAATGAACATGATTACATAAGCTTTACATTTAAAAATGAAAACATGAGCCAATATTATCACAGAAGAGTACCAAGATTACAATGTAATAGACTAATTAGAAAACACAAACTTATTATGTTGATTCTCGGTCAAGGTGATAGAGTTGACGGTTTATAGCGAGACAAATCTGAAAATGATAATATAAGTGAACTATAACACGAAAAAAGAAAAAGAAAAAAATAGGCGAAGCCTGCCCATAGCGCAAGCACCGATTTTCGTCAGGAAGAACTTAATGCCCAATTAGAGAATCTGCTGCTAAATTCTAATGATCTTTCGATGCCTCTAAATGACTACAACCTCATACTTAAATAACAAGAGTAATTGGACTCCAGACAGACGAAAAAGCTACCTGATACGGATAAGCAGGGAACTTGGACTACTAGATTGGGAATCTAGTACAGACGAGAAAGCTACCTGATGCGGAAATCAGACGAGGAAAAGGGCTACCTGATGATCAGACCAGACAGCAGGAAAGCTGCCTGATGCAAAAAGCTACCTGATGCAGATCAGACAAGGAAAAGCTAGCTAACGACAACCACAGGCGACAAAACTTACCTGATGCAGATCAGACAAGAAGTCAAACGGTCAACCAACTAAGTTTCTAAAACCGAGATCGACTTAATTATTATATTATTTTCTTTTCACACGTGGACAAACACACGTTCACACTACCTCCACGATGACCAATCAACTTCAACCGTCATTCCTTAAACCATCAAAAATAGTACCGCCATTTGATTATTTTATTAATAAAAATTCAAAGCGTCTTTTCAACTGGGTATTTAAGGCGGCGGAAATCATTTCACAAACTTTACCGTCTTCAAGATAAAGAACCCTAATTTTTCAGAAAGCAGAAAACCCTTTGAATATACACTACACTCGGCGAAAAATTCCTTTTGCAGAAATGGAATCCTATTTTGAAAGTGTTAATCTCAAGCTCGTGAAGGACCAAATCATATTCAGCATTGTGTTCGATTTCGAAGGTTTGCTAGCAACAATCGAAACAGGAGAAATGCGTACGTTATTAGGATGATGAAGAAAAACGGCATCTACCGTTTTCTGGACATATCCCCAACACAGCTTTTCAAGGAGGCTGTACTTTGTTTCTACAAGGAGGCTCAAGTCACAGAGCACTGCATTTCAAGCTCGATTCTTGGAGAGGAATTCGACATCACTCCTCAGACCATCGCCGATGCCTTCCAGATGGAGAACTGAGGCATCGCCGTCGAAGCCCTCAAGCAAAGCTAGACCGAGACTTGGTATGAACTCAAGCTGCCCAAGGAGTCTACTAAAGTCAAACTCACAGCAAAGAATGACCTCAAGACGGAGTACAAGTATGTCCTTGACATAAACAACAAGATAGTCATGAGCATGGCAGGGAGCTACGATCAATTATCTTCTGCCAAATACATCGTGATGGGAGCCCTCATTCAGCCGAAGAGGATTAAGGCTCTATTCTTTTGGACTGAATGAATCTGAAGTGAACTGGACTGGACTGGACTGGACTGAACTGAATTGAACTGAATGGATCTGAACCGAACCGAACCGAACCGAACCGAACCGAAATATATATTAAGGGATAATAATAATAATTATAATAATAATAATAATAAAAATAAACATAATAAATATAATAAAATAATAATAAAAATAATAATATAATAAAATATAAATGATAAGTTGAGATCTATTTGATAAGGGTAAATCATAATAATATTAATGATATTAATAACAATAATGATAATAACTATAATAATAATAACAATAATAATAATAATAAAACTGATAATAATGGTAAATAATATTAATAGTAATCAACAACAACAACGATAATAATAAATATTATTAATAATAATAGTAAATATTATTAGTATTAATAACAATAATAATAATTAAGATTAATAATAATAATAATAATAATACTGATAATAATGGTAAATAATAATAATAGTAATCAACAACAACGATAAATATTATTAGTAATAATAACAATAATAATAATTAAGATTATTATTAATAATAATAATAATAATTATAAGAACTGAACTGAACGGAACGGAATGGAATCGAATCGAATCGAACGGACTGAATCGACTGAATCGAATCGACCTAACTCGACTGAATCAAAATCAAAATAAGTCCAAAAGAACATGGCCTAACTGGCCTGACTACATATACAGGCAGTTAGTCCGAGAAGTGAACAAAGTCGGCTGGGATGAAGATGAGAAGAGATTCAGACAAAAGCTAGCGTATGGAACTCACATAAGTTGGATTCTGGAGTTCCTGGGAAAAGCTAAGGGAAAGGTAGACCCCTCTCACCTTAGCAAGAGGCTTGGTCATTTGGACCATGAGACCATGAAGCACATTCGGGACAAGAGGGAAAAAGCTGCTGCAATGATCAAGGAGATGACCTCTGGAACGTCTGAGTACAGAGGCCCCTCAGACACTGAATCAGAGAAGTCTAATGCAGCTGCAGTTGAGATCTCATGACAACATGCCCCTGTCAGGGCTGTTGAAGAGAAAGTCACCTGAAACAGAGAAAGTCGTCCATGTCACACCACCTCCAGACAGGGCCCCCAAGAGGCAGAGAGGCCTGGTGGACTACCCACCTGAGGACGAATAAGAAGAGGTGCAGCCTGTAAGATCACTTGCACCAGTCGAAGATTCACCAGCTCAGACGCAGACCACAATATCACATGCACCTGCTCCTGCTGAAGAACAGCCAGATCAGACAGAGCTGATGGCTGAGAAAATTCCACTACTCACTCTTCCTAGCATGACACAGGAAGAAGAAGCAGAGGAAATAATTGAAGTTCCTGCTGCAAACTACTCGTTCAACCTGAGGACCAACAACCCCTTGGGACTTTCCTCAGCTCAGCTTAAGTTGGCAAGGAAGGAAGTTTCAAATTTCTCCTTTATCAACATGTATGAGAAATGGAGAGAGTTCAGAATGCATTCATTTTCCCAATTAAAAGCACTTACTGATAGAACTTCTTGGGAACATTCCATTGCTGTAGAACAACTTGTTATGTATTTCTGTCAGCAAACTAATGTGCAGATCCTGCTTGAGGAGAATTGGTTCATTCATCACTTCAAACAGAACATGGACCAATTCATCCTACAAGTAATGAAGGATGTTCTGGAGAAGAGAATTTTTGAAGGACACGATGAAGGAATGAGGAAGGAGAGAATGTTGGAGGTGAATATGTTGTAGTAGAAACAGAAGAAGAGGCCGTAGTTGAAAAAACAGAAATTGAAGGAGTGGAAAAAGAAGAAAATGAAGAAGTTAAAAAGGAGACTGAAGAAATTGAAAAGAAAGTTGAGGTTGAGTAAGAAAAAGAAAAGGAAAAATCTGAGGAAGAGAAAGGAGAAGAAAAGAAAGAAGAAGGAGAAAAAGAAAAAGAAGAGGAAGAAAAAGAAGAAGATAAAAAAGAAGAAGCTGAAAAAAGAAGAAGAAGGGGAGAGAAAAGAAGATGAGAGGAAAGATGATGAAGCTGAAGGTGCACCAGACCAAGCATCTAGCTCTCATCAGCCTGAAGATGACAAGTCAGGCACCCCGGATAAAACCCCCTCCGATCAGAAGGCGACTGATAGGAGCTTACCTTCAGAGAAGTCCACTGCAAGGAGATCAGCCGCCCAAGAAGACTCAGGTGAAAATACTCCTGAGATAGCACCTGCAGTTCCAATCTCACCTGACCTGACTGGCCTGATCAGACGAATTGTAGAGGAGACAGTTGCCAAACTAATAGCATCTGAAGTAAAACCTGATCTCCAGTCTCTCAATTCGAAGATGGACGCTTTGCCCAACCGGAAAGACCCTTCCCCAACACCCACTAACTCCAGAATGCCTCTTGGCATGTCTGATTTCATGTCTCGGGTGGAGGAGCAGATAGCAACTATTGTTGATGCTGGCAAAAAGGGGGAAGATAAGGGAGGGGGAAGAGCAAGTCAGAGCAGCTGAGATCAGGCAGGGGGAAGATAGGGAAGATAAGGGAGGTAAAGGCAAAGGGAAAGGCAGAGAAGGTATACCAGAACAAGACCTTCCTCTCATTCAGGCTGGTACCTCTCACCTCAAGAGAAAGGAAAAAGCTGCATCATCTAATGATCAACCTGCAGCTAAGAGGAGGAGGATCAGACAAGGACCAGAGGAAAGATTCCAATGGGAGGGAAAGGAGCTTTGGTTCGTTGAGGAATTCTTGCCCGTTGAGACAACACCAATGTGGGGAGGAGCAAGAAAGCAATTCATAGAAAAATATTATCTCTGGGAATTACTCCAGGATAAAGATTGTTGCCCACAGCAGACATTTATCAACTTCATGTCCTCAACCTGGCCAAAACTCTGGGCAATTCTAAAGAAATATGCAAGGAAGTTCGATGCCTATCATATGATCCCCAGTTTCAGACCTGAAGAAGCCCCCACTCTCATGAATAATGATCTGGATGAGTTGGCTCTTCAGGAGGAAATTAAGAAACTGTGGGTAGAGAACAACTTTACATCTGCCGATGAGCAAGAATTTGCCTCTTTGGTAATCAAAAGGAAATATGGGTTAGCCCCAGTTTCCACGAGGCCAATTGGTGCAAAACCCCTAAGGTCTCTCCCTCCAGCCAAGCAGCAGAAGGAAGAGGAAGATAGAATAATTTTCTGTAATTTTACTTTGTAAATTTTAATACTTGTAAAATTTTCTTACTTGTATTTTGTTCATTCAAAAGCACTGTCATGTAAACATCAAATAAAGAATTTATAACAGTCATTTGAATGACAACCACTAGTTGTCTCAAAAGAGGATTGAGTTTGATTTGTGTCTTGCACATTGTGCAGACTTGTTTACATTTGAATGTTTAGTTTTGCCATCATCAAAATAGGGGGAATTTGTTAGGAATACTTGTTAAGATTTTGATGATATCATCCCTGTATTAATTAATCATTCAAATGTATGTTTTAAGTACTAGGCAACTTGTAAAGAAGAACCAAACGAGCATCTTCTATAGGCCTTAAAATTTAGGCTAAAGTATTGATCAGTTAGAAAATCGTCTAAGTACGGAACTAGGCAAGTTCATTTTTCAGAGGAGTTTTGGTCAACTAGTATATCAGAGAGGTTTGACCAAAACCCATCTGCAGTCAAGATTATCAGACGAGATCAAATATTAGCTGAAGTTTGCCCATCAGATCAGAGAAGATTTCATCAGGTCAGAGAACTTCAGAGCAGAGGACTTCATCTCATAGAACTTCAGATCGGAGGACCTTATCTCAGAGAACATCAGATCAGAGAAGTCCAGGACAGAGAACTTTATCTCAGAGAAGTTTTCATCAGAGAAGGTTGACTACACATCAGGCAGGTTTGACCAAAGAGATATCAGATAAGTTCTCGATTAAGTTATCAGCCAAGTAACTCAGTCCACGTCAACAAGAGTTGAAAAGCCAACAATCACAGAAAGCTGCATGCCAGACGTAGGAGACAAACTCGAAAGATTCCCGGAAAGCAAGGAATTAAATACTCATCAAGATCTGCGTTTTGAAGACTTTATGATTATTCTAATCAAGAATAACGGTGCTACTACAAGAAAGTCTTTCAAACGGTCGGAATTGAAAAGGGAATCCAGCCTTGCAACGGATTAAGATAAACAAAGAAGTCCACTCTCCAACGGCTATGAAGGAAGCTCAAGGATCGTGCTATAAATATCCGGAGATATGAATTGAGCTAAGTACAACGGTGCTAACAATACTTACAAGCGATCTAAGCAATCAAGGCAATCAAAAGCAATTTATAGCATCGTGAAAGAGCAAGATTAAAAGATCATATTCGAAGAAGCTCTTTGTTGGAGAAGACAACACTCTTGTCTCAAAACCTGAGTACGGGGTACTTCTGTAAATGAGGTTTTCAAAAGGTTCGCGACTGATAAGGCATCCAAGGATTCTTGATTGGAAGGTGATAGACAGCTCGAGAGTTGTTGAGGCATCCAAGGATTTTCGATCAAGAGGTGCTAGGCAGTCAAAGGGAGTTGCAACGGCCACGGAATTCCACTAGTTGGAAGCTGTTGTAACTGGTTGAATCATTCAACATTTATCACTAGTTGAAAGTTATAGTGAATTCATCTCCAATTGGTTTGGAGAAAAGTGGTCTAGTAGAGGATTATCCCACCTCTGAAACCACTATAAGTGTTTGTCATTTACTGTTTGAACATCATACTTATATACTGCATACATATTTACTATTCCATTAGATAGTTATCTGCGGTGAACATTAAGTTACCTGCTATCGTCATCTGTCTTCCGCATTATTTGTGTGCAGACGACTTTAAGTCATCTGTACTTATCACAGCCGAGAAACTCACCTGACTTTCAGGAAAAGAGTTTCAATAAGTCTATTCACCTCCTCTAGACTTATTTCTGACGACATGTGACCTACTAGGGTAATAATTTTGGCTCCTCCTCTATTCTTATCCGGCCCCCTCAAAAAATAATGAATTCGCCTCTAACATAAAATGGGAGTTTGTATTTTATGGCATTGATCTTAGCACATTTTAATCTTGCTAGTCATTTGTGAATTAATAGTGGCTAATGCTTTCATCTTTAAAATTGAGAGCTTATGTAATTATGTTCATCAAACTTATTTTCTCAATTATGTAGCATGCATTTAGGAACAATATACTACGTATATATAACATTGGAATATGTTGAGATGAATGAATATATATTTATTATTCCAACTTGGTATAGGAGAATGGTTGGTTATCGATCTGAAAATCTAATGAACCAAAGAAAACCAATTTTCTCGAGAGAGAGAGAGAGAGAGAGAGAGAGAGAGAGAGAGAGAGAGAGAGAGAGAGAATTTACAGCAGAGTTGCTCAGCACAGGAAAAAAAAAAAAAAAAAACTCACTCACCAGTCACCACGGAAGCTGGTTGCTGCCGGAGCTGCCAAAAATTCCTTAGCCCCGAAACCAAACGTCCCCAAACACCAGGCCACCTTCGTCATTCTCAACCAACTACCTTTGCCAAATCCGCCGCGGACCCGGAGCCGTCATCAGTCCTTAATCTGAATCGGCAAGTCCAAACCGCTTTTTTTGCCAGGGAAAAAAAGGAAGAACCACAAACCCAGCAGTAGTATTTTTTTCATCCAAACCAGATCGGCGAAGACGCAGACCAAACCTGAACAAACATATCAAGCCACAGCCACACCAAATTCATCGCCGTCCTGGTCGCTCCAATTTCAGACTGGAATATACTTATCAATGTACCAAATCCAAGTTGTCCGAAAAGCACAGCAAAATTCCGACTATCAAAAGGCAGGTCTCACCTTAAACCAACCTCTTTGTCCGCCGCTGAAAAGAATTACCTAAAACCGATCAAACCACCGCCTTGGTCTTCAACCGAAACACCGAGTCACAACTCCGCTCGCACCACTGTCGCCGCCTAAATCCCAACGCCTATCGCCATCTCCACGCATGGACGCCGCCGCTACATCACGCCACAGTGGTTTTTCGCCGGAATTCGGGAGTGCGTGCGTTAGCTGTCAAGGAGAATTGCAGTTGGAGAATTATTAAGGTGCGTTTCCGAGTTTAAAAAAAAAAAAAGGAGAGACAAGAAAGGAAACTTAAATTATTTTAAGTCAGTTTGTTTGCTTCCGAGTTTTTTAGGAGAAGCGAAAAGAAATGGAATTTTTTTCTTTTAAGATTTTCTCTCATAAATTTTCAGGCCAAAAGTGGGAGGAATAGAAAAGAAAGGAAATTTAACAAAACAAATTTTTTTGTTGAACCTGTTTTATCCACAAGTATACACGTGTAGTTCAATATTTTTTCCTTCATTTTCCTTCCAAACTCAGAAACACTTCTTGAATTTATTAAATTCTTTCCCTTTCTTTTCTTTTCCCCTCCTTTCTCTCCCCTCACTTTCTCTTTCTCTTCTTTAAAAACTCGGAAGCGGACCCCAAGAGAAGAGAAGAGAAGGCTGGAGAAAAAGAAAAGAGGCAGGGGGAGCGAAGAAAATTACTCGCTGCTAATTGAGGTATTTTAACACAATAATTATATATTATTCTGGGAATTATTATTCCTGTCTGATTAGATATGTATCATAAATGGTAGGGGTTTTAAATCCTTTAGTAGGATTCTACTTGATGTCTTTCCTTGTCAGAAATCCTATGTATGGAAGGAGTCACATTGTAAAACCTATATAAAGTCCCCTCTATCAATGTTATCAAGATAATTGTTTATATTTTTTGCTTTCTACTGTTTCTTTGCTACTTTTTCTGAAATACGTTATCAGCACGTTGCTCTAACAGTAGAATTTTTCTTCCTCTCTAAATTTTCGAAATTCCAAAAAAAAAAAATCGCGATTTCCGCGCGTCAATTTTTTGCACTGCGAGACCGCGCAGAAATTGCGTTTCCCGCTTCTTTAACCGTCGGATCAGCCTCAAATTTTGACAGCATGTTAATGATATACAGAACTACAAGTTCAACGGTACAGATCTGATTCAGAATAATATTTCTCGATGAAACTGTACACAAATAGAAGTAGATTTAGAAAAAAAAAATCGGGCTTCGAAAACCCTAGCCCTCCACCGACGTCGAGCTCAGCCACCTCCGTCGGCTGCTGCTTCCGATCTCGCGACCAGAAGCCATGTCCAACTCATCATCTTCCTCAGGACCTCCAATCCGCCATCTTCCCGTCGGAATTCAACGCGCAGATTTTCCCGTCGCCTTCTCGCGGCCAAAAACAGTACTCCCGCCTTCCCGTGGTCGATACACACCCGATCGTCCGGTCGTCCTCTTCACCAGCCTAAGCTGCCGCTCGTTTGCTCAACTCAGCTGCCGCCGGGCCTAACCATATCACGATTTGCACCAGCCCGACCCGAATAAAAAGGGAAAATCAAAACGAGAGACGAGAATTTCCGCGCGTAAATTTTCTGCACAGCGCAGTCGTACCAAACTCATGTTTCTCGATTCGTTAATCGTCAGATCGGTGTGAAATTTTTATAGAAACTTCCCAACATAAATATCTATATATTCAATGGTGGAGAACGGATTCTGAGTAATATTAATTACTGAATATGTCGTCGAATAAAAGTAGATTTTTAAGAGGAAATTTGGAGATTCGACCTCATCCAACATCGAGCTGCTGCACCACCGCGCCGGAGTCATTTTCCGTCCGATTATCGAGCTCAATAACCCCTTTTTCCAGGCGTTTCTCAATTCTCCATCTTTTTCTAATTAATGATTCATTTGTTCATTAATTTGTACATTTATGAATCTTACCATGTTTATGTTTTACGTGCATATAGGAAAATATGTTTCTCATGATGATGTGCACGCTATGGAGAAAGTTATATTTATTATTCCGTTCAAGGATTAAAGTAAATATAGAACCGAGTACCGACGGAAATATGTAGCTCATAGGGAAAGAAGCCAAAGTTATTATCCCGTTCAAGGATCAAAGCAAATATGGAACCGAGTACCCACGTAAGATTTTATTAAATTTCCCGTTTTGCAATTCCTCTCTTTGGGAATTTTTTTGGGTAGGGCTGAGAATTTTCCGTCGGGAAATCCCGAGTCCCGGTCCCGTCCCGAGTCCCGACGGGAAACGGGACCCCGAGTCCCGAATTTTTCGGGACCGGGACCGGGATCGGGACCTTAAACTTTGGCAATTTCGGGACTCGGGAGTCCCGAAATCCCGATCGGGACTATCCGAAGTCCCGATTGCAAATTTTAATTTCGGGACATTTCGGGACATTTCGAAAAATTATCCTCGGGATCGGGACCGGGACCGAGACTTAAATTTATCCCAATTCGGGAATCGGGACTCCCGAAGTCCCGATCGGGACCGGGACCGGGACCACCAAATTGGTCCATTTCGGGACCGGGACATTCGGGACTCGGGACCGGGACCTCAGGATGTCCCGATTCTCAGCCCTATTTTTGGGGGAATTGGGTATTTGGGTTCTTTATCTATCATGCTACTTTGCGGTGGATGAGACTATGAGAGGTGGTATCACTCTCATATGTCGAAGTAAACTGCGTGACGGTCCTGGGGGAGTCACGGATAATTGTTGAAAGTCGATTTGAGGTTGTTGCAACCACGGTTTGGGTGCGATCTGACGTCGCTGTTTTGTCGATTTTAATCCAACAATTGAAAAAAAAATGAACATTGTCGGTAACGGTAAAGTTATGACTTGTTCATGATTAGTCACGAATTTCTGACGTACAAATGGGACAAACATCGATTGCGACGGATATGTCGTGGTTAAAATCGATTTGTGACGGATTTGTCACATTGAATTGAGGGACCACCACGTTGGTCTTGACCCAATCCCATACTTGGAAAACTCCATCTTTCATCTTATTAAAATAAAATATGGGTGTAGTCATGCACCATCTCCTTGCAATATAATATATGAAAGAATGTAAGAGTAGTTCTCATGAATTTTACATGTAAAGCAATGGCATATTGCGGTAAGTACATAAATTCGTTGACCTCTATTATAGTTCGTGTGACTATAGGTCTGAATAATTTTCCAAGTATTTGGAAATGCATGTGCCTTATACATTTGACTATGTTTAGTCGATCTTATTGGATGGTCAAGACGAGTTGGTTAAGTTCATTATGTCTCATGGTTCAAAATGCTTAATTATGATGCACCGCGTTACATCCACATAACATGGCTATTATGACGTATACTTGTAAATTAAGAATTAAAATACTTGGTTGATTTGATGCATTTTGGTGGATTTTGTCTACACTTTTGATCATGACTAGGCGCATCCTCCTTGATATTTGTTTATATTTTGAAAGTTCATACGGAATCAGTGGTTTTTAAACAGCCTTAACTGTACCGACATTCCTACTTTCTCTGCAAGTCTACCAAGTTGGAGTTACTGAAAGGATCATCAGTCGAGATAGGAAATCGAACACCCAGCAGCATTTAAGCGCACCTATGCCTGTCATTGCCGTGTTTTTGCATCAACACTTATGCCATTGGATATAGTCTCAACCTTGTTTTCTCACTAAACTTGGCAAAAACTAAAACAGCCAATTAAAACATGCACTGTGATCTGAATTTAATGATCCGTGTGGTGCATGACCTATGGATAGAAAGATACGTAAGTCTAGTTTCCAGAACATCTTACCATACTGACGAGTGAGTTATCGCTGTTTTAGTGAACAAAGGTCAAGCTGCACGAAATTTTATTTCGAGCGATTGTGCTAACTTTTGTCCCAACCAACTTGGTTCCTATCTTAAATTTGCAAGAAGTTTTATGACACACGTTTTTCAACCTCTTTTTGGCCGAATTTTCACAGATGATGCGATTTTTAGTATGCATTGTACGCTAAAATGTCATCTTTCAAATGTTGAAAAACAGTTTCCTTGGGGAAGCCCCAAATACGCACCCTTATAAAAAGGTCGAGCGTGTGCATGATAGTTTTACACCATGTTTGTGTCATAATTACGCTCCTTAGGCATATAATCTTGCCATGTTATGCACTCAATATGACAGATCATTTTGATCGTATATGGTATAAAATCTCTATGTTGTTAGAGGGTTCGCTATGCTCATGTTTATAGAAAAAATTGCAAGCGAAATTGAGTGCGTATTAAGCTATTTCCAAGGAACACAATATTTTTGGATTTCGTGTTATAATCCATTGTGACTATGATGACTAGGTCATCACAATCAATGAGTGGTATAATGCTCAAGTTGTTGAATGTCGAATGGTGTTTTCTAGTCACGTATGTTCCGTAAGAATTGATTCATGTTATGACTGGATGATTTATGCCAAAGTGTATCACTCATAACATCTCATTGTGATTTGTGAGAAATAAAATATTATGCATCACTTGTATCGGATATGTGAAAGAATATTCATGAGTCAATATGGTTCGACTTGCATCGGTTTTTGTAACCAGAAGATGTATTGGGACATTGACACATTTAGGCTTTAATAGTCTGGAGTTTGGACAGATTGATGATCCATATACCACGGTATTGCCATGGACATCATTTTTTCTTTGAACAAAGAAGCTAGCTGGATCAACGACACCAAAGTACGTTGGTGGAGTCGTGAGCAGGGCTCATGACCGATGATGATAGTTATGCCATTCGCGTTTTGCTTTCATACGCATGTGTGACGCCAAAGACCCCAGATGATCCTTCTTAACCATGTTCATTTATTAAAGCATATTCTTTGGCACAATTAGGTGAAGATGCCCTCCTATGCTAAAGAGAATATTATAGCGACTCACATAAGCATGGTGCTGAGTCTTCCCTTTCACCGAGTCTTATACATGCATGATCATAAGTATTAGCTTGGGTTGCTTATGATGCTATGATGGTGTTCACAAATGGTCGTACTCAAGTGATAACATTTATATGTTATGTGGTTCCTTTGACAGTGATTGATAAGTTGATGAAACCTGAGTTTATGGTTGTCCAATTTGCGGACCAGTCATGTAAAGGTCGGTTCACCCACTTTTAGACGAAGTCTTAAAGTGAAAATTTAACGAGTACTTCCTAACATCCAAGGCTACCTTCTCACAAATTTTAGTGCCATTTGGAGACTTGAAAGGAGGTGAACCACTTAAATGAAGTTTTCACATACCACCAGCCATTCCAACGACCAGTTCGTTGTCATTTCGACCGGTTTCTGACCACAAAGTTGATGGTTTTGGAATCCTAACACCGTTTATACATGCTCACGAAACTTTGTGGTGTTTGGGGCAGGTGAAGAGAGTGGACTCTTCAAGAAAGCACTAGAGGTTCGATAAAACCAACGGCCTATCATCGGTTCAACCGTTTCTTTATGTTCGATCCCGGTAGTGCATAGTGGCGGTTTTGTTGGATTCTCAAGACCAGAAGCTATGGTTATGTAGCATAGGTCAACATGTCATATTCACCTATACCTATCATCATTCAAATGCTTAGTTACGAGTGTAACAATATGCATTTTGTTAATTGGATTGTGTTAACAATGAAAAATTTTTATCGTCCACATGTCCAAAAGTGCATCACCACAACGTATTATGATGTGTTATAAATGATGAATATGACATGCGCTTTCACTCATAGTCCGCTTAAAATATACCTTGGCAGACTATCTCGTAATTCACTTTGATGAGCCAGTCTTTCCGTCGATATGGGGAGATGCGAACGATCATGTTCAAGTATAACGACTTGGAATTGTCATAGTTTGTCCCTACTATGCCTCACCAAGTTCCCTAAAATGACGAGATTAAATACATACTGCAAACATGTCTGCAAGGATTGTGTCCGGTCATGGACCTTCGTCACCTATATATGGTGATGTGGTAACACCACAAATTGTGGTAGACAGTGTTACTAGGCCGTGGATCTCATAGAGTGTTGGGATGTCACTTGGTTCGATAAATACTCTCGCTAAGAATGTATGCGAGTTTGGCACATGAAACTTGATCATCTGATCAAATGGACTCATCCGTCTCATATGATTCTGGATTATAGTCATCATTGGGGGACGCCTTAATAAATGCCAATCCATAAAGAGTACTCTATGAATAAAGCATGTTCATGAGGAAGTGGAATGTGAGTTTAATCGAACCATACTTCGTTGAAAATCTACAATGTTGTAGCGCTGGCCTAAAATGGAAATATATGCGAATCCAGTATGAACAAAGTGATAGCCCTTTGTTGAAGTGGTACTGACACTCCAAAGATAAGATCTATCTATATACTTTGTTAAAGTGAGTGAGAGAAGGAGTAAAACTCACCTCATGGGGCGAGGTTTCTCATGAACGCACTGGAATGAACTTCGATGACACAAAACTTAGTTGTGCTATCGTAATGGATGTTATAACATCCATTATCTTTTCAGTTAGATAGTTTCCCAAACACTGACATGCAACTTGTGGTTAAATCTTATCTTAGTGGGAACTAAGATAAGTGATAAAAGGATCTCGTGATGGATTAGACTCAAATCAAGTGGCTCTTAACCGTGGAGAGCGTTGACAAGTGATTGTCGAGAACGCATACTAAGTATATACTTGATTTAGAATACATATGATGCTTTTGCGTGTAAAACTAAGGGTTTATAGTGACGACCTCTTGTGAGACTAAGAGATTCCGCTAAATCTAAAGTTAAGAATGAAAGGATCTTGGGGACACTTGATGATGCGTATGTTAGGAATATGCCCTCGAATGGCACTCAGAGGATGTTGAGTGAGGGTATTGTACTTGTAATTATGTAAATCATTTATATAAGGCAATGAATGTTTCTTTATTTACTGGTAGTTACTGGCGTTCCTAACTCGTAAATATACGTATAGAAACTAGTCCGTGTATTTGAGAGCAAAACGTTCCACTCCTTATTGGATAAGGGGGTCGGCACTGGAAAGGTTTATAGCTCAAATACTTAATCGTTCGCAAGTCAATGAAACTTGACTGGGCGTTAAGTTTATGTGAAGACTTGTATGACGTGTTCTTTGACATGGAGAGTGCCTGTCGAACGCTAATGGTTAGTGGGAGCACACGTTATAGGTATGCTAATTAGATTAGTATACTCGAACCGACTCACCCTTGATTCGTCACACGGATTTCACTCCGGGACAGTCAATGACGGAATCGAAAGGTTGTGATAGGTATTCGTGAACCTTCGACTTGAGTATTTAGTAATTAGTAGGGATGTGCTTGTGACGTCAAGATTTTCATTAGAGTAGTTCGACCCTGTAAACCGGAAGGCGGGGGTCAACCTAGACGTGCATCTTGACGGGCAAGTAGCAGGTCCTACTGAATACCAAGATAGAATTCTTTCTCCTGTTAGTGAACGGGTTATATGTCCTATGCGGTTATTGGCGGATGAGATCATAAGTCTTTGGCCAAAGCATTGGAGCTAGCTGTATTAGATACACGAGAGCTCGATGATCTCGATTTGCATTAACGCATGCATAGCGTCAAGTACGGATGGGGTTTGACTGACCGTGACCCTATAACTTGATCGGGACATTTGAAAGAAGGGTTTATACGTTTACTGGTATTCACGACATAATGGTTCTTGAATGATCCCAATCATTCGTTCTCGGTTAAGATAGTGTAGGCCACCAGCAGCTAGGTGGTGCTACTACTCTTTGGTTCCTCCCATTGCTGACTGAGACGGACCTACCGAGTCGCGCATTAGGATTGACGACGGAATGAATCGAGCTTAATCTCTCATTATGAATATTAGATATTGGATATCTGATTTGGGACATTGGATGTCTAAATTGATTTATTGGATAAATTAATTTACGGCCTGATGAATTAAATATATTAATGGGTGATTAATTTAATTCATGAATATAATTATTTCTTGGAGAAATTAATTATGTTATAATGTATTTCATATGATTAATTAATTGGATTAATTAATTGATATAAATACATCGGAGCGGAATACGAGTTTATCTGTTTGGACTCACGGGAGTCCGAAACGACCAAACTCATCCGGTTCTTCTAGATGGTCGCCTTATCTCACCAACCTCATCCTTGGTCTTTATCTCCAATTTTATAATTGGAAGACAAAGACTTATGAAGGGAACATAATCTCTTGTGAATAAAGGTGGTGATTTGGTCATTGTTTGATCTTGATTTTGAAGAATAAAAGTGAAGACAAACTCTCACTTCACAAGTTGAACCAACCGTGAGACATTGATAGAGAGAGAAGGAAATTAGTTTTTCCAAGTTTTTGCTTCTTCTTCATTTATCTTGAATTCTCTTGGAGAAATATCAAGACATTAATTGAGAGATATTTATTATACACTTAGAGTGTAATAATAAAAAGCTTCATCACTTAATTCTAGCCGTAACCTTAGAGGTTAATCGAGTGTTGTTGTTCCGATCGTCTTTCCGGCGCGTGGCAAGTAGAGACGCGGTGTTTTCGGCGTTGGATCGTTCAAGAGCTTGGAGCGGATTGGACTCGTAGAGATCAAACTAAAGCTTGGGGAATAGCTCAAGAGAAGGTTTCCATTTAATCAACGGACTTCGAGGGTTAGTTTCTTACGACTCTTGCTTTTCGTTTATATATTCGTATATACGTAGCTCGATCGATCCTCGTAGGATTCGGATCGAATTAATTTTCATTTTACCGCTTCCGCTGGGCCTTCGTTTTAGGCACCGAATCCCAACAGTGGCATCGGAGCGTAGGTCTTGCGATCGTATATACGATATTGGCATTTGGAATGCTCGATTAGATGGTGAATGATTTGGAATCATTTTAGTCATAATCGTGGTAAATATTTTACGTTCGTTGTAGTTATATTTTTCGTAAGTTTATGTCTAAATATAAATCTTAAATTTCTGGGAAATATGATTTATATTGAAGATATGGAAGTCGGAAAATATTGATATTGAATATCCGGTCGAAAATCTATCCCCGAATCGTCGTCGGACGACTTTTTGGACAAAAACGGTAATCTGACCGAGAGTGACTCGACCGTGTCCTGGGTGACTCGGTCGTGTCCGGCAGTCCGGCCAAGTCATCGCCAGCGCACTCGGCCGTGTCCTCGGTGACTTTGCCGTGTGTGGTCGGCTGTCATCGCTGCCGACCCGACCGTGTCCCAGGTGACTCGGTCGTGTCCTGGCCGGCATCTTCCGAGCGTGACTCGGCCATGCCCGATCGTCGGCAGTCGCCGAGGGTGACTTGGCCATGCCGCTTGATTTCACCCCGGCTCGATTTTTTCGTGTATTCTTGAAAATTAATCTCCCACATGTTAAATTGGATTTAATATGATTAAAATAATTTATGGTATTTCATTTTATAAGGGAAATTTGATTAATTGGAATATTTATGGTCGACCGAATTATTTTGAACGTTATCATATTACCGATTGTGTGAATCGATTGAATCGATTCGTATTGTTGATTGGATCAATGTATCTCTACGCTTTTCATTTATATAGTATTTATTGGATGAATGCTTTTGAATGAGGATGTGGTTCGTGGACTTAGTTTTGAATCGTTCATTTTATTCGATTGGGTTGTAAAGGCCGTTTTGAGCCTATTTATTTTACTAGAAATATTTGTATCTAGGATGCAATTTTCAATGTAAAATTTATATGTAATGACGAAGACCGGAGGAAGATCCGTTTCGAGAAGACGAAGATTCAAGACGAAGACTTGTAATTAGATACGGAGTTTTTGTTTTCTAGGAACGGTCCATGAACCACATGTTGGTAGCAACTAGGTTGTGAATGGTTGTTTCATGTTGTATGAATGCCACAAACGCGCTTAAATGATTAATGTGCAAAGTGTAACGTTAATCGCGAAAATTCTCCCACAACAAATTATTAAGTTTATAAGGTTTCAAGGTTTTCCTTCCCTCCATCGAGCTTTCGGGAAATTGAAATCCAAACCGGATGTGCTATGCTTCCGAGTTATCGGGTAGTCGTCGGGAGGACGGATAAATTACCGGGAGCGCATTGGATGCCTTCGGTTGGAGCAAATTTTATCCCTAGAAACCTGATAGGTTGCCGGATAAGATTCAATTGTGAAACTGATTTGCGTCGATGGTAAAAACTTAACTTGTTCACGAACCATAGAAACCGTATAGGTTGAGGGGAGTGAACAAGGGGAAAAAGAAGATCGAATCATCCATTAGATGGGTTAGTGTTGGACACCACTTTATGAAAATTAATAGACTAGAAACCTGTTCGGTTGCCCTCTATTAAGATTTATAAAGAACTCGATCACCACTATGAAGTAGAGCGACGATACTTCCGGATTTCACATGGGAGTGTGTTATTCCGATAAAATAGTGGGAGCTGGGTAACAAGAATAGAAAAGACCTTAATTCTATACTCAGAACATAATTGAATGAGTCACTAATTAATCTGTTATACTTAATGTAGACAAATCTCAATATGACAATGAATCCACTCGCAATTCTACTCGAAAAGAACACCTTAATGGGACCTAACTTTGTGGATTGGCTCTGCAATCTGATGATTGTCCTTTGTATAGAGGCACTGGGATACGTCTTGGAGACGGACATTCCGGCACCTCCTGTGCGGACCCGAGCCAATCAGAAAGAGATTGAAAACCACGAAAAGTGGGTTAAGGATGACGTGAAAGTCCGTGCGTATATGATGGCTTCCATGTCTAATGAGCTTCAGAGAGCTCATGAGAAAATGACTTCTGCTAGGCAGATTCTATCTCACTTAACCGAGCTTTATGGTGAGCACAGCAGAACTGCTAGATATGAGATATCCAAGCAATCGTTTCGGTGCAAGGATGAAGGAAGGTGAGAAGGTTGGGGAACACGTCCTCAAAATGATATCCATGATCGAGAGATTGGAGGCTCTTGATTTTAAAATGGATACTTCTCTCCAAACCGACCTTATCCTACAGTCTCTCCCTGATTCCTTCTCACAGTTTGTTATGAACTTCAACTGCAATGAGATTGCATGTAACTTAGCCGGCTAATGAACAAACCGGTGACCGCTCGCCTCGAGATGAAGACCCCGCGGATGAAGGAGTGCACTTGTGATTTCTTCTGGACTTCTAAGTCTAAAAATAAGAAGAAAAAGACCAAGAAGCGGACCGACCACAAGCTAAGGACCTTAAGGGAAAGGGCAAGGCCCCGATGGTTCAAGAACAAGAAGAATGAGGATGCTTGTCTCAAGTGCGGTGAGTCGGGCCACCGGGCTAGAGACTGTCCGATTCTTCATGGCACTTGGTGCAGAACTTTTAGTTTTGGAAACAAATTGTTGCCATCTTGTATTTTCTACTTCCTGGATACTGGATTCTGGTGCTAGTTCTCATATTTGTACCGCGAATCAGGATCTGGAACAAAGTAGGAAGCTTGGAGCTGGAGAAGTTATGATCACAGTCGGAAGCGGGCATAGTGTCGAGGCGACCGACATAGGATCACTTCTTTTGGGTTTAGAATCCGGGTTTGTTTTGACTTTAGAAGATGTACTTGTTTTGCCCAAGGGGCACAAAAACATTGTATCCATTCCGGTCATGGACCGAAAGGGCTTTTCATTTTTCATTGGTGATGGTTCCTGCAAAATTTATTTTAGAAATAAACTAGTGGGTACTGCTACATTGTTGAATGTATTGTATCATCTAAATCTCAGCAACAAAGTAGTTGTGAATACTATGACTAGAAAACGTGGTAGGGATGAAACCAATCAAGTTTTGAAATGGCATCTTAGACTTGGTCATGTTGGTCAGACCAAGGTTTACAAGATGGAACAAGATGGACTTATGGGTCCATTGGGATCGGATCCCTTTCCTACTTGTGAATCTTGCCTTAAAGGCAAAATGACTAAGTCCCCCTTCACAGGGACTTTTGAAAGAGCCGCTGATAAACTTGGATTAATCCATACTGACATTTGTGGTGCTTTGGAAGCAGCACGTGACGGATATCAATATTTCATTACGTTTACAGATGATCATACTAGGTATGGTTATGTATACTTAATGAAACATAAATCCGAGGCCTTTGAGAAATTCCAGGAATTCAAGGCCCTAGTCGAAACAAACGGTAATCATATCAAAGCACTTCGGTCGGACCGAGGTGGCGAGTATATGAGTACGGAGTTTGACGAGTTCCTTAAGGAACATGGAATAGTTTCACAACTAACACCTCCAGTACTCCTCGGTTAAATGGTGTGTCGAAAGAAGGAACCGGACCTGTTGAACATGGTCCGTTCCATGTTGAGCTATACCGACTTGCCGATTTACTGTGGGGGTATGCACTGACCGCGTATATCTTGAACAGATGTCCTTCCAAATCCGTTCCTAAAACTCCACATGAGATGTGGGAAGGAAGGAAACCAAGTCTTAATCATATTAGGATTTGGGGATGTCCCGCTTATGTCAAGAAGACTAAGGTGGAAAAGTTGGAAGCTAGGTCTGCGAAGGGACATTTCATTGGATTCCCGTCTGGGACGATGGGATATCTATTCTACATGCCCGAAGATCGAAGGATCGTTGTTGCTTTACAAGCACACTTCCTGGAAGATGAGTTCATTCAGGAAGGCGGAGCAGGTAGAAGTATTTCTTTAGAAGAATACAATGAAACTCCTCGAGAGACACCTGTGCAAGAAACTGGAACCGAACTTTCTGAAACACAAGTACAACCACCTCGTAGGTCTAGTAGGGTGTCTCATTTACCTGAGAGGTATGGGCTTGTGCACTTGGAGGAGCTGGGTCTCCATGAGGTTCCAAGTGATAGCCAAGAGACCGACCCAACAACCTAGGACCAAGCGATGGTGGATGTAGACTCCGCGAAATGGCGTGAAGCTATGGAAGCTGAGATAGACTCGATACATGTCAATCAGGTCTGGACTCTAGTAGACCGCCCCAAGGGCATAGTGCCTATTGGGAACAAGTGGATCTACAAGAGAGAGACTGATGGTGATGGCAAGGTTGACGCCTATAAGGCCAGGCTTGTGGCAAAGGGTTATACCCAAAAGGAAGGGATCGATTACCACGATACCTTCTCGCCCGTAGCCATGATCAAGTCTATTCGCATGATGCTTGCTATAGCTGCCTACCACGATTATGAGATATGGCAAATGGACATAAAGACGGCTTTCCTTAATGGATTCCTCGAGGAGGAAATCTATATGGAGCAGCCTAAAGGCTTTGTGTCCGAAGTCGATATTCAGAAAGTGTGCAAGCTTCAGCGTTCCATTTATGGACTGAAGCAAGCGTCGCATAGTTGGAACCTTCGTTTTGACGAGGCAGTCAAAGAGTTTGACTTCGTGCAAAATGAAGAGGAACCTTGTGTATACAAGAGGGTTAGTGGGAGCAAGATCGCATTCTTAGTACTATATGTAGATGACATTCTACTAATAGGAAATGATGTGGGAATGCTCGGTTACGAAAGCTTGGCTTTGAGTAATTTCTCCATGAAAGACTTGGGAGAAGCTACCTATATTCTTGGTATTCGACTCTACCGGGATAGAGCGAAGAGAACAATAGGTCTTTCCCAAGCCCTCTATATAGACAAAATCTTAAAGCGATTTAAGATGGATGATTCTAAAAGAGGGTTCCTACCGATGCGACATGGAATAAAACTCACCTTGAAGATGTGTCCTCAAAGTGAGGAACAACGAAAGGAAATGAGTAATATACCAGATGCTTCGGCCATGGGTAGCCTTATGTATGCTATGTTGTGTACAAGACCTCGACATCGCGCATGCCGTAAGCGTGGTGAGTAGGTTTCGTGCAAACCCGTGTAGGGAACATTGATCGCCAGTAAGAACGTTCTCAAGTACTTAAGAAGGACTAGAGATATGGTTACGATGTATGGCGGTGGAGAATGGATGTGGTGGGATTCACCGATTCGGACTTCCAAGGATCAAGGATGACTCGATGTCCACTTCGGCTACATATTTACTCTTAATGGAGGAATGATTCTTGGCGTAGTGCCAAGCAAAGCGCGACCGCCGATTCCACCGTCAGCCGAGTATCAAGCGGCCTCGGAGGCTTCCAAGGAAGGGTTACGGATTAAGAAGTTTCGGGAGAACTTCAAGTGATACCATGTCCGAGCCGCCTGTTCTACTGATCTGCGACAACGACGGAGCTGTAGCGCAGGCCAAGGAGCCGAGGTTTCACAACAGCACCAAACATATTGAGAGGAAGTATCATCTCGTAAGAGAATTTGTTCGAAAGGGATACATTATACTGCACAGAGTAGACTCGGCCGACAACGTCGCCGATCCACTGACCAAGCCACTTTCTCAGACTAGCTTGGAGTGTCATCTGGAGAACATGGGTATTAGATACCATAGTGTGTGGCATTGAGTGCAAGTGGGAGATTGTTAGGAATATGCCCTCGAATGGCACTCAGAGGATGTTGAGTGAGGGTATTGTACTTGTAATTATGTAAATCATTTATATAAGGTAATGAATGTTTCTTTATTTACTAGTAGTTACTGGCGTTCCTAACTCGTAAATATACGTATAGAAACTAGTCCGTGTATTTGAGAGCAAAACATTCCACTCCTTATTGGATAAGGGGGTCGGCACTGGAAAGGTTTATAGCTCAAATACTTAATCGTTCGCAAGTCAATGAAACTTGACTGGGCGTTAAGTTTATGTGAAGACTTGTATGACGTGTTCTTTGACATGGAGAGTGCCTGTCGAACGCTAATGGTTAGTGGGAGCACACGTTATAGGTATGCTAATTGGATTAGTATACTCGAACCGACTCACCCTCGATTCGTCACACGGATTTCACTCCGGGACAGTCAATGACGGAATCGAAAGGTTGTGATAGGTATTCGTGAACCTTCGACTTGAGGATTTAGTGGGGATGTGCTTGTGACGTCAAGATTTTCATTAGAGTAGTTCGACTCTATAAACCGGAAGGCGGGGGTCAACCTCGACGTGCATCTTGACGAGCAAGTAGCAGGTCCTACTGAATACCAAGATAGAATTCTTTCTCCTATTAGTGAACGGGTTATATGTCCTATGCGGTTATTGGCAAATGAGATCATAAGTCTTTGGCCAAAGCATTGGAGCTAGCTGTATTAGATACACGAGAGCTCGATGATCTCGATTTGCATTAACGCATGCATAGCGTCAAGTACAGATGGGGTTTGACTGACCGTGACCCTATAACTTGATCGGGACATTTGAAAGAAGGGTTTATACGTTTACTGGTATTCACGACAGAATGGTTCTTGAATGATCCCAATCATTCGTTCTCAGTCGGGGTACAGTGTGGTGCTACTACTCTTTGGTTCCTCCCATTGCTGACTGAGACGGACCTACCGAGTCGCGCATTAGGATTGACGACGGAATGAATCGAGCTTAATCTCTCATTATGAATATTAGATATTGGATATCTAATTTGGGACATTGGATGTCTAAATTGATTTATTGGATAAATTAATTTACGGCCTGATGAATTAAATATATTACTGGGTGATTAATTTAATTCATGAATATAATTATTTCTTGGAGAAATTAATTATGTTATAATGTATTTCATATGATTAATTAATTGGATTAATTAATTGATATAAATACATCGGAACGGAATCTGAGTTTATCTGTTTGGACTCACGGGAGTCCGAAACGGACCGAACTCATCCCGGTTCTTCTAGATGGCTGCCTTATCTCACCAACCTCATCCTTGGTCTTTATCTCTAATTTTATAATTGGAAGACAAAGACTTATGAAGGGAACATAATCTCTTGTGAATAAAGGTGGTGATTTGGTCATTGTTTGATCTTGATTTTGAAGAATAAAAGTGAAGACAAACTCTCACTTCACAAGTTGAACCAACCGTGAGACATTGATAGAGAGAGAAGGAAATTAGTTTTTCCAAGTTTTTGCTTCTTCTTCATTTATCTTGAATTCTCTTGGAGAAATATCAAGACATTAATTGAGAGATATTTATTTTACACTTAGAGTGTAATAATAAAAAGCTTCATCACTTGATTCTAGCCGTAACCTTAGAGGTTAATCGAGTGTTGTTGTTCCGATCGTCTTTCCGGCGCGTGGCAAGTAGAGACGCGGTGTTTTCGGCGTTGGATCGTTCAAGAGCTTGGAGCGGATTGGACTCGTAGAGATCAAACTAAAGCTTGGGGAATAGCTCAAGAGAAGGTTTCCATTTAATCAACGGACTTCGAGGGTTAGTTTCTTACGACTCTTGCTTTTCGTTTATATATTCGTATATACGTAGCTCGATCGATCCTCGTAGGATTCGGATCGAATTAATTTTCGTTTTACCGCTTCCGCTGGGCCTTCGTTTTAGGCACCGAATCCCAACAGCGTATTCATCAATCGGTTTAAAGCAATCTAAGGGACGGTTTACCTGAGAGACGATAGAGTAATGCCTATATGATTCCCAATGACTAGTCGAAGCCATAATAAGACTTGCCTCACTTAAGTGATGATGCACTCTTAAGAGAAAAGTACGGTATTATGTACTCATGTTTGACTCGATGTACTCATTTGTAATAATCCGGTAAAGCCATTGTGATGATGACCTAGGATGCGCTCACGCAATGTCTGTAATTGATAAGAAGCTTGAAGCTCGCTCTATCTCGATAAAAGGACACTTGAAAATCGATCCCCGACTTTACCCAGAATGTATTGGTCTATCTCCCATATGACCTACACAGCTGCTCACTTGTTGGAAAATGGTGAAATTGGTACCATTGGAAAGGTCCGTGTCAACATTCCAAGGAATCAACCGTTTGATCACATTCATCATGTTGAGTGACTTATGATTATTGTTGCAAAGTAGGACGTATATGTCCAGTAATTTGCTGAGTCAACTTCGATAGAACTTTGTAATCTGATGAGGATGATCTAGGTTACACACTGTATGTGAATGAAAAGTTATGAGTGTCTAGTTTTCAGAATTCTTGCAATTTCGTTGATACCTATTGAATCGAAGAAGTTATGACTGGTTTAGTGCATGAAGGTCAAGACTTTGATAAACTTGATTTTCGGATAAGTCTTTAGCGACTCTGCACTTTGGATGTGTCGCGCTCTTTTTGTCCTTACACCAAGGTTTGGTTTTCCATTGGGTTTTCACTTGGTAAGGTTTTTAACGAGGCGACCTATGAGAACATTCATACAATGATGCGTTGTACATCTGTTCAACTTAGACCAAGAGGTATTTTCCCCACTGGGTTTTTTCTTGGCATAGTCGTGAGGACAACTTGGCATGTGACTCCTATGATTTGAGGTACTCATCAAGGGGAGTCGTTATGTATGCACCAGGGGAGTATACATGACATGTTATGTTGGTGTGTTGCAATCTTTTCCTCATCAAATCTTTATTTTCCCCTGGGGTTTTGTTTTGGCTTGGATAGGTTTTTACGAAGGCAACATCTTCTGCACCATTGTTGTATTAGTGCTCGACACAGGAGAGTGTTCCGGGAATTATTATGCCCGTGATGTGTCTTACCTAATACTGGTTAGATATGTATCATAGATGGTAGGGATTCTAGATCCTTTTAGAGGTAGCAGGATTCTACTTGATGTCTTTCCTTGTAAGCAATCATATATATAGAAGGAGTCTCATTGTAAAGCCTATATAAAGGCCCATCTATCAATGTTATCAAGATAATGGTTTACATCTTTTACTTTTTACTGTTTCTTTACTACTTTTTCGGAAAAACACACACACACAAATATATATATATATATATATATATATATATATATATATGTATGTATGTATGCGCGCGCGTAAGTTTTAATGGATAATGGTGATAAATATACGTTATAGATTAAAAGAAATATTATAGATTTGAGTGTATACAGTATAGATTAAAAGAGAAATTGTAATAATTTAATGTGATTGAAAGTATTTAATAAAATATGTCATTTTTTGAGCAAAATGTAAGACCTCCAGTGGCCGGATAGATTAAGACCTCGTTTGATATTGCTTAACTTCAAAAATAATCAGTTTTTTGAGAAACTTTTGAATTTGATATGTTCGGTAGACAAAAAATATATTTCTTGGAAATTTTCTAGTCACTGAAAGCAGGTTTTGGAAGCGGTATTATGGTTGATTTTGAAGTTCTATCATAAAAAATATTGAAAATTAATATTTTATATCTTAAAAATACTTTAAAAATATTATTTATTAAATATAAATCTGTTTAAATTCACAATTGATTATTTTCATATCACAACTGTAATAATCGGTAAGTCGCAGCAATATCAAGTTAGACTCTTTAGAACTAAAAAAGAAAGGAAAGAAAAAGAAATGAAAATGGGTAACACCAAGAAGTCAAACGAAATCACAATGTAGAAATATATTAAAACACTCAAAACCCACTTTTTTTTAGTTATATTTAGAAATATATTCTATTAATTTTTTACGTCAAAAAAATATTCTATTAACTTTTTTTTAATTTAATAATGAGTTAATAAAATAGAAAAGATGAGCTGGATTGTTTTATTTTTTTATTCACTACTCTAAGGGACTGTTTGACAGTTGCTGAATGATTTAGTGCAGAATGGTTGAAAGGCCAGAATGGTTGAGAAGTTCTGTATGGTTGAGTGCAGAATGAAATTTGGTTGTTTGATAACTGTTCTGAATGGTAACTCTGGATGGTAACAAATTACCATTTTACCATTCTGTATAAAAGTAGCGATTAAAAATCTCATTTTTTCCTCCCCTTGCGTACCAAAACCTCTCCTTTTTATATATAAAACCCTAATTTGTATAAATAATTGTGTATAATATTTTTAAATTTAATTCATTTAAAATAATAATAATAATAATTATTATGTATAATATTTTTGAATTTAATTCATTTAAAATAATAATAATTATTATTATGTATAATATTTTTAATTTAAATCATTTAAAATAATAATAATAATAATTATTATTATTATGTATAATATTTTTAAATTTAATTCTAAAATAATAATAATAATTATTATTATGTATAATATTTTTAAATTTAATTCATTTAAAATAATAATAATAATTATTATGTCTAATATTATTAAATTTAATTCATTTAAAATAATCATAATAATTATGTATAATATTTTTAATTTATGTTATTTAAAATAATAATAATAATTATGTATAATATTTTTTAATTTAATTCATTTAGAAAATTATATTCATAATTATGTATAATATTTTTTATTTAAATTTATTTAAAAATAATAATAATAATTATGAATAATAATTCTTAATTTAAGAGGAGCCGGTTCATGGTTACATCAATAACCAAACAAAGGCCCAAAGTGTGAAGGGTTCAGCGGTTGAAAACGTGTGTCTTCATTTTTTTTCCTCGCTGAAAACGTGTTTGTCTTCTTTGCTTTTCTCACCTCCCTGCCTCACCTTACGTGTCTTCCTCTCTCCATCCTCGTCAATTCATCATCTTAGTCAATTCATCAAGGTTTGCATACACGGTCCGACAGGTCGCCCTTCTCGGAGAGAGACTACAAAGTATTGTTCTTCTCAATTTCTTCGTTCTTATTTCCTCTGTGCCACCAGATCCGAAACCCACCGGGCCGTTCAAATTTCCGTCTATGTCATTTCGGGAATTGAGTTCCTTGTCCTTAACACTGCCGAGCTATTCGTCAATCCTAAATCCGTCACCTTCACTTCTAGTAATAAGGTACTGGTTTAGTATTTTGCATTATTGACGTCCTCTGAGTTCTTTTAGTTCCCTCCCTCCTAGGCTCCAGCGCCATCACTTCTCTTATTATTACAATTATTTTCTTTTTGTTTTTGCTTTAAACTTTGTCCTGGAAATTTTTAGGCTATTGAATCTGTGGAAGTCGAGTTATTTGAGGAGGATGAGATCTTAGTGTTGGAGTTCAAGGAATATTGTGAATTGGTTTTGGTATTTTGAACATTGAGTTTGATGGGACATTAAACGATAGAATGAAAGGGTTTTACAGGATGTGACTATATGTTTTACTTATGTATTATTTATGTTAGGTTATTATACTTGATATGCATTACTTGTTATTGCCATTTTCATTCACATTTTGACTTAGGACACTTTTTTTTGGCTATTGGAGTTATCATTCTTTGTGCGTGTTTGTATGTCTGTGCAGTGTGTGGTTCTGTGAAAAATATGTGTATTGTGCGTGTGAAAGAGTAATTTTGTGTGTAATTGCTTATGCAGAAATACAATAATATATTTTAAATTACTAGGTTCAAAGGTGGATTTCTAAAAAAAAAGAACTAAAATTGGCCCTGTGGGTTGGAGATTGAGGCAATGACATTTTACAACAGTTACTTCCCTTGTTTGATCTTGCCAGAGATTCTTTTCTCCAGGTTCTGCCTCTCTGAGATATGGTCTGAGTTCAGGTATCTTCTTCATTATGATAAAAATTTAATTGTGCTGCTAATTGAATTAACGAACGTTAGGCTGAGATATCTTTCTTAGCTTGTGAATGTTACATGCTCACAGTGGCCCATTTTGGGCTATTTATGGTTGCTCTCTTCGGATTTTGATTTTAGGTGATGTTTCTGTATCTGTTACCAAGTTACATGCCATTTCTTACATTCGCATGTAGCTTCTCTACCGTTCTCGTGATATGATTTCCTCAAGAAATTCCTAATATCACGCGTCTAAGAAATCCTAATACAAAGTATCCTCTGTGCTTTCCATTAGGGTTTCTCCGTGTTGCAATTTCTTTGATTTTTTGGCTTTTGGTTTTTTGAGTTTTCTATTAAGGTTTGTCCCAATTTTCTTGTTTTCATTCTTTTGTGAATTTTTTTTTTGGGGGGGTTGGATTTTAATTTGAGGGTGTACTCTAATTTTCTTTGGTTGGTGGTTTTTCTTATATTTTTAATGGGGTTTTCAATTTTCTTTTATTTAGTTCTCATTATTGGTAGTTTCAGTTACTTATTAAGAGTTGTTACGTGTAGGTGTTTGGTGTGTAGAGTGTGTTGTTTTTATTCTGGTATTTGTAATCTGGAGAGATGAGAGGCTTTGAGTCTGTAGAAATAAAATTGAATCTAGTTCTCCGTTTCGGAAGATTTCTTTTCCAGGAATTTGTATACTGTATTTTTAGTCTTGTATTAGTTCAGAAGTTCATTATGATTCGTAGCTGTATTTATTAAATATGTTTAGCTTAGGTATCTAGATTCTAGACCTCTATTTATGGCAGAAAAACAGAAAGAAAAAACTAAAATCTATATTCATATTGTTCCTGGTTTTTTTGTTTTCTCTGATAGCTGAAATAACCTTCCGTCAATGCCGTTACTTTACTGCAGAGAATAGCAAGCTCTTCTCGTGCATAAACTTTGAAACATATGTGCAAATCCTTTTACACGAATGTTCCACCTCCATATGTGGAATAGTTTGAGAAAAAAGAGTTATATCAAGTCAAGGTACTTACTCAGGAACTTGCCGTGCGTCTTTTGATTATCATCACTTCACTTTCTCAGGGCAATGTTTATGTCATGTAGTTGTTTGACAAGACGCGACCTGATTCAACCATCTCATGCAAGTGTAATGTTGCAAAAGACACGAACTAACTCGAACTTTTTAAGGCAAGTATTTTGCTTTTCCTATGATAGAAAAAAAAACTCGTTCATTTGTAAAGAAAAGTAACTAAATATATAAAAAATTTCTCTATTATTTTTGTACTTGTTTGTTGGCCAAAAAAAGGAAAAAAGGCTAAAATTATCGTTTTTTTCATGTTGCCTGACCGAATATATATTGCTTAATTTCATGAGTAGGGATTCAATATTCTTCCAAGAAATGATATTCAGTCCGAATCAGACAGCCATGTCGAGGTATGTTTAATGATTGATCATATATATTGTATATTCCATGTTCGTCTTTCGTTTAATTACCCTTTGGTGGCTAACCTGACCGTTTTCGCTTGTCTGTGTTTATGTCTTTAGTCTTATTCGATATTTCCAAATATACCCCTATTTTTTTATGATACCGCAATGGGGAAGCATGCCAAAATTGAGAAATATTGTTTGGAGGTATTTCATTCTTGACATATATCGAATGTTGGTTTGGCATGCTTTCTTTTCACTCGCACATATATAAATATGATTGGAACTTTTAAAACCTGGTGAACAAATATAAATAGCAGGCTACATTTTGGCAGTTAAACCATCAATTCTCGTACTCGGCTACAAAATTTCGGGTGACAATGCAATAAACAAATTACTTAACAAATGAATATATAATTCAATAATTTGTAGTTTGTTGTTTTTTACAACCGGCGGTGATGGAGGCAACCTTAAGTTAAAGTATGTGAACGATGTCAAATTAATGATTATGATGTTACTCATATTGATGTGTTCTAAATTATTGTTTTTTGTATTTTAAGGAATGCGTTCTCTCATGAGGCACATCTAAACCAAGTGAAGGTGCTTCACCTTTTTTCCAGGCAGGTTGTCATACCTTCTTGTGCTTCATAGATCGATTTAATAAATTATTTACATAAATTTCCGCAATGAGTTGCAGTGAAGGGTTCTCTAGAATCCTATGGTATATTCTATTCAAAATCTTACGCCTCTTCAAATGCTAAATATTATTTGACAAAAATAGAGAAATAAATGATTAGAAAATGGTAGTTACCTGAAATGCATACAGATGGGTGTTCTTAAGACTTAAACAAGTCTGTTGTACTTCTTCGGATTATTTGTGTTACTCCTGGTTTTTAATCCCCCTGGCTATTTATGGCTGTAATCAGACTAATATTTCACGGTTTCTTGTATATCTGATACATTTCTGCATTCCTTCAACCTCATTTGTTTCGTTAATTGTGGAATTTATGTCCCATTTTGTTTCCACATGAAATGGATGGAAATACAAAGATGAGGGAAAACTATATTAATCATGTGATTTATTTTTCTTGTGTTTGGTTCGTGCTATTCTTGATCTTCATTACGTGAAAGATTAAAAATACAGCAGGATGATGTTTCTTTTGTTATTACTAGGCAATGACAAGGTATGTTCGTCGAGAAGCAGAGTTGGCTCTCATTAACAGGTATGAACAAAACTCTTTTTTATGATATTATGTTAGAAGCACAAGAATCGTAGCAATGTACTTGCAGATTTAGGGCAAATGGACATGTTTGCACGTTTCTACTTCTTCTTAGGAAGATAATACTTTTAATACACATATTTCATACTTTTACAGTTGTCTAAAAGTGACACATTAAGACATGTCTTTTTAATATAGTTATCACGTTAATTTGTGTGTTCCACATCTTCAAGTTGTTACTTCGACAAAAAACTGGGGAATGAAGGTTCTTTCATAATTTCGAAATTCTTATTCTATGTGTTTTGCTGAAGAAACCGAGTTATCAGGTTATTTTGTTGCATTTCAAAATAATCTGAGGGAAGCAAATTGCATTGACATGCAACCCATGGCTGGTAAACCGGCCTGTTGTTGCTGATCTCTGTAACTTCAAATCATTTCAGGTAGTTTCTTTGTAAATTCTACTTCAGCCATTCCTTTCAATTTATTTGTAGTCTCTGTCTTGTATTTCATAATTTTTAGGTATGTTTTTCCGGTTGAAATAATGGTGCTTTGTATGTTTAATATTTAATTTGGGTTTAGCACATTTTTAGTGTATAGTTCATGAGAGATCATTGGACCAATTCTATATCTATCTGTTTCTTTGGATGTTTTCGTATATCGCTGTAGTTTGATTTCCATCTGTTCAATTTAATTTTAGTTTGTCACTTTGCATTTGCTTACCTTTAGTTTCTTTGTTAGTTCTTTTTTTTTGGCAATTTTCTTACATCACTAACCATGCATACAAATCTATACTACTTAAAGATTGAGTGGCTTAATTTAATATGGAAGAGGATTTGTGCACAAATGAAAGTACGGTACAACATAGTTGAAGCCACATAAACTACTGTAAGATTCGTGTACTGTACAATCAACCTAAAGCTTGGAATTGAATGCAGCCTCATCATTCTGAGGAATTGTTCGACAATTTCAAGAACTAAATGCAATGAAAAAAGAAAACCAAAAGACTCTCAACAACTTCCCATCTGTCAAAAAAAAGAAAAGAAAAAAACCTTGCACTTGCTCACTATTATCAATTTATTGATCGTGTTCATTAGATCTATAAATAACACATTTCCAATTTTCCATTATATTCACCAAAACAAACTTTACAAACAATTCTAATAATGATTGATATCTGCAGGCCAAAACATCCTGGAAAGAGGTGTTGATGCTCCAATCTCGGGCTGTTATTCAAGAAGTGTGTTTTGGGTATGATAAATGTGAAAAGTTGTGAGCCCAAAGTAGAAGGCATGGACTATTCTAATAAAATTATTGCAGTTTGGGTTTATTCTAATTTTTATGTTTATAATCTTGCGGAGCCATAAGCTCTTTAAAAATAAAAAATAAAAGCTAATCAAGTGTAAGTTACAAAACTTAAAATGATCACCAACACATGATTTTTTTAGTTCTATTTATAACAACTCAAACCAAAAAAAGGTTTCATAATAAATAAAATTTTTGGAATCAATATTATATATTGTGATAGATGTTTGTCAAAACTCAATAAATTGATTTTATTTATTTGTAAATTGTAAATCAAAATATAAGTTGGATTCCATTTTGTGTTTTGAAAGTGTGGCCCTTTCTAATCCGTACATAGTACAAAGATCATGAATTTTCTTTTTGTTTTTTTATCAATGAAAGTGTTGCAAAAAGTCAAGCAACTAATAGTAAATTGGTGCGAGTAGCTGAACTAAATCTTTTGGGACATTGATTTGTAATGTACGTTTCGTAAATAAAAGTCAAATTAAAATAGTTACCCAATTTATACATGAAAGTGTGTTCATATAATGGGTTATATGTTTTTGGATTGAAAGACTTTTAAAGTGCTCATAAAAGCTATTGAAACAATATTCGTACATTAAAGTACTCATAAATATTGTTCAAATATTATAATTTATAAGGTTAAAAGGTTTAGTATCACCATAATATAATATGAGATTTGTTATCTCCAATTCGCCATCACGCTCGGCCAGCCTAAGTTTGTTATCACAGGATTCGGCTATTATACAATTGATAGATTAATTAAGTTATACGACTATACGTCATTTAAACACGTACACAACACATAGACGTGGCAAAACGGGGCGGGGACGGGCCACGGTCTAAACGGGCTCGGCCCCGAACAAGCACAGGCTTAAATGGGCATGGGCTAAACGGGCTCGAACCCATTTGTAAATTAAAATAACAAATTAAAAAAAGTTAAGTATAAGACATAAGCAAGAATTCAATAGAATCTAAGCTCAACTCATTGTCTAAAACTTAGACTAGAAACATAGAAAAAAAAATAAAGAAACATAACAAGAAGAACTAAACTTTAAACTCAACAAAATAGATGCATCGGGTCCTGAGTAATTTGAAAAGAAAAAATAACTACAATAACTAATCAACTATAAACTCATCAAAATTTTCATATTTACGAAACCATAAACAAATTTACTCAAAAACACTTAGATTGCAAGTTTGTGCGTAGCACGAGTTCTGAATGACTTGTACACAATAAAAATGCGCTTCCCCTAGTTAATACAAAAAGATTGGGTTAGTAAACACATTTCTATAAAATAATTTCAAATCTTGTGGCTATATGGGCGATTCAAAATTTAATTTGGACAGCTGGCCTTTGCAAAATGCGTTTTGTGACTGGCAATAGCCTGGCAGCTCTTTTTTTATTTTTATTTTTTATTTTATTTTTTTGAAGCAGGCAGCTCTTTTTATTATTTATTTAAGTTAATACTTTTATTTAAAACTATTAACTTAACATTAATAATTATTTAATCAAAAAATTATTAGTCGTAATAAGGGCGTACGTCTGCCCCTGCCCGCACAAAACCCTGCTAGCCCTGGGCGTACTCATCGGAGACAAAAACATAGAAATAGGAAGGGTTTTTCTGCCATTAGGTCAAAAAAAAATTGGTATGACGTTAGCTCGATTAAAACTATTTATTTGTTCATATTTATTTATTTCAATTCGTATATTTTCCTTACTTGAATTGAATTGTACTATTTCGGTAATACCAAATCATAATTATATTAATATAATTAAGATGAAATTTCTATCACCGGGGTAGGAAATTCAACTCTAACAAAAAGAATATACAAATCGAAATCAATAGATTTGAATAAATAAATAACTGTAGTATAACGTCAGGACAAATTTTATTGACCCGGCCGAAGAAAAACACAGAAAAATATGGTAAATTGGAGTGAATGACATTGGCATGATAATAAATATAAAATTGCAATTTATTTGCAAACTGTTCTGAAGTTTGAGGTGCAATCAATAAATTTGAAATAACTCATACCATTGGGAAATGCATGTGGCTCGCGATGCATTTGCGTTGACGAGAAATATCAAAATCCGTAGACAGCAAGAAACCCCATCAGTTTTTCAAATTCTAAAAAGAGCCACTTGTGTCCTCTTCTTTTCAACTTATTTTTTAGTTTTTAGTTCGATTCGATTAATTCATTCGATTCGATTCGCTTGATTCATTCGATTCGATTCATTACATTTCATTTGATTGATTCGGTTGATTATTATTATTATTATTAATAATAATCTTGATTATTATTATTATTATTATTATTATTATTATTATTATTGCTGTTGTTGATTACTATTGTTATTACTAATAATATTTACTATTACTATTAATAATATTTATTGTTATTGTTGATTGTTGATTACTATTATTATTATTATTATTATTATCATTGTTATTATTATTATTATTTGTGACATTTGATATTTTTGTGATATTTGGAATATTTGGGGCATATCTATTAGTATTATTATTTTTGTTATTAGGATTGTAATTAATTATATTATTATTACATTATATTTATTATTATTTTATTATTTTTCTTATTATTTTATTATGTTTATTATTTTTAATATTTATTATATTATTATTATTATTATTTACTCTTAATATATATTTCAATTCAGTTCAGTTCATATCCATTTAGTTCAGTCCACTTTAATTCAGTTCAATTCAGTTCAGATTTATTTAGTCCAAAAGAACATAGTCTTGCTATAGTATTTCAAAACTTTGTACAAGAGGTAAAATAAGAGGGCATGCCCATATTAATTTCAAAATTGAGTTTGTATTGAAAAATATTATAAAATATACAACTAGTACTATCATAATAAAAAAATAATATAAATGGTAAATCATTTGTATGTTACATTCTACTATATTTTTTTTTCTGTTATGGTGGGACTACTTATATATTTTACGGTATTTTCATAAAGCGCAAATGGCTTGTGACATCACTAACGTTTGATTGATTTTCTATTTCGATCACTTATATTCTCTTTCGACTCAATTCGATCACTAAAGTATATAAATCGACTCACTCGACTACTGTCGTTAAAAATCACCGTGAAATCAGACCAACTTTTAGCTGAAGGCGAAAATTACGAGGGCAAATTAGTCCATTCACTCTTTAATCTTTGTGAAAGCATGATTTCCCGTTTTGGCCCTGTCTGTAGCTTCAATTTACCAGACCCTGGTCTTCCGGCCTACGGTGCGGCGGTGAGAGATGCGCCGGTGTGGGTGGTAATCGAGTGTGGATGTATATTCGTCTTCGACGATTTCGAAGGGCGTTTATCTTTTGCGTGATCTTTTGCTTTGGTTTTCGATTTAATTTGTTGATTTGTTAATTGGTTGTTGCGATTTGGTTCAAAAATGACATCGCCAACGTCGTGTGTTGATGAGTTCGCATGCGCCCATGACGGTCGGCAACCTTTCTCAAGGTTTTGATATTTAAGGATTTCGTGATTTAGGGATGAAAGTGCTGAGTAAGTCCGATTCGGATAATCTGCAGCTTAATCTTGATAGAATTTTGGGTGGTTCTTACCTTGCTACACCTCGTGTCAGTCCTGCGAATTCCGGCGATGGTGTGCAGCTGGGAACTAACCCGCAGGGATCTGGGGCTCCTGTTCAGAGAACAATTATCGGGCCCAAACGTGGCCCGAGGTTCGACCCTGTTATTGGGCCGGTTTGTGGCCCGTTTTCTGCTGCTTCGCTTATTGTTGCACATGGGGAGTCTCGTTGTAATACCCATGATTTTCTTTTTCGGTAATTTTTCGTTTTTGGCATTTTTCTAGTTCCAGAACTCGCTTGCGACCGTTTTGACATTTTGATAAAGTTTTGTTCTTCGTGTTTGGTCATCCGAGTTCGTTTCGGTATCGTTTTGTGGAGTTCCGTGTTCTTAAGCGGCTTTTCCGCACTTGAGTTCGATTCTTGCGAATCTCGTCCGAAACTGTTGTTTCGAGTTTCTTGTAAGTTCATTTGATGTTATTTTTCACGTTGCGAGCTTTGGTTTGGTTATTCGATCACGTATCGTGATTTTCGGACGTTTTGGGCCATTTTCGTAATTTCTCAAAGTTTGGGGTAATTACTTCCGTTGTCGAATTTCGAGCCCTCGGGTGGTCGGAATCGTGTGTTCTCTTAGTGTTCGGATTCGTCTTTGCGAGTACTTCGTAATCGTATTTTCAGTTTACGTTCAGGTTTGAGTTTCGGGATTTTTCGGATCGTCGGATCGACCGAGTCCTAGCCGGCAGATCGCGAGTAACGGCCGTAATGGCCAGCGATGGCAGCGATAAGACACATTACGTGCGTAATGCGACTGCCGGTTACGTACGTAACATGTCCGGCAGAATGGGTACAGAGAGTTCGGCCTTGGCCGATTACGTACGTAAGCGGTCGGCCAGGGTCGGTTATTTAAGGGCCTAGACCGAGTCATCCGGCCATTTTCACCCTTTTTCTTCGTTTCTTCGCGTTTCTTCGTCAATAATGGATGGATTTGGATGGATATGACTTGGAGCAACATGTTTTGGAAGTTTGATTCATATCTAACATCATCTTCCGCCCGGATTGAAGGTAAGAACACCTAAACTCTTGGTTTTGGGAATTTTTGAGGTTTCTCGATGTTTTGGCCGATTTGATTCGATTTAGTTCAGATTATTGTTAAAACTTGGTTGTATACTCGAAATCATTCATATCCCTTGTAGTTTTGTGGAACAAATTCGAGTATTTCTCCGTTAAACGATTAAATTGGACTATGCCATCAAAGTGTCCGAGAAAATGCTTCAATGGGTAGAACTTGGAAAGTTCTATACGTTTTCGTAGAATTGTGATTGAATTGATATTGTTGTGACTTAGGAACGAAATTCTTGTGAAGAACTCGAGTCGGAACCCTTCCGTTCGTTGCCTTCTTTGGGGTCCGAGCTTCCCGGTTGAATCGTGTTCTTCGGAGTGTTCGGTAGCGGTCATTAAGTCGAGCTTTCCCGTTGCTCCGCGTGCGTTGGACTTGAGGCGAGTATCTCGTCTATATTCTTTATACTTTGAGAATTTGATGTGTCGTGAATTTAACGTGGACTCGTTAGTGGCGGTATATTTAACCGTAACTTACTTTAAATGAAGATGTGATTTTATGAAGGTAATTACGAACGTAAACTTTAGTTTCAAGACGAATGATAATTACCTCTTCATGTTATTTTGTGCTTAAAATAAATACTAGAAATGAATAGTTAACCGAGGAATTGTGGAATCGCGTAATACTTGTATTATTTGCTCGTTGGCCTTTTTCCTGAATGACGGTGTGCTGTGAATGTTGTGCCCTTGTTGAATTTATGATGCGTTAACCTATGTGTTACGTGGTTGCGGTTGTGGTGAATATTATACCTTTGTTATTGTGTATAGTAGAGAGTTGAGATGTTATCCGGGTAGGGGTCCCGTCGAGGCCTCCGGAGGTGCGTGCTTGCGAGTACGGCCAGACGTACGTTGTGACCATAAGGTTATCAATTCGGGTAGGTCTGGGGAGGGCTCCGAGAATCGGCACTTGCGAGTGCGATGTCATGATAACTTATGGGCGTATTTGAATGATGTTATCCGGGTAGGGTCCGTCGAGGCCTCCGGAAGCGCGTGCTTGCGAGTACGGCCAGATATTACGATTTAACCATAAGGTTATCTAATCGGGTAGGTCTGGAGAGGGCTCCGAGAATCGTCACTTGCGAGTGCGATGTCAAGATAACTTATGGGTGTGTTTGAGTTTATTCTTGATGAGCTAATCCGGGTGGGACCCTTCGGGGCCACAGAGATGTTTTGACTGTTGATTTGATATTTCTGAATTGTTTATATTTGAATCTTGGATCCCGATTATATTGGTGAATATGGTTTTGGTCTTGAGGTTTGAGTTGAGAACAAAATCATTTGTATGATTTTGAAAGAAAACCTTTTGAAAAGGAAAAATATTCATATTTCAGGATTTTACACTGAGACCCCCGAAGTCTCTAAATAATCTCTTGCAGTGATTTCTGGAGTAATCCCCATGGTTTGTTTTAAAAGAATAAAGTTTCAAAAGACTTTATACTCGGGGATCGTGTTACTACCTTGTCGAAATGTTATTTTCATAACGGTTGTATTCTTGATGTATAATTGTATAGCTTGGTTACTTGCTAGCGATTCCATCGCTAACCCCTCGTTGGGGATTTTGTTATTTATTCTAGGTGTTCTGACTGGAGAGTGAGCAGCCACAGGATTGGCTCGGAAGATGATGCAATGCAGCGATACTAGTCACAGTTGTAGTCTGTCGTCTGTCAGTGATATGTGTAACACCCCCAGATTTAACCGGAAATATTACAGCGCCGTGCGCCCCGAGATGGAACCCACAAGGCTAAAAGAAATTTTCGCAAACATTTACAAATGCCCAAGAGGCCAACGACGGTACTTATCTTTAAAAATTCACAAAGACATAAAATCCATTTATCAAAAAACGTCGTAAAAACTCATTTGAAATCGTAATGCCAAACAGCCAACACTCAGAGGTTTAGAAAACGATTTCCAAAGTAACCTCAGTTACTATATACCAAAAGAGCGTCTCAAAATACTCACGCAGCGGAAAAAGGCCAACCAGAAAGATACTCTAGCAGCGGAATACAAGAACCAATCAAGAAACTCAATGCACACAACATGTCCTAGCCAGTATCCTCCGGGAAGCTCATCTCTTCACGACCGCTACAAGCTCGATACTCCAAGAACCTAAAAAGAAATCCCACGACGGGGTCAGCCATAATATCCAACAATGATAACCGTCACATCGCATTAATAATAACATACCAATGAGAATACAACATAAGAATACGACCAATGTAATCTTACCGCCATAACTTTGCTTACTCAAGTGATTCTTATCAGAGTAACCATTATCACATTTCACATCCTGTACTCGATTTACCAATAAACTCGAACATAATATAAGTCTTGTACCTCAATCAATACTCAAGGTTCTCAAACTAGCATAACCAACTCACGATACGGAAATATACCATTTCGACCAATACGATCCATCGAATAACATCATCAGATCACAAGACGATAACCGATCGTCCATCAAGACAAAAACCAAAGGAAATACGGAACATACCTCGAGATATGAAGTGCCACGACAATCATACCAGTCTAATCCGAGATCAGATCAATGCAATACGGACAAGGTCCCAACACAAGATCTTCAAATGCATACTCATATGACCACGTCAATATGATCACAACAATAACAATCATGTATACTCAATGGAAATCCGACGATCCAGCTCCCTCAGCATAGATCCCTTTGTTGATCCTATCAGATCAACATAAGGTGGATAACTAACAATACACATGTGAACAACAACACATGATAAAATCAATGATGCGAATTCACAAGATTCCATCAACACAATACTGGTAATCCAACGATCCAGCGCCCTCAGCATAGATCCCCATGATGATCCCGTCGAACCAACGCATGGTGGAAAACCTGTCCAACGATCCAGCGCCCTCAGCATAGATCCCCATGATGATCCCGTCGAACCAACGCATGGTGGACATCCGATCCAGCGCCCTCAGCATAGATCCTCATAATCCCATCGGATTATTTACACAATATGATCAACACAATATGCATACACATATGCAAATCAACACGTTCATCAACATGAACAACATGACATTTACTAGGACGACTTCATGTTCAACAACATGAAAGAAAATGTACGAGGCCAAAATAAATAACATTAAACCATAATCAATATGGAATACTTGCCCCGAGTCCCTCAAGAGCAACCTCGATGTCCAATCATCACCGAAGATTATCCTCAATGCTCGGCGATCCAAATACCCAGAGTTCCCAATAATAATAATCATCGCTATATGCATTATAAACGAAATGAAACTGAAACCATTCGTTAAATATTATAACTGAGCAAGTAATAACTTGCCTCGATACCGATACCACGAAGCTGCTGCCGAACACATTGCCTTTGTCTACGAGTTCCTCAGCCCCGATCAAAAGCAATACAATGGACATACTCGAACACGACCGCAATATCCGGTTATAAACACCGATCGATAAACTTGACCTATAACAATAATCGATTAAACAACAATCCGATAATAATCAACAACCGCCAAAACCAATTCACAAACCCAACGGCTCAACAATATCTCAGTTAACCACAAGTCTGATCAAACCAACTAAAAGCGATCACGAGTTCATAAAAGCGAATATATTACCTGCTGTTGACTTAGCGCACGTTAATCTTTAACCGTAGCGTCGCTAAGTTGTTCCCGATAGCGTCGCTAGCGATAGGCTTAGCGTGCGCTAATAACGTGCGATTACATGCATTTCGGATACCGATCAACATCTGGCGATTATCAAAAACTCTAAGTGATTCTGAATCATGTTCATAGCTATCAAACAACGAAATCCAATATCCTTTAACATATAGGTAATCATCCGACTTTTAATCCAAGTCATTTATTCATATTTTATCTTTCTTAATATCAACAACCTAAACACCAAGAACTCATAATCATGCCATGATCATCATCATATGAAGGAACCAACAACAACGACATCACAGATCCGAATTGAAGGAAGACATTATCCAACATATCTCTTTGAAGATAACAACTCATTCGAGACCATCCAATTCATATCAATATCTTCATATCAACAATAACATTATCATAATCCGGTAATCCAACTCATAATTATACTTATCAACTTGTTTATATGATAATCATCAGCTCAAGAACATCATATACAATCCGAAACGAAATCTCAAAGTGAAGAGTAATTACCTTTTTGAAGGAATGGATTGATTTCCAAGGTTGAATCCATTTACAAGAATCACCAATGATTTCAAGCTTCAAATGTTGTTATGGATGGTTAACTCCATCTTAATCCAGTGTTTGGAACCTCAAATATATCCCAACTCTCTCTCTCTCTCTCTCTCTCTCTCTCTCTCTCTCGGCTAAAAGAAGAAGAATGACGAAATGCTTAATAACACCCTTCTGTCCCTTTTTATAATATTCATTATTAGCGTGCGCTAACATCTCATGTTTAGCGTGCGCTAACTGACTTTGTTAGCGTGCGCTATCGAAGCCCAGAGGCTACTGTCTTGCTTCGTAAACTAACTTACGTACGTAATGCCCATGCATTAACGTACGTAAATCATCCTGCTTAGCGTACGCAAGTCATTTACCTTAGCGTGCGCTAATACCAGTTGACTTGCTACAGTCTACACCTACCACGAAGATGCTCGCGACCCCACAAGCCGAAATCGACCAATAAAGCCAAGATTCCCTGTTGACCGATATATAGTTAGCGTGCGCTAATCAACATGCATTAGCATGCGCTATCACTACATTACAACATCCGTTGATTTATCAGAACGTGCGCCGAAAGTGGCCTGGTCCACGCGTAGATTCCTTCTGATCTGACTGCATTAGCGTGCGCTACATTCTGCCTCTAGCGTGCGCTAACCATGAACGATAGCGTGCGCTATACTTGACCATTAGCGTGCGCTAGTCAGGCTATACTTAGCCATTTCCAACTCTTCTCGTCCAACGTCTCAACATACAGAATACGAACATACGACATACTGAATACATCTACTTCTTAAATGTAATTGTCAACCAAATATGACAATTATACCAATACAGATGTCTCAGTCCTTTATTTATTTTATCCCTACTGCATGCATTCCGCTTTGTACAATATAACTCGGATAAAATAATATCAAACAACGATAGTAGAATTTCCGGATATTACATTCTACACCCCTTAAAATAAGTTTCGTCTCGAAACTTGCAATCCATCATAAAACAAACAAACATACCGTTTAACCCAAAATATCCCAAAGCCATCACGACCTTTGATCAATCATCATTATTCGAATAGCCAAAAGCGCATACTTACAAATACGCAGTCGACGATCTCCGGAGATACTAGCCGGCGATCTCAGCATGCGGTCTCAATACGCTTACGATCACGATTCCCTGAGTCTCAACAAAATATATCATCTTCGGATCAAACAATCTGCCCGAATCAAATCCTGTCTGCCTGATTACATAATCAAGTTCCAATTCGAATAATATCCGATATATCTGTGAAACAACTGCCCCAAACGACACGAATCCCGAGACACCGACACAAAATTCGAACGCTCAGATGATCACCAACAATGATCAACTAATAAGTCAACCGAATTTATCATCGACATGATAAATTCCAACCTGACCAACCAGAGGTCAAAACACAATCGAGAATATCATCAACATGATAAACTCCCATATGACCAACGAACGGTCAACGATAATCGAGAATACCTTCAAACGGTAAGCTCCAAAGACGATCAACACGTAACCACGAAAGCGGATATACGAAAAAGCAAAATTCTCAAAACGACACACCGATCACATACAGTGAATCTCAATAAACATATCCGACTGGCGAACATACCCCTCGGCATAAGAACAACCAATCACAAACTGACAAACATACCCAATCATACACGGAGTGGAAACGACCACTCAATATCCAAAACAACCAGTATGGGGTCACCATCCCCAAATCTATGCTTACAAGGAAATCATTCCAGAATCACTAAGGTAAAATCGCGCTACTACCATACCAATGGAATCACATAGCACATATGTTCCGGTTTCACAAAATCCCAAGTTTCCAAAATAATATTATGTGCATGAATCTACAACACGCAACATATTTCTCTTATCCGATAACTCAACCGATCATCACCGGATAATCAAACTAACATACTGAAGTTCGAATTTCTTTTCCATCGTACCATCAATATGATATGCACTATGCACTAAATGCGTATGTATATCAATCACATTTTCAAAATCAGTTTAAAATCATAAAGTCTCGTCAACAATACAAATTTCCGAAAGTTCTTTCAAAAATTTCAAAACTAAAAACATAAATTTTGGTAAGACCACAAAATCAATTTTCGAAAAAAATTAACTTGGCTCGATGGTGCCAAGTATTCGATAACAGTTTCCTTCGAATCCACACGATTTCGAAGTTTTAAAAATGAAAAGTATGCAAATGCTCGACTATATCCATACTCCTGTATACCAATTCGTTTCGTCACCAATATCCACTGATATTCCATCGGAAAACCACACGATCGAGTTCCAAAATCTCAATATATAAATTCCGACTAAACTCCTTTTCCACACATGACTCGTATCGTCAACCATTTACCCTTCCTGGATCACCTCAAACATGATATGACAAAACGTTGAAACAAATCAACAAATCAAACACGGCGAAAGACTTCCCGAGAAATTCCATTTGAACAAGTAAACCAAAGCCTCGAAAGGCGGAAATAACATAGGTAAACGATTGGTAAAGTGTTTTACAAGTCTCGGGAGTTTTAAGAAAACAGAAAAGCCGTTTGAAACATTAGGGTCTCAGCCCGTAACTCGTTCCGCATTACAAGAAGTTTAAAAAGTAGAAAACTCTTTTCGGACTCCAAGTCCTGAGTTACAAAACTATTTCAAAATCGATTGGGTCTCGGCCCAAAAATCATTTTCCGTAAAACATCCGTAAAACATTCATTTTGAAAGGTATCATTTTCAAATGATCAAAAGCAGTTCATATATCTCAAAATGAATTAACATGCTACATGTTCTTCTCAGCCATGCATAATATTTCTCCCCAAATGCACAATTCCGTTCCAAAATCTAACCAACATACTGATTCTCAAAATTATAACTCCTCAAGATCATCAATCCTGTCCCAACTCTATCACCTTATACTATAACATATAATATTCTGCTGAATCTCAAAGCATATCAACTATAGAACAGCAATAAATCTCAATGCAATTCAAAAATCCAAATACTTACAGATCGTGAAGCCGACGATTCCCCGTGATACTGGCACATGTCTCGACTCAAGAAAATACTCGACACATATATTTTCAAAACACACGTTTGCCAAATCGGTTCGACTCAAGAACACAATATATCACGTAAACACCATTTGGAAAAGTTATAACAAGCCCGATGCGATCTTGGCAAATCCGATAACGCACAAGCCTGAGTGAACAACAAAGACTCACGGCTCTAATATTTGTCAATCGACAACTCGAATGACGCAACAAAAACACGACCCAACTCGACCCAAATGCCTAGGTTTTCTCAACCTAAGTTCCGATACCATATTCTGTAACACCCCCAGATTTAACCGGAAATATTACAGCGCCGTGGGCCCCGAGATGGAACCCACAAGGCTAAAAGAAATTTTCGCAAACATTTACAAATGCCCAAGAGGCCAACGACGGTACTTATCTTTAAAAATTCACAAAGACATAAAATCCATTTATCAAAAACCGTCGTAAAAACTCATTTGAAATCGCAATGCCAAACAGCCAACACTCAGAGGTTTAGAAAACGATTTCCAAAGTAACCTCAGTTACTAGATACCAAAAGAGCGTCTCAAAATACTCACGCAGCGGAAAAAGGCCAACCAGAAAGATACTCTAGCAGCGGAATACAAGAACCAATCAAGAAACTCAATGCACACAACATGTCCTAGCCAGTATCCTCAGAAGCTCATCTCTTCACGACCGCTACAAGCTCGATACTCCAAGAACCTAAAAGAAATCCCACGACGGGTCACCATAATATCCAACAATGATAACCGTCACATCGCATTAAGAATAACATACCAATGAGAATACAACATAAGAATACGACCAATGTAATCTTACCGCCATAACTTTGCTTACTCAAGTGATTCTCATCAGAGTAACCATTATCACATTTCACATCCTGTACTCGATTTACCAATAAACTCGAACATAATATAAGTATTGTACCTCAAACAATACTCAAGGTTCTCAAACTATCATAACCAACTCACGATACGGAAATATACCATTTCTGACCAATACGATCCATCGAATAACATCATCAGATCACAAGACGATAACCGATCGTCCATCAAGACAAAAACCAAAGGAAATACGGAACATACCTCGAGATATGAAGTGCCACGACAATCATACCAGTCTAATCCGAGATCAGATCAATGCAATACGGACAAGGTCCCAACACAAGATCTTCAAATGCATACTCATATGACCACGTCAATATGATCACAACAATAACAATCATGTATACTCAATGGAAATCCGACGATCCAGCTCCCTCGGCATAGATCCCTTTGTTGATCCTATCAGATCAACATAAGGTGGATAACTAACAATACACATGTGAACAACAACACATGATAAAATCAATGATGCGAATTCACAAGATTCCATCAACACAATCTTAGTAATCCAACGATCCGGCGCCCTCGGCATAGATCCCCATGATGATCCCGTCGAACCAACGCATGGTGGAAAACTCATCCAACGATCCGGCGCCCTCGGCATAGATCCCCATGATGATCCGTCGAACCAACGCATGGTGGACATCCGATCCAGCGCCCTCAGCATAGATCCTCATAATCCCATCGGATTATTTACACAATATGATCAACACAATATGCATACACATATGCAAATCAACACGTTCATCAACATGAACAACATGACATTTACTAGGACGACTTCATGTTCAACAACATGAAAGAAAATGTACGAGGCCAAAATAAATAACATTAAACCATAATCAATATGGAATACTTGCCCCGAGTCCCTCAAGAGCAACCTCGATGTCCAATCATCACCGAAGATTATCCTCAATGCTCGGCGATCCAAATACCCAGAGTTCCCAATAATAATAATCATCGCTATATGCATTATCAACGAAATGAAACTGAAACCATTCATTAAATATTATAACTGAGCAAGTAATAACTTGCCTCGATATCGATACCACGAAGCTGCTGCCGAACACATTGCCTTTTTCTACGAGTTCCTCAGCCCCGATCAAAAGAAATACAATGGACATACTCGAACACGACCGCAATATCCGGTTATAAACACCGATCGATAAACTTGACCTATAACAATAATCGATTAAACAACAATCCGATAATAATCAACAACCGCCAAAACCAATTCACAAACCCAACGGCTCAACAATATCTCAGTTAACCACAAGTCTGATCAAACCAACTAAAACGATCACGAGTTCATAACCGAAACAGAATATATTACCTGCTGTTGACTTAGCGCACGTTAATCTTTAACCGTAGCGTCGCTAAGTTGTTCCCGATAGCGTGCGCTAGCGCAGTTTAGCGTGCGCTAATAACGTGATTACATGCATTTCGGATACCGATCAACATCCGCGATTATCAAAAACTCTAAGTGATTCTGAATCATGTTCATAGCTATCAAACAACGAAATCCAATATCCTTTAACATATAGGTAATCATCCGACTTTTAATCCAAGTCATATATTCATATTTTATCTTTCTTAATATCAACAACCTAAACACCAAGAACTCATAATCATGCCATGATCATCACCATATGAAGGAACCAACAACAACGACATCACAGATCCGAATTGAAGGAAGACATTATCCAACATATCTCTTTGAAGATAACAACTCATTCGAGACCATCCAATTCATATCAATATCTTCATATCAACAATAACATTATCATAATCCGGTAATCCAACTCATAATTATACTTATCAACTTGTTTATATGATAATCATCAGCTCAAGAACATCATATACAATCCGAAACGAAATCTCAAAGTGAAGAGTAATTACCTTTTTGAAGGAATGTATTGATTTCCAAGGTTGAATCCATTTACAAGAATCACCAATGATTTCAAGCTTCAAATGTTGTTATGGATGGTTAACTCCATCTTAATCCAGTGTTTGGAACCTCAAATATATCCCAACTCTCTCTCTCTCTCTCTCTCTCTCTCTCTCGGCTGAAAGAAGAAGAATGACGAAATGCTTAATAACACCCTTCTGTCCCTTTTTATAATATTCATTATTAGCGTGCGCTAACATCTCATGTTTAGCGTGCGCTAACTGACTTTGTTAGCGTGCGCTATCGAAGCCCAGAGGCTACTGTCTTGCTTCGTAAACTAACTTACGTACGTAATGCCCATGCATTAACGTACGTAAATCATCCTGCTTAGCGTACGCAAGTCATTTACCTTAGCGTGCGCTAATACCCGATTGACTTGCTCATCTACACCTACCACGAAGATGCTCGCGACCCCACAAGCCGAAATCGACCAATAAAGCCAAGATTCCTGTTGAACGATATATAGTTAGCGTTCGGTAATCAACATGCATTAGCGTGCGCTATCACTACTTTACAACATCCGTTGCCTGATCAGATCGTGCGCCAAAAGTGGCCTGGTGCACGCGTAGATTCCTTCGATCATTTGCATTAACGTCGCTACATTACGCCTCTAGCGTGCGCTAACCATGAACGATAGCGTGCGCTATACTTGACCATTAGCGCGCGCTAGTCAGGCTATACTTAGCCATTTCCAACTCTTCTCGTCCAACGTCTCAACATACAGAATACGAACATACGGCATACTGAATACATCTACTTCTTAAATGTAATTGTCAACCAAATATGACAATTATACCAATACAGATGTCTCAGTCCTTTATTTATTTTATCCCTACTGTACAGATTCCACGCTGTACAATATAACTCGGATAAAATAATATCAAACAACAGTAGTAGAATTTCCGGATATTACAATATGTCGGTTTGAGTACTTGTCATCCTTGAGGGGATGGACATTTTATGTACTATGTGATCGAGTTGTATTTTAGTTTCATCAGATGTACGGTTATGCTGTGTTTTGAGAGACCTAATCGGTCTACGGTATTATGTTTTGGTCAAGTTGACCGCATGTGGGTTTTGATTTGTAGTCTCCCGCCTGGTAGCTCCTTGTGGAAAGGGATATACGACGTGTAATATCCCTGAGTAGATTGGGGGTGTTACATAAATGGTATCAGAGCCAGGTTTGCGAAAACCTAGGCAGTTGGGTCTAGTTGGGTCTTGTCGAGTCGTGTCTTGTCGGAGTCGTGTCACCCGGGTGAGCAATTGTGAACAAGCGTGATCATTGTGATCAATTGTGATTCGCTGTGATTAGTATCATAGTGCAGCCATCATCTCCGTGCGGCCTGTGGACGTAAGTCTCCTCCTTTATGTGAGGTATTGGTATTTCATGATTTCCTGTATGTGCGGTGATTGTGGTTCGTAATTTTGTTTGTGTAATGCTGAAGGTGAAATCCGTGTTTGATACTTGTGTTATATCGTATGTATATTGAACTGAATGTATTGACGGTTGGACATTGGTTGGTGCAATAAAATATGAAAACTATGAATTTTGACGTGTCCAGAGAATGTATTGTCGGTAGAGTTCATGAGGAATTCAGATGGGGAGTTTTGACGTATGTTTGAACTTGGTGTTCGCGAATTATATTTGGTTGGATTTATAATCTCGTTTGCCGATTGGGCAGGTAGTTTCAGGTTCGATTGCTTTTAAATAGTAGTAATTATATCCGCTGCGTGTAGGTTTGAAAATGATTTTCTTGATTGTATTTATGAGCCTGAGTATTGTTTGTAAAGAACCGATTTTTGAAAATATTTCGACGGTGCGGTCAATCAATAGTTTTGCATGGATTTTGAAAACAGTTAAACTTTGACAAGTTAGTCTTGGATTTTCAATTGACACCTTCAGACGTATCTGAAGTAAGCGTTTTAAAGTGATTTGGACATTGTAAATTATTACCGTCATTTTGTTTATGATTGAAAAGATTTTGGGAAATTTTTCTAAGATTCGAAAGTTTCGCTTCGAAACGGAATGGGATGCTGATGATTTCAAAAAAAGAAAATTCTAGACTGAGTCCTTTCCACTCTATGAGGAACGACAAGTCTTCTAAAAATATTTTTCACACATTTTCAAAAATTTCAAAATAAGAAATCCTTGATCCGTTTCACGAAGAAGCGACAATTACAAACATTTTATTGTTTGAGAAGGAAATTTCATTTTTTTTATGTACGTTCGGCACTTATGTTTGAGAGATACATGTGTTGACTAATATCATTTCTCATGTTGATGGTATTCGAATTTGTGGTCATTAAACTATTTTTCGTGACTCTTGTTAAAAGGTTTGAACTTTGATAAACTTCGGGAAATTCAGTGCTTTAACTCAAAAATTTTGACTTGAGAATTTCAAAAGTTCGACTGAATTGGGATGTTCTTGGTTATTGGTAAATCGATGAGCTTGGTCCACTTTAGTGTGAAGTTTTATGACTATTTTATGAGAGTTTGGTTTTGTTTCAAAAATAGTGATAACAGTTGAGAATGGTTCGAAATTTGATGATATTGCCGTGTATGCGGTGATAGCTGCGTTTGATACCTCGGGCATGTGTTGAATGTTTCGAGTGGTTTACTCATGTGCTTGATTCTAGTGTGTAATGACTTGATAAATGTTGTCGGAAATATTCTTTTCCGAATCTATGAGAATTATCAGATATGAGTTTATTGTGTGAACACTCTATGGTAACTCTTATTAGCAAGAATATTTCTGTGCTTCGCACTGTGTCTTGTATGGACCCTCTTTTGTGATTGATGTTATGTGTTGTTATGTCTCGTTTTTAACGAACGGTTGTTGAGTTTAGTATGTCGAGGGCCAGAGGACGGGGCCGTGGCAATCAGTTACGCGATCAGGATCATGCTGCCGGTGATGGCGTCAGTATTGGTGTTGCTACCATACTTCAGCAAGTGGCAGACCAGATGACTCATTTGACCCAGGCGGTTCAGCGTAACACTACCATGACCGAGAACGTCGGATCGACTCAGTGGCTTAGAAAAGTGGTTCGTATGCGTCCTCCCCGTTTTGCGGGCGTAAGTAATACTTTGGGCTGGGATGGTTGGCTTTTCCAATTGGAAAAGATTTTCAAGGCGGTTGGTTGTCCAGAGGAACGGAGGATTCCTATCGCTCAGTTTCTTCTCGATAGTGACGCTGCTAATTGGTGGGAGGCCGTTGAGCCTCAGGATTGTGCCGTTACTTGGGATGAGTTCAAAAAGTTGATGGAAGCAGAGTTCTGCCCGGAACCGATCTGAGAGCAGGGGATCCGAGATTTTTATCTAGCCGATCCGCAGGATGTACCCATGTCGCAGACTATTGTCGATTATACTCGACAGCTCACTTACGTGAAGGGACAGGTGAGGACCGAGTAGACCTGGCAAAATAGGCCCAGGCCCGCGGGCCGGGCCAGCCCGCCCGTTTTTAGGCGGGCATTGGGCTTCATATTTTTGGCCCAAAAAAAACCGGGCCTTTTTGGCCCGGCCCAGTTTTTTTTTTTTTTTTTTAATATTTATGTTATATGTAATTATAATATTTAAAAATTTTCCTTATTTGTTAGATTAGATTACATCTATATGTTAATTATTGATGTAGTTTTATTTTTTATGGGACTTTGTGATTACTTTGTAGTATCTCATATCAATAATAATATTATTTTATGATTTTTATAAGAAAGTAGTAGTGATAAATGAAATGATGATCAAACAAAAATATTTATATATTTGTCTTTTGATTGTGGTAGTGTAGTAAATAATATAATTATCAAATAAAAATAATTCTACATTTATTTAATTGATTGTGATAGTATAGTGAATAATATAATAATTACGGATCGAAAAATATTTCTATAATTATTCAGAAATAATATTTCAAAAAAAAGTCGAGGCTCATGGTAGGCGGGCAGGCCACGGCCTAATATTTTTGGCCCAAAAAAAACCGGGCCTTTTTGGCCCGGCCCAGATTTGGCCCGCCCGTTTTTTGCCCGGCCCGTTTGGGCCGAGCCCGCCCGTTTGCCAGGTCTAGGACCGAGGAAGACAAAATCCGTCATTTTGATATGCGGATGAAACCAGAGATTCGACAGTACATGTCGGGTTTCACTTGTGCTACTTTGATAGAGTATCAGAATCGAGCTATGGCGTACCAGATGGCAGCGTTATCTACTGGGCCTTTGCATGAGACGAAGAGGCAAAGGATGTCTAGAGATTTTTCGGATATTGTGGGAATCGGAACTTCTTCTCGTCGAGTTTCGCATAGTCCTTCGGTGAAACCTTCATTTTCTTCGTTCGGTGGAGCCAAGAGTTTCAAGTCGTCTTCTTTGACTCCTAGTCAGACTGGGAGGTGTTTCAATTGCAACATTGTGGGTCATGTGCAAGCTAATTGTCCTTCGCAACGGATTACTTGTTATAATTGTGGACTCGAGGGCCACAGAGTTCAGTATTGTGAATTATTCCATGAGGTTTCCCAGAATCGTGTTTCGGCATCGGTATCGGGATCGGTTCGTCGGGACCGTTGAGATTTTGTCGGTCGTGCTTTGTTATTTGTGACTTCACTTTTTTTAAGTTTCGGGACGAAACTTTTTTTAGAGGGGTAGAATGTAATACTCGTGATTTTCTTTTTCGGTAATTTTTTGTTTTTGGCATTTTTCTAGTTTCCGGAACAAGCTTGCAACCGTTTTGACATTTTGATAATGTTTTGTTCTTCGTGTTTGGTCATCCGAGTTCGTTTCGGTATCGTTTTGTGGAGTTCCGTGTTCTTAAGCGGCTTTTCCGCACTTGAGTTCGATTCTTGCGAATCTCGTCCGAAACTATTGTTTCGAGTTTCTTGTAAGTTCATTTGATGTTATTTTTCATGTTGCGAGCTTTGGTTTGGTTATTCGATCACGTATCGTGATTTTCGGACGTTTTGGGCCATTTTCGTAATTTCCCAAAGTTTGGGGTAATTACTTCCGTTGTCAAATTTTGAGCCATTGGGTGGTCGGAATCGTGTGTTCTCTTAGTGTTCGGATTTGTCTTTGCGAGTACTTCGTAATCGTATTTTCGGTTTACGTTCAGGTCTGAGTTTCGGGATTTTTCGGACCGTCGGATCGACCAAGTCCTGGCTGGCCAGGCCTGGCCGAGTAACGACCGTAATGGCCCGGCAGTAGCGGCTGTAAGGCCTGTTACGTACGTAACAGCCTGCCGGTTACGTACGTAACATGTCCTGCAGAATGGGTACAGAGAGTTCGGCCTTGGCCGATTACGTACGTAGGCCTTGGCCGATTACGTACGTAAGCGGTCGGCCAGGGTCGGCTATTTAAGGGTCTGGTCCGAGTCATCCAGCCATTTTCACCCCTTTTCTTCGTTTCTTCGCATTTCTTCGTCAATAATGGATGGATTTGGATGGATATGACTTGGAGCAACATGTTTTGGAAGTTTGATTCATATCTAACATCATCTTCCGCCCGGATCGAAGGTAATAACACCTAAACTCTTGGTTTTGGGAATTTTTGAGGTTTCTCGATGTTTTGGCCGATTTGATTCGTTTTAGTTCAGATTATTATTAAAACTTGGTTGTATACTCGAAATCATTCATATCCCTTGTAGTTTTGTGGAACAAATTCGAGTATTTCTCCGTTAAACGATTAAATTGGACTATGCCATCAAAGTGTCCGAGAAAATGCTTCAATGGGTAGAACTTAGAAAGTCACGTTTTCGTAGAATTGTGATTGAATTGATATTGTTGTGACTTAGGAACGAAATTCTTGTGAAGAACTCGAGTCGGAACCCTTCCGTTCGTTGCCTTCTTTGGGGTCCGAGCTTCCCGGTTGAATCGTGTTCTTCGGAGTGTTCGGTAGCGGTCATTAAGTCGAGCTTTCCCGTTGCTCCGCGTGCGTTTGACTTGAGGCGAGTATCTCGTCTATATTCTTTATACTTTGAGAATTTGATGTGTCGTGAATTTAACGTGGACTCGTTAGTGGCGGTATACTTAACCGTAACTTACTTTAAATGAAGATTTGATTTTATGAAGGTAATTACGAACGTAAACTTTAGTTTCAAGAAGAATGATAATTACCTCTTCATGTTATTTTGTGCTTAAAATAAATACTAGAAATGGGTAGTTAACCGAAGAATTGTGGAATCGCGTAATACTTGTATTATTTGCTCGTTGGCCTTTTTCCTGAATGATGGTGTGCTGTGAATGTTGTGCCCTTGTTGAAGTTATGATGCGTTAACCTATGTGTTACGTGGTTGCGGCTGTGGTGAATATTATATCTTTGTTATTGTATATAGTAGAGAGTTGAGATGTTATCCGGGTAGGGGTCCCGTCGAGGCCTCCGGAGGCGCGTGCTTGCGAGTACGACCAGACGTACGTTGTGACCATAAGGTTATCAATTCGGGTAGGTCTGGGGAGGGCTCCGAGAATCGGCACTTGCGAGTGCGATGTCATGATAACTTATGGGCATATTTGAATGATGTTATCCGGGTAGGGTCCGTCGAGGCCTCCGGAGGCACGTGCTTGCGAGTACGGCCAGATATTTCGATTTAACCATAAGGTTATCTAATAGGGTAGGTCTGGAGAGGGCTCCGAGAATCGTCACTTGCGAGTGCGATGTCAAGATAACTTATGGGTGTGTTTGAGTTTATTCTTGATGAGCTAATCCGGGTGGGACCCTTCGGGGCCACGGAGATATTTTGACTGTTGATTCGATATCTCTGAATTGTTTATGTTTGAATCTTGGATCCCGATTATATTGGTGAATATGGTTTTGGTCTTGAGGTTTGAGTTGAGAACAAAATCATTTGTATGATTTTGAAAGAGAACCTTTTGAAAAGGAAAAATATTCATATTTCAGGATTTTACACTGAGACCCCCGAAGTCTCTAAATAATCTCTTGCAGTGATTTCTGGAGTAATCCCCATGGTTTGTTTTAAAGGAATAAATTTTCAAAAGACTTTAGACTCAGGGATCGTGTTACTACCTTGTCGAAATGTTATTTTCATGACGGTTGTATTCTTGATGTATAATTGTATAGCTTGGTTACTTGCTAGCGATTCCATCGCTAACCCCTCGTTGGCGATTTTGTTATTTATTCCAGGTGTTCTGACTGGAGAGTGAGCAGCCACAGGATTGGCTCGGAGGATGATGCAATGCAGCGATACTAGTCACAGTTGTAGTCTGTCGTCTGTCAGTGATATGTCGGTTTGAGTTCTTGTCATCCTTGAGGGGATGGACATTTTATGTACTATGTGATCGAGTTGTATTTTAGTTTCACCAGATGTACGGTTATGCTGTGTTTTGAGAGACCTAATCGGTCTACGGTATTATATTTTGGTCAAGTTGACCGCATATGGGATTTGATTTGTAGTCTCCCGCCTGGTAGCTCCTTGTAGAAAGGGGTCTACGATGTGTAATATCCCTGAGTGGATTGGGGGTGTTACACTCGTCCCGTAGCTAGTGCTGTTTCAGGATCTAGTAAATTGAAGATACAAAGAGGGGCAAAATGGGAAATCATACTTTCAGAAAGATTAAGGAGCGAATGAACTGATTTGTACTCGTAATTTTCGACCTCAGCTAACATTTGGTCTGATTTCACGGTGATTTTTAATGGCAGTAGTCAAGTGGTGAGAGATGAAAGACATACAATATCCAATCGACGCACACAATCCAAAGGAATGAAAGAATGAGAAGCACCAGAATCGAAAAGCACTCTAACTGGATGAGAGAGAACATGAACGGTACTTGTAGCCACAGTAGCCTCTGGATCGTCCGCTCTCCTCATCTCATAAACATGTGGCTGAACTGAACCAGCACGGGAGGCTCCCCCTCTAACGGACTGACCCCATCCTCTTCCCCGACTGAAACCCTGAGATGGCTGACCGACTGACGACTTATGATTAGCACTTGGTTCTCCAGGCGTAGGAACAGATGCCGGAACTCCAAGAGTCTTCTCTCCCTCGGTAAAATACGCAGCTTTGTGGCCCGTCTGGCGGCAACTATAGCACTTCAGGTGAGGCAGGTCACAATCACGACTGATATGGCCCTGCTGGCCACAGTTGACATGATTAAGTTGTTGGTTATATTCGATGATCGCCTGAGATACTGGGATGTCATGGGGTTTAGCCTCATAAAAGGCTCGGATTCTGGCCTCTTGAATACTCGACCTCCATTAGTTCTTTAAACTCGTCCTATGAAACCTCACGGTCCTGAGGCACAACCGCCTGCCACCAGCTAGCAGCGTCCCTCGTCAGAAAGTACTGCGCAATCGCCACCTTCTGTGCCTCCGGACAATTTACCACCACAAAAACTTTGTTCATCTCGTTGATCCAATCTTCCCAACCTATCGGATCCGTAGCACCAATAAACTGAGGAGGGCGTATACGGATCACATCCTGTAGCCATCTCACTGCCCCAACTGTAATATCCACATATTTCTATTTTCCGTATTTGTATAATTCCGGTATTTTTACAATTTTGTCGACTCGCTTGTAACTGTATGAGTATTTTGAGAATATTAAATACTAGACTTTTCATCATCCGTGCTTATTTCGGACTTGTTTTACTCAATTCCGCTTTGGATGTCACTTTTTTCGCCTTTGGGTTCAATTCTCGTAATCATTGTCCGGAACCGCCGTTTCGAGGCTCCCGCAAATCCATTTCATGTTAATATGGATGTTGTGAACTTTTATTGGTATTTTGATCGAGTATCGTGTTGGGATCGATTGTGTTTGACGTGGAATCACCATACGAGGGTTCGTGATAGTTCATTCAGACCTTTAAATGGTCGGGGTTATGCGTTGATCAAGTATATCATGTTCGTGGGTCATTTTTGGCACATTTTGGGCACGAACAGTGTGCGCCGCGGCACACCCCTTGCTGGACTCGACCTGGAGCCGACTGTACCACGCGCCGCGGCACACCACCTTCCGGGCCGCGGTACGGCACCGCCTTGCGAGACTCGTGCAGCGCCGCTATACCGCGCGCCGCGACACGCCACATTCCGGGCCGCGGCACGGCCTGGAGGCCTGCTTGTAGATTTTGGTCGCGGGCCGCGGCACACTCGACCTGTGCCGCGGCACGCGAGTCAGCAGGCCTATATTTTGCGGGTTTTTGGAGAGGATTTCATTTCCTCTCCTTTCTTCTTCTCCTTTGGTGCGATTTGGGCGATTCCAAGGTATAAAAATCGATGGGAGTTCATCAATCATCATCATCTCGAGTTCTTGGCGTGATTTAATCACCCCAATTCCATTTATCCTCCTTCAAATCGAGGTAAATCTCTGTGAATCCCTACCTTGGGTAGTTTTGGGGGGTTTTGTCCGATTCGGTCGTGTAATCCGTTTTTGACCATGGAAATCTTGAGTTTATGATTAATCTCACTTGTATATATGTAAACCCTATGATTTCATGTTCTACTTTGAGTGGTGTTGCGAATCAAAGAGGGTTTGGGTGTTTCCCAGCCCTATGTGCACGATATTTTAATCGGGGGAGTCGTTAGTGGATTTCTCTGTGTGATTTGCATATCGATTATTAATTATCGTATCCCTTACAATCGTTTAGGTGCCGGAAGTGCGTTCTTGGGCCTACGGAACTTGTGTTCCTTTCCCTCCGATTCCTGATGTCTCGAAGGCAAGTATATATTTATGATTGTACGTTCTCGACTTTGAAAGTAAGATATATGATTGGCATGATTGTTTATATCTACTTTGGGATGGGCCGACGGGTCCTATGAGGGTTTCGTAGCCCCTGGTGCGATTCCGCAGATAATTTGGGTTAACCACTCTGGGACGGACCAACGGGTCCTATGAGGGTTCCGTAGCCTCTGGTGCAGTTCCACGGTTAATCATGTATGTATTGATGCGATGCTATGAGATTTAGTTATTCTGGAATACTTGTCTTGAACGATGAATTGACGATTACTCTTACTTTATTGTCGAGAAGTATTGTGTTTCATATTCGATATACTTGTACTCATTATTCGACGGCTAACCCTTTTATGGGGGAAATACTTTTTATGTATTTCAGGTTCCAGGAGAACGGACAGGCATGTATCGGGTCGGCATGAAGATGATGGGCAAATGTGATACTGTGTCTCGTCTCCGGTTATATTTTGTCTTCCTCCATTTAGTGTTGTTGTACTGGAATGGTTTTTGAATACTCGAGTATTATTTTCGGTTTCCTTAAGGTTCCGGCCTGTGTTGCCGAGGTATTGATTTGTGATGTGATGTATTTGGATACATTGGACATGGTTTGAATGCCATTTGTATTGTCCTTCATTTCATTGTATTTGGACCTTCTCGGTCAAGTTTTATAGTTCCGCGTAAGATTAGCCTTGTGGGTCCCACGGCGGGGCTCACGGTGCTGTAATATACCCTGAATAACTTGGGGGTATTACAGAATATGGTATCAGAGCTTAGGTTTATGGATACCTAGGCTGTTGGTCTTTTGGGTCGATTGAGTCATCGTTTGCCTACTGTTGTGCGACGATTAATACGCCTAGATGGCGATCGGCTTAATGATCTGAGAGCCAGCCATAGAATACATACTCTGGGCAAACACCCAGCAGTCGGCACCCACGACGATCGTCTTTTGGTATCCGGCGATCGTCTTTTGTTATCTGGCGATCTTCTATGATATCCAACCAGAGACGATCGTCTCGTGCCACGTATGAATCCAACATCCGTCAAAGTCGTCGAAGACCGAATCCTGGACGGTGACCCATGTGCAGATCCACAAAGGGCGCCGACAGATAAGACCTTTGACCCCAGCCTGTCACCTACCTCACCTACCGACAGGGCCGCCGAAAGGTACAAAGTAGGTCCTCCCCGGACAGCGACTCAGGACGCGTGCATGCTTCCCATTGGCTCACACAACTGGCCGCCAGCAGCAGCCCCAGACTTTAAAGGAGCAGCCCCACGTGACGGGGCGATCGACCATCTTATTATAATATAGAAAACGGCGGTCGCCCGCGATCGCCGGAGAGGCCCTAGCAACCTTGTCTCCTATAAATAGGAGGCTCACAACAGTGGCTAAAAGGAGAGAAGAAATCATCGTGAATACAAGTGCAAAACATATAGAGAGAGAATCAAAGATTCATCTGGCAATTACTTACACATTCATAGTGATATTCATACATACTTACAGTGCATCCAAAGCAAGAACTCACAGAGCTTCATATCTGGTTCTTCCGGTAATCTACACGCTCTACAGCTTAGATAACTAGAAGTCTTTACACTCATTGTAATAGATTCTAACATTAATATTTGTACTCCACAGTATATTTATTAATAACATCTCGCGAGAGCATTCAAGCCCGGGATTAACAACCCCGGCAAATCTTGTGTTATTTATTTTCTCACGGAAGTGTTCTCGTATTTGTTTGTTACTCGATCATTCCAGCAATACTATCTCCGGATAATATTTTGGGTAACAACAATTGGCGCTAGAAGGAGGGCTGGTCAAATCTAAACCTTCATTTCTATTCCTGCCGTCTCGAAGAACACTCACTGTTCTCCGGACATATACTTGAAAAAACACTCACTGTTCTTCAAAAGAAAAGCCTTCATAAAAATGACATCTGCAACGACCTCCAAGAGAGCCACCCTGCGATCTGCCGGAAACCTCATTCCGGCCCAGACCGAATCCCAGCCCACGGCGGAAGGTGACCACGGCGACGCAAGGCTCTCACTCCCGCTCCCGGGGGATGGTCCTAGCCTCTCACTCGATCAGTTCCAGACCGCGAAACATATTGAGGAGGCTATAGCCATCCTCAAGGAGCGACGGAGGGCATGCAACTCTCCCACCATCACTCCGTCAGCGCCGAGCAGGCAAGCGGAAGCTCAAGGGTATCTATGTTGAGAAATTGACAGAAAGTCCCGAGCCGCAGGAGAAGGCTCTCGTCAGGCGGGATGACTCCGTCTTCAGCCGGCTGGGAAGCGATCCCTCATGGCGACCCGGGCACTCAGGCCCCAGACGGGAGACATCAGTGTCTGAATCCTTTACCAGGAGTTCGGCATATCCGACTCCCAGAAGACAAGCCGGTCAGCGAGCCCCCGCTCGCCCCAGAAATGAGCCCGCTGGCAGAGAACTCATCGTCCACCATGGGGCCAGGGGATCTGTGCACGATCACCTTGGCTCACGCTCCAGGAGCCAATCAGCGAGCAGTCGGGCGACGGCGATGGCCGCCATGCAGCGCCAGCTCGACGAGATGAAGGCGCTCCTGGAAACTGGGGCAGGCGCCAGGAGATCGATCGTTGGACCAAGTGAACCACTCGCGGTCCAGATCGAGCTCGCCCCAGTACAACCAAAGATCGCTCCCCCACAAACACCTCTATATGAGGGGAGATCAGATCCGGAGACCCACTTGAGCAAGTTCCGGATCTACATGACCGGATGCGGAGCATCGGATGCGACGAAGTGTCGAATGTTCCCATGAACTCTGGGCGACCTCGCCCACAGGTGGTACATCTCACTACCATCCCGCTCGATCAATTGCTTTGAGAATCTGGCGAAAGACTTTACGTCGTACTTCGCCGCCAAAGTCGCTCGCCCAGAAGGCCCCCACCGCATGATGAAAATCAGGCAGGGGAAGGACGAGTCAGATGAAGATTACATCGACAGGGTAGACGAGATTGTCCTCACCGGCGAGCCCATTAGCGACGAGCTTGCTCTCTACTCAGTCCTGGGGGGATTCTGCGGCCACTCACCCATGTTCAGGCACCTCACAAAGGACATCCCCCCGACCTACTCGGTCTTCCGCGCCAGAGCCGCCGATTTCCTGGCCAGGCAGAGGATGCTATCCCTCCGCTTAGGCGAGGGATCTGCCGGAGAAGGGAGGACGTCATCCCACGTCCAGAAGAAGGCGGTCGCCAAACCCAGAAAGGCGGTCGCTAAGCCGCCTGGTGAGTTCAAAGCCTTCGAGGATGTGGAGGTCCACCTTCTCCACAACCTCAACTTATCTCCGGCCCACATCTTCAACGCAATCAAGGGGCGCGAATGGCTTTCCAAACCAAAGCCGATAAGGGACCACGGTCATGTAGATCGCAACAAATTCTGTGCCTACCACAAGAGTCCCGACCACAACACCAGTCAGTACCGCGACCTCCTCAGACAACTCTGGCGACTGTTTGAGGAAGGCAAATTGGACAACTTGGTCACCAAGCCAGAACCTAGGACAGAGAAGACCGCAGGGCGCGAGCGCCGACAAAACGAAAGAACCCCTCCCAATCCGGTCGCTAGGATCGAGCATGAGCCGGAGTACTCTGATGAATCGATTCCTCCGATCAATCCTGCGGCCGGATCAATATGCTTCAAGCAGGAGGTGGAAACCTCGGGGGCCTTTCCCCGGTTTCCACCATGTCAAACAGGAAGCGAAAGGCCGAATTGAGGGCGTTCGCCGGGGTCCATGTCGTGGTACCTCCAGAGCCGACCATCTCTAAAGACGCGCTCATCACCTTCTCCAACAAGGACAGGGAGGGAATACAATGCCCCAAAGGGGATGCATTGGTGATCTCCGCGTGTATCCTTGGGAAGATGGTCGATCGAGTGTTGGTTGACAATGGGAGCTTCTGCAACATCATATTCAAGTCCGCTCTTGACCAACTCGGCAACTTTACCAAGTTCATCAAGCCGTTCGACACCGTGCTCCAAGGGTTCGGCGACAGCACAGTCCAAGCCTACGGAAGGATCAAGCTCTCTGTCGAGCTAATATGTTTTTACGATCCCAAGGTTAGGATTACTAGGAATCTAAATTTTGTAATCATAGATAGGCCCAGCATCTATAATGGGTTCCTAGGTCGTCCATTTTTAGAAACCTTTGAGGCGGTCGCCTCTTCTTTCTTTTACTGTATCAATCTCCCCACTGCTGATGGGACGGTCGGTACTGTAAAAGGATCAGCTAATGGCAAAGAAATGTTTGAATTACTCCTATGTCGTAACTTCTTTCATAACTTCCCATGCTATTTGTAACGTCGAGACGATCGACGATCAACCCATGGAGATCGACGAGCCAAGCACATCGTACCAACCCGACTCAAGGGACGCCATCTCACATCGATTAACGAATGACATCGACCCGAGGATCGGTTTCGAGCCAAGTATCGACATTGATCCTAGGATCGAGTCCGGAAACCGTTCCAAACGAGAAGCGACCGTCCCCGTCGAAGAGTTGGAGAATATCACGATAGATCCAGCTCGTCCGGAGCGGGAAGTACAGATCGGCACAAGCGTTGGTCTTGAGTTAAAAGAGGATCTGATCAATTTAATACGTAAGAACATCGGAGTCTTTGCCTGGTCGCATCAAGATATGGTTGGCATAAGTCCTGAACACGCTTGCCACCATCTAAAGATCGACCCGGCAAGGAAGCCTGTTCACCAGAAATGTAGGAAATTCGGTCCTGAGAAGTACGCAGCACTCGACATAGAGGTCAAAAAGCTACTCAACAACAAACTAATCGGAGTAGCTACAGATGAACCACAATGGGTTGCCAATGCCGTGCTCGTCAAAAAGCCGAACAGCTCATGGAGATTATGCATCGACTTCACCGATCTCAACGCGGCATGTCCAAAAGATCACTTTCCAATGCCTCATATTGATCACTTGGTCGATAGTACGGCAGGTTGTGAAATGATGTCGTTCATGGATGCCTTCGCAGGATACCATCAAATCCCAATGGCGGAGAAAGACATAAATCACACATCTTTCCACACAGAGAAAGACATATACTTTTGGGTCCGAATGCCGTTCGGTTTGAAGAACACAGGGGCAACCTACCAGTGACTAGTCAACGGAATGTTCGCCAATCAGATCGGCAAGACCATGGAGGTCTACATTGACGACATCGTGGTCAAAAGTCTCAAGAAGGAAGACCATCTCAATGACCTTGCCGAGACGTTCGCCATCCTCGAGAAGTTCAACATGAAACTGAACCCCAAGAAATGCAACTTCGGGGTGAGCTCCGGAAAATTCCTGGGGCACATCGTGAGCCAAAGGGGGATCGAGGCGAACCCCACCAAGATTCAGGCGATCCTTGACATGCAGGAGCCACGGAATGTCAAGCAAATGCAACGCCTCACAGGTTGTTTGGCTGCCCTCAACCATTTCATATCTCGGCTCGGGGACAAAAGTAAGCCTTTCTTCGTGACCATAAAGAACAAGAAGTTCGCATGGACGAAGGAGAGTCAAGTAGCGTTTGCCAAAATCAAGGAATATCTATCTAACCCCCAGATCCTGGCAAAGCCGATCCCCTGTGAGAAATTATTCCTTTACCTAGCAGCCTCGGAGGTCACACTGAGTGCTGTTTTGGTGCGAGCGGAGGGACAAGTCCACTTGCCGATCTACTACGTTAGCCAAGCGCTCCACGACGCAGAAACACGTTATACACCTCTGGAGAAGATCGCATATGCTCTTGTCATGAGTGTTCGCAAGCTAAGGGCCTACTTCTTCGAACATCAAGTGGAGGTTCTGACAACTCTCCCTCTAAGGCAAGTTCTACACCGACCGGATACCAACGGGCGACTCCTCAAGTGGTCACTGGAGATCGCCCAATACGGTATCACATACGCTCCTCGCACGGCGATCAAAGGCCAGGCTCTGGCAGACTTCGTGGTGGAATTAACATTCCCTCACAATCTGACCCAGGTCGGTCGCCCTGTCTGGAAGCTGTACGTGGACGGATCAGCAACTAACTCGCGAGCTGGGGCAGGAATTATCCTCATTATCCCCGACGGACAAAGTTTCACAAATGCCGTGCGTTTCGGGTTTCGTGCGACTAACAATGAATCCGAATACGAAGCCTTGGTAGGCGGGCTCGATCTAGCCCTCGCCCTAGATGTTCATCGCCTCCATATTTTCATGGACTCCCTCTTGGTCGTGAACCAAGTCAAGGGAGAATATGAGGCGCGCGGCGAACATATGGTCAAATACCAAGAATTGGTCGCCGAAATGTGCACGAAATTTGAGAAAGTGCTAATGGAACAAGTCCCGAGAGAGCTCAACTCCCAGGCCGATGCCCTATCTAAGCTAGCGTCATCAGATGGGGCAGCCGATTTCTCTAATATTCAAATTACAAAAGCAGCAAGGCCGGCGATCGATAGAAACCTGGTTACCACAGTTGTTGTTGCCGAGGAGAACTGGATGACTCCGTTCATCAAATACTTAAAGGACGGAACGGTCCCTGACGACCGTATCAAGGCTCGCCAACTCCAGCTCCGTGCAACCAGATACACCCTATTGGACGACCGGCTTTACAAGCGAGCTTTCAGCCTTCCCCTCCTCAAGTGTATTACACCGGAGGAAGGTCGGCTCGTTTTAGCCGAGATCCATGACGGGATCTACGGAAACCGTGCTGGCGGGCGAGCTCTCATCCATAAAATAACCAGGCAAGGTTTTTTCTGGCCGTCACTTCAGAAGGATGCGATCTCCTATGCCAGATCGTGTCATAGGTGTCAAGTAATGCGACCAAACATCAAACTCTCCCCCGAGCAGCTCACTTCAATGTACAACCCATGGCCTTTCGCCCAATATGGCATCGACCTTATAGGTCCCTTGTCGACGGCGCCAGGGGGCTGTAAGTTTGCTATCGTGGGGGTCGACTACTTCACAAAATGGGCTGAAGCCGAACCACTCAACAAGATCGGCCAAGAGCAAGTAATCAAGTTCATCTGGAAAAACATCATATGCCGATTCGGTCTGCCCCAGTCCATCATCTCCGACAACGGAAAGCAGTTCGACGGTTTAGAAGTCATGCAATTCTGTGAGAAGTGGGGAATCAAGAAGTTGTTCTCGGCTCCCTACCACCCTCAGACGAACGGGCAGGTAGAAGCCGTAAACAAAATCCTCAAACACACGATTAAAGCGCGACTCGAGTCCAGGCAAGGACGATGGGCGAGCGAGCTCCCAGATGTTTTGTGGTCTTATCGAACGACAACCCGTAATTCAACCGGCGAAACCCCATTCGCCCTCGCCTTCGGGACAGAAGCGGTGATTCCCTCGGAGATTGCCGTCCTCGGCCATCGAACTGAACAAGAGATGACGACCAACAATGATGTGGCCCGACGGATCGATCTTGACATGCTCGAAGAGCGACGACTGACCTCAGAAATGAGGAACACAATCCACAAAAGAAGATCCGAGAAGTTCTTCAATTCGAAGGTCAAGGAAAGACATTTTCAAGTGGGCGATCTCGTCCTCAAAAAGATCCAGACCCACACAGGTGTCTTTGGTCCAAACTGGGAAGGCCCCTTCAGGATATCTAAATGGATAACTAAGGGAGCCTACGAACTTGAACACCCTGACGGTGTTGGAATATTTATTCCACACATTATTTAATTTGTGTTTTGATGATTAAAGTTGCTAAACAACAAAACAACATCGAGGCGAAGCAAAACGACGAAGCAGATGAAGACGCAAAAAGTTGCAATCTGGACTAAATTAGCGCACGCTAAGACATATATGTTAGCGCACGCTAACGAGGAGTAATCTGCATGTCAGCCAAGTTTCGAAGTAAGCTGAAGTGAAGTCAGCTGATGAGATAGCGCACGCTACACGTTATTATTAACGCACGCTATCGAGCCTTGTTAACGTTGGGAAGATATTCAAACACAGAATGACGTATGCAATGAAGTCAGCATTAGCGCACGCTACAAAGTATGATTAGCGCACGCTAAGAAGTTTGAATCAAGTCAATCAGAACGTTGGGAAAAGCAGGTCAAAGTCAGCATATCAAACGGATACTTTGACAATCCATGCAACAGATATATTGGTGGGAAATGCCTATAAATACCATTCCTATGGTATTGTTTGAGCACAACAACTTCAAGAAAACGAGATATACATCTGAGAATCATATACTTACAGTGTTGTTGTAATATTGAGCTTATTTTGTTAGTTTGAGTGTTTATACATTCAACATTATACACGAGAGGTAAAAGCAAAGATACGATTGGATTCGATGTTATTAGGATCAAGTATCCGGCATTGTTAGAATCGCAATCGATATCTAAGTGAGGTTTATCTAGTACCGATAGAAAGCTAGAGTGGTTGATTCCTTATCCAATAGAAAAGGAAAAACGGTTTTACTCGGACCGATAGAAGATGAGCTTGTAACGGTAATCCCTCGACCGATAGAAGAGAGGCGTAGAGGTTTTGATCTTAATCCAAAGAGAAAGATACATCGAGAGAGGACGTAGGCTTCGTTAATAGCTGAACCTCTATAAATCCTTGTGTGATTTATTTTCCGCAATTTATTTACGCTTCCGCATAAAACGGCGCAAATATCCGATTTGAAACCCAACAATTGGTATCGGAGCGGTACTCCAATACGCGGCTTAACATCCGAGGAGAAGATCCAAAATGGCGTTTTAAATGGCTCCCGTCGAAGGACTTGCTCTTAACCGACCACCATTTTTTGATGGATCAAACTTCATGACGTGGAAGAAGAAGATGTCTATATTCATCCGAGCATATGACATCGAACTTTGGAAGGTGATTTGTCTTGGTCCCAAAATTCCGACGAACTCAAACGGAACTCTCAAAACCTTTGAAGAGTATGACAATGCGGATTGGAAAAACGACCATTATAATTGCAAAGCCACGCAACTATTATATTGTTCTTTAAATCCGTAGGAACACAACCGGATATCATCGTGTGATAGTGCCAAAGAAATCTGGAAAATGCTTGAGGTAACACACGAAGGTACGTCTCAAGTCAAAGAGACGAAGATAAACATGCTCCTTCGCGATTATGAATTATTCCAATGAAGGACGACGAATCCATCTCGATTATGCTCGACCGATTCTCGGTCATCACTAATGGATTAGCATTTTCGGAAAACCACTTTCGAGTAGTGAGAAAGTAAAGAAAATTCTCCGATCACTACCTCGAGAATGGGACGGCACGGTTACGGCAATAATGGAATCTAAAGATTTAAATACTCTCGATTTTAGTGCTCTTGTTGGTTCTCTTATCAACTATGAGATTGTTCTAAAATCTCGGAATGCCAAACCAAAACCGAAGGAAAAATCGATAGCCTTCAAGGCTAAGGTGCCGAAAAAGAAAGAAGAAATTCCGGTGGACGATAGCGACGAAGAAATGGCATATTATGCCAAAAATATTAATAAGTTCCAACACTTATTAAACCGGAGAAAAAAGGACATCCAAGCGGGCGAACCTAAGAAATTCGACAATACTTGTCGATTATGTGGTAAACCAGACCACTTTGCTAAGAACTGTCGAGTAAAGCAAAAGGAGGTTCTAATCGCAACATGGAGCGACGAAGATCCCGATGAAGATTTTCTTGACCAAAATAATCTCGCGCTCATGGCCCGGAGTTCATTCGACGATAGCGACGTCGAAAACCAAGTAAGTAATTCTTACGACGAACTTTTTGAAGCATTCGAGTTATTACATACGGACTATCAAAATGCTTTAAATGAAATTAAATCCCTCAAGTCTAAATATAAAACTTTGGAAATTGAAAATTCCAAAATACTTGAAAAAGGGAAATTTGTTGAAATCGATCATTCGACATGCCTTGAAAATGAAAATATTTTGAAAAATGATCTTTTAAAAGTTCAAGATGAACTAAAAACTTTGACAAAGAAATTCTCATGCGGCAACGATAAATTTGAACAAATGTTATGTGTTCAAAAATATACTTCAAATAAAGAGGGGTTAGGATTCAAATCACGTTCGAAAAACGAATCCGTCAATTTCAAAATACCCCGATGTGAAAAATGTTTGAAATTTGGGCATCACATTTCAAATTGCAAAAGCCCAAGACGGACGATAAAAATTAAAAAGATTTGGGTTCCTAAAGGAACAAACATTTCAAATATCGTCTACGTTTCAAAAGAAAAACCCACTATAAGTTGGATCCCCAAAAATAAATTTTGACAAATGATATTTTACAAAAGGGGGAGAAGGAATAGTTTTTGAGGGAAAATAATATTTTCAGGGGGGGTTTATACCCTTATTAATGCATAAATTGGTATCATGCATATTTATATTTCATTTGGTATCCTTTATATTTTTTTACTTTTTGATGAAGACAAAAAGGGGGAGAAGGAGATGAATTGAGACAAAAATGAGAATGAGATGAATTGAGAAAAATCGAAGAAGTCGGAAAGAAAAAGAAAGCATACAAATAGGGGGAGTTGAAAAATTGAAAAACGAAAAACGAAGGAGTTGAATAAAATGAAAAATGAAAAACGAAGAAGTCGAAAAAGAAGAAAAAGATTGGAGAAGGAGAAACTAACGAAACGATCAAAGCCGAAAACTTTGATTCGTAGAAATATACATATATTATTTTTACAGATTATCCAATTCAAGAGTTGCTTTGTAATCATCAAAAAGGGGGAGATTTTTGGAATATTTATTCCACACATTATTTAATTTGTGTTTTGATGATTAAAGTTGCTAAACAACAAAACAACATCGAGGCGAAGTAAAACGACGAAGCAGACGAAGACGCAAAAAGTTGCAATCTGGACTAAATTAGCGCACGCTAAGACATATATGTTAGCGCACGCTAACGAGGAGTAATCTGCATGTCAGCCAAGTTTCGAAGTAAGCTGAAGTGAAGTCAGCTGATGAGATAGCGCACGCTACACGTTATTATTAACGCACGCTATCGAGCCTTGTTAACGTTGGGAAGATATTCAAACACAGAATGACGTATGCAATGAAGTCAGCATTAGCGCACGCTACAAAGTATGATTAGCGCACGCTAAGAAGTTTGAATCAAGTCAATCAGAACGTTGGGAAAAGCAGGTCAAAGTCAGCATATCAAACGGATACTTTGACAATCCATGCAACGGATATATTGGATTAGCGCACGCTACAATGTGTTATTAACGCACGCTAATACAAGAAGGTTGCGTACGTAAGGAAGAAGGCATAACGTACGCTAAAGAAGAAACGAAGCTACTGGACTGAAACTGGGAACAGTCTAGCGCACGCTACAGGCACGCTAATGAGTTAGCGCACGCTAATAAGGAAGGCTAGCGCACGCTAGCAAGTCAAAACAGCCAGCAACGGCTAGTTGGTGGAAAATGCCTATAAATACCATTCCTATGGTATTGTTTGAGCACAACAACTTCAAGAAAACGAGATATACATCTGAGAATCATATACTTACAGTGTTGTTGTAATATTGAGCTTATTTTGTTAGGTTGAGTGTTTATACATTCAACATTATACACGATAGGTAAAAGCAAAGATACGATTGGATTCGGTGTTATTAGGATCAAGTATCCGGCATTGTTAGAATCGCAATCGATATCTAAGTGAGGTTTATCTAGTACCGATAGAAAGCTAGAGTGGTTGATTCCTTATCCAATAGAAAAGGAAAAATGGTTTTACTCGGACCGATAGAAGATGAGCTTGTAACGGTAATCCCTCGACCGATAGAAGAGAGGCGTAGAGGTTTTGATCTTAATCCAAAGAAAAAGATACATCGAGAGAGGATGTAGGCTTCGTTAATAGCCGAACCTCTATAAATCCTTGTGTGATTTATTTTCCGCAATTTATTTATGCTTCCGCATAAAACGGCGCAAATATCCGATTTGAAACCCAACAATTGGTATCGGAGCGGTACTCCAATACGCGGCTTAACATCCGAGGAGAAGATCCAAAATGGCGTTTTAAATGGCTCCCGTCGAAGGACTTGCTCTTAACCGACCACCATTTTTTGAAGGATCAAACTTCATGACGTGGAAGAAGAAGATGTCTATATTCATCCGAGCATATGACATCGAACTTTGGAAGGTGATTTGTCTTGGTACCAAAATTCCGACGAACTCAAACGGAACTCTCAAAACCTTTGAAGAGTATGACGATGCGGATTGGAAAAACGACCATTATAATTGCAAAGCCACGCAATTATTATACTGTTCTTTAAATCCGTATGAACACAACCGGATATCATCGTGTGATAGTGCCAAAGAAATCTGGAAAATGCTTGAGGTAACACACGAAGGTACGTCTCAAGTCAAAGAGACGAAGATAAACATGCTCCTTCGCGATTATGAATTATTCCAAATGAAGGACGACGAATCCATCTCGATTATGCTCGACCGATTCTCGGTCGTCACTAATGGATTAGCATGTTTCGGAAAACCACTTTCGAGTAGTGAGAAAGTAAAGAAAATTCTCCGATCACTGCCTCGAGAATGGGACGGCACGGTTACGGCAATAATGGAATCTAAAGATTTAAATACTCTCGATTTTAGTGCTCTTGTTGGTTCTCTTATCAACTATGAGATTGTTCTAAAATCTCGGAATGCCAAACCAAAACCGAAGGAAAAATCGATAGCCTTCAAGGCTAAGGTGCCGAAAAAGAAAGAAGAAATTCCGGTGGACGATAGCGACGAAGAAATGGCATATTATGCCAAAAATATTAATAAGTTCCAACACTTATTAAACCGGAGAAAAAAGGACATCCAAGCGGGCGAACCTAAGAAATTCGACAATACTTGTCTGTTAGGAATACTTGTTAGATTTTGATGATGTCATTAATTTAAAATCAAATGTTTATTACTTGGCAAAATGTAAGGAAGAACCAAATGAGTATCTTCCATAGGCCAAAATTTGTTAAGTATATTACTTGGCAAAATGTAAGGAAGAACCAAATGAGTATCTTCCATAGGCCAAAATTTGTTAAGTATAAAACTTGGCAAAATGTAAAGAAGAACCAAATGAGTGTCTTCTGTAGGCCAAAAGTTAGTTAGGCTGAAAATCGGCTAAGTACTAAGTACAGCCTAGTCCATCAGAGAGGAGCAGCCGACTCAGTCGAGTAGCTCGTCAACTGAATTTATCGTAGAAGTTTGACCAGACTGCAGCCGAGGTACCTCGGGAAGACACCTGACTGGATAAGTCACAAGCAGTGAACAGTAGAGAGGACCTACCTGCAGAGATGTAAGCCGCACATCACTACTCGACTACTGACCTAGTACTCCAAGTCCACGTCAGCATGCTTTGAAAAGTCAAATATTACGGAAAGCTCACATGCAACGTGAAGAGACAAATTGGAGTGATTCCCGCAAGAGATATGATTTAATTAAATCATCCTGACCCACCGTGAAGACTTTAAATCCTTTTATATTCAAAAGATTCGGCGCTCACATGCAGAAGTCCTCACAACGGTCGGAAGATAAAATTAAATAATGGGAATCCAGCCTTGCAACGTTCAGAAAAGATTAAACAATGAAGTCTCTCTCCAACGGACGGATTTGTTCAGATTTGCAACGGCTACAAGGAAGAAGCTTAGAGATCTGACCTATATATATCCAGAGATTTGAAACTGAGCAACTACCGGTGCGAACATACATTCTAGCGATCAAAGCAATCAAGCAATCTCAAGCAATCAAATAGCATCGTGAAAAGAGCAGATCTAAAAGTTCATATTTAAGGAAGCTCTTAAGTTGGAGAAGACAAACACTCTTGTCTATAATCTTGAGTACGGGGTACTTCACTGGTTGAAGTAAGAGACTGCAAAGGCATCCGAGGATCGAGGATTAAGAGGTGCAAGGCAGTCAAGTGTGTGTACAACGGCACGGATTTCCACTGGTTGGAAGCTGTTGTATTGTGGTTGAATCACTGTAATATTTATCACTGGTTGAAAATTATAGTGAATTCATCTCCAACTGGTTTGGAGAAAAGTGGATTAGTAGAGGATTACCCCACCTCTGAGACCACTATAATTGCCTGTGTTATTTACTGTTTTACTGCATCATACTCTAACTGCTGCATACATTGTTAAGTGTTTCATTAAGTTTATTTATATTCGTCATCAGCTGACTTCCGCACATATCCAAGAACAAACGACTCCAAGTCATTTGTTTGACTATCAGCTGAAGAAACTCACTCTTCGTGAAAAAGAGTTCAAGAGTTTCAACAAGTCTATTCACCCCCCCTCTAGACTTGTTCCTGGACGACTTGTGACCTACAAGTGGTATCGGAGAGGTTGGTTCATTTTTTTCTCACGAACCAAATCTATACTAGATATATATCTTATCTCTCACTTTATAATGGAACACATGCACTCTAGACTACCTTTCTTTTCAGTTGACGAGTATGATCTCTGGAAGATAAGAATGCAGGCACACTTATCTTCAATCCATGACGACATGTGGTACATCATTGAAGACGGTCCATTCATTTTTGAGAAGGACAACACAGCCGAGGAGATCGCAGCTGGGAGGCCCGAAAAGATTCCTAAGAAGAGAACGGAGCTGACCCCTGAAGAAAGAAAGGCGCCAATCTTGACAACAGGCCGGAGATGTGTTATACCAAACTCTTGACAAATCCACCATGGTCAAGATCAAAAGCGTAAGAATGCCAAAGAAATTTGGGACACATTAGCTCTAATGTGTGAAGGAACTGAGTCGATCAAGGAAAACAAGTTGTCAATTGCTATCCAAAAATTTGACAACTTTAAAATGAAGAATGGTGAATCTATAGATCAAGTGGACACAAGGTTCACCGAAATTATCAATGAGATCAACTCCCCGGGCAAAACCTATGGCAACAGGAAATGGCACTTAAGGTCCTCGATCGCTCAATCCCGAATGGAGCATGAAGGTCAGTAGCTATGAGAGAGTCCAAAGACTGAATAAGATAAAGATTCGTGAGTCGTTCTGCGATCTAAAGGCTTATGAGTTCGAGCATCCAAGCTCATCCTCAATCGAGCTCGCAGAGAAGGGAATCGCATTTGCACTCGAGTCCCCGCTAAGAGCCTATTCGATGTGAAACCTCCAAATCCACTAGATTTTGAGGAAGAAATGGCTTTCATAATGCAAAGGTTCAGAATTTGAAAGAACTACTCCAAGTATAAGAAAAACTACAAGGAGAACCCAAGAAGGAACCGTAAGGTGGAAGTCGGAAAGTTGAATGCTACAAGCTGTCACAAAATAGACACATCCAAATGGATTGTCCCGAGCTCAAGAAGGACGAAACCAAGAAGGAGGTGGGCGTAAAGGAAGACAGAAGAAAAGCTCTCATCGGAGAAGACCAGAGCATGTCGAATCAAGCGGTTTCTTTTCCGATGAAGACGAGGAGTATGATTGCACGATGGCAAACTTAGCGATGAAGAGGTAACTTCTAAACCTACCGGTTCAAATAATAGCTCACCATGTCACAAGATATGGATTTACATGAATCGGTAAATCGGTTGTTCAAAGATTTTGAAACACTTAAATCGCACACCAAGTCAGATCAGAGAAGACTCAAATGCAAGATGAGAATAGCATTTGAAAAATGATTTGAAAAACTCAAACTAGATTTAAATAAGGTTGAGACAACTAAATCGACTTTAAAACCGTGCAAGTGTCAATACAATGAGATAGACCGGCTAAATATTTTACTTAAAGAAAATCACCGCACTTGCTCATGCCAAAGCCGAGTTTACTAAGCCGGGCACGTATAAATAAAACTCGGGCGCATGAAATAACCTCCTGAAGGCGTCTTCAACTCGGGGCGAATTGTGTACTTATAAAGGTCATTATATACCAAATCAGGCCTTGGATATGATTCTCACACTCCCTCTAGTTCTCGAAACCAAGTTTATCAAGGGAGAAACAATAGTCTCGATCACGAGCCTGTATAAACCGATATTCAAAAATAGGCAAATGAAAGTCAAACGTTTCAGTCAGCAAATGTTACACTGCATACCACCTAGACAGCGACTAGGCAAAGGCCTGCAAAAGCAAGTTCTGCACAACATGCCCACTATTACCAACAACTCCCCAAAAATAGATTTCATAATGGGAGGGGCGATGGAAACCTCAAGGTTATCCTAATTACCAAAATGAACAAGTGTGGAGACCACAAAAGTTTAATAAATGGTCTCACCTAGATTTAGAAATGGCCCACACTATCAAAATTTTGAGGAATATCCAGATACAATCCAACCGGGAGATTTAGACCTCGACCACGGACACCTTATAAGGGTTATAATAATAATTCCTATAATCCAAGGAGAAATCAATTCTCCAGAAACCAACTAACCCCAAAGGACCCACACAAATTTGGGTACCTAAATCTCTCGCTTATTTAATTGCGTAAAAGGTGGAAGGACTACAACCACATCTCCTCAAGCTCAAATTTTGGAGGTGAAGAATGGTTTGTAGACTGGATGCTCGAGGCATATGACCGGGAACAAGAAGATGCTGACCAAATATATCAAAGAAAGAGGTCCCGATGTAACCTTTGGAGATAGCTCTAGAGGACAGAGACAAAAGGCTTTGGAGAGTCGCACCGAGGAAACATTGTAATATCCAAAGTTCATTATGTCAAAGGGCTCAAATACAACCTCCCGAGCATCACCGATTCGTGACGAGAAGAATCTAGTAGTCTTCACCATCTTGAAGTGTATGGTGATAGACATCTTATCTGGAGAAATAAAGCTACAAGGTTTCCGAAGAAGAGATGTATACATGATTGATTGGAACACAGAACACCTAACTCCGTTTTCTATCCAAAATCAGAGCCGAGAATGGATGGTCAGGCACAAAAGACTATGTCACCTGAACCTCAAAGCCATCAACAAGATTAGCTCTCAGAAGCTGGTCAGAGGACTTCCAAATGAAGTATTCAAGAAGGAAGCACTGTGTGATGCATGTCAGAAGGGAAAGCAGACTAAAGCATCGTTCAAGCCAGTTCAGCCCACAACGCTCACAACAAGGATCTTAGATCTACTCCACATGGATCTATTTGGTCCTATCAAACCAAGGACTTTGAGCGGCAGAAAGCATGCACTTGTAATAGTAGATGATTATTCAAGGTACACTTGGATCATTTTTCTATACAAGAAAAGTGAAACCTTGACCAAGTTACGAAATGCCGAGAAGGATCGTAATGAGAAATCCCTCTCCATAATCAAGATCGATCGAGATAGAGGAGGAGAGTTTCTCAACAAGGCGATAATCGATTTCAATGATCGTAATGGGATCCAAGATGAGCTCTCTGCGGCCAGTAACGCCCAGAATGGTGTTGCTGAAAGAAGGAACGAACTCTAAAGGAAGCAAAGAAGGTCCATGATTGCGAATGACCTACCTAAAAGGTTCTCGGGTCAAGTCACAACACACTGCCACACCTGCAACAGAGTATGATAGTAGGGAGACATGGCAAAACTCCCTATGAGGTTTGGAATAATAGAACTCCTACCGTTGCTTACTTTCATGTTTTTGGTTGTAAGTGTTTCATCCACAACAACGGTAAAACACACTAAATGCCTTTGATGCTAAAACCGATGATGGTCTATTTATGGGATATTCCCAAAGAAGCAAGGCATATAGAGTTTTTAATAAAAGAACCTTAGTTGTGGAAGAAACACCCCATGTTGTTTTTGATGAATCTACTACTGAGTACAGAAACAACTTGAGCAAATTGAGAACAAGCTCAAGTCAAAGAACCCTTGAAGAAGTCATTATACATGACACTGAATGGTGGACTCACCTGCAGATCACTGATGACCCAACCGCAATGATGAAGACCCAATCACAGATCGACAGATCACCAAACCTATCTCGATCCAGATTGCGGAAGAAGACCAATGAGCCGACAAAGACTCATCTCAGCTCGTAACCAAGTCTGCAGATGACAAGGCGGTAGCCGATCCATTGCACTGTGAGCCGATGCGTATAACCACCAGAGCAATCCAACAGGGGAACAAACCCAAGAAGACGAGATCCCCAAATGGCTCAAGGATCATCCAATTCACAAATTATCGGAAAGTTGGTGATGGAGTCAAGACAAGACAATAACTCTACCAAAGAGGAATGGCGATGTTCTCATGTTTCATGTCGCAAATTGAACCCAAGACCACGTAACAAGCCTTGGAAGATTACTCATGGATTAATGCCATGCAAGAGGAATTGGAGCAGATGGAAAGAAACAAAGTTTGGGAACTAATGCATGCACTGATCACAAGAAAGTTATTGGCACCAAATGGGTGTATAAAAACAAGAGTGATGAAGACGGAGTCGTTGTTAGGAATAAAGCCGACTCGTAGCAAAAGGATATGCACAAAGGTGAGGGAATAGATTTTGATGAAACTTATGCACTGTTGCAAGATTAGAAGCCATCGACTATTCCTCGCATATGCCGCATTCAAGGACTTTGAAGTCTACCAGATGGATGTAAAAAGTGCGTTCGAATGGAATCCTAGAAGAAGAAGTCTATGTAGAGCAACCCCTGTGTTTTGTCAAAGGAGACAAAGTCTATGTCGTTGAAGGCTCAGTATGGACTCAAGCAAGCACCAAGAGCGTGGTATGAAACACCTGTCTGTGTTTCTTGAGAAAAATGGATTTTGCAAAGGAAAAGTGGACAAGACCCTATTCGAGTGGAGCACGAAGGCCACATATTAATAGTCCAGATTTATGTGGATGACATCATATTCGGTCAACCAATCCAGACTATGCGAGAAATTCTCCAACCTCATGCAAGGAGAATTTGAGATGAGTATGATGGGAAAGCTTAACTTCTTTCTCGGATTACAAGTTAGCGAGATGGAAAAAGGAATTTTCATCAACCAAGCAAAGTATACCGAGATCTTATCAAGAGATATGGAATGGAATCACCAAGCCCGCAAGAATTCCAATGAGCACAAGTACTCACCTGGATGCGCAGGCGGGCATATCGGTGGACTCAACCCACTACAGAGGACTCATCGGATCTCTTCAGCACCTCACCGCAAGCGAGCCGGACATATCATATGCCGTTGGAGTTTGTGCAAGATTCCAGTCCAAGCCGAAGCAATCACACCTAGATGCACCAAGAGAATAATTAAGTACCTAAAGTCTACAATTAATGTTGGACTATGGTATCCCAAGGATGACAACTTCGAGCTATCGGGATACTCGGATGCGGATTTCGCAGATGCAAAATCAACGGAAAAGCACTAGTGGAACGTGTCAATTCCTAGGAACCAGATCGATATCCTGGTTTAGCAAGAAGCGTGTTTCTAACTCTATCTCCACTACTGAGTCGTAATACCTAGCTGCAGTAGTCATTGTGCACAAATTCTTTGGATCAGACAACAATTAAGGGACTATAATATTATTGCCAACGAAGTTCCTATTTGGTGTGACAACAATAGTGCTATTGCAATAACCAACAATCCGGTTTTGCACTCAAGGACGAAGCACATTGACGTTAAGCACCATTTCATTCGAGACCATGTGCTTAACAAAAGGGTTAGAGTTGAAAGAGTCAGCACAGACTACCAAATAGCTGACATCTTCACTAAACCATTGCCAGAAGAAAGATTCCTAGAGCTGAGCAGAGACCTTGGATTACTAGATTGGGAATCTAGTTCTGAAGCAAGTTAAAGGAAGGACGGACCCTCAGAATCAGCCTAAGCTGATGCAGGCGAGAAGACGAAGGCCAGACGAAGCAACTTAGTCAGTCAGAATACCAGGCGAGAAGTCAAACTCACCTGTTGCAGAGTGGTCAACAGTCAACGAAACGAACCAGCTAAGTTCTCTAAACTGATCTCTATTTTTTATTATTATCTGCCACATTTATAATATTATTTTGGCTAAAGTAATGGCATTTAAAAATATACATTTTATAAGCCAAGTGGCAATTTTTATACACGCGTCAAACGCCTATTTAATTAACCTCTACGATGGCCAATCAGAATCAACCGTCGAATTTTAAATTGGGCCACCGATTCAAATTTGAAATTTAAAAGAATATCAAAAGGCGTACCACCGTTCAAAAATAATAAACTAATACAAACGTCTTTTCATCTTCTTTATAAGGAAAGAAAACCTTTCACTTTACTCTTTACGCTTACAGAAACCCTAGAATTTACAGAGCAAAGATATACACTAAAAATCCTAAAATCCTTTTTGCAGAAATGGCATCTTTTGAAGGAGTAAACATGAAGGCGGTGAAGGACCAGGTCATCTTATCCATGGTCGTCGACTTCGAAGGTTTATTAGAAGCAAATCTAGAGGACTTCGATATGCTCGATTTGATCCGGGCGATGAAGCTGAATGGAATCTACCTGTTTCTCGACATCAACCCGCAACATTTGTTCAAGGAAGATGTCGTTGAATTTTATCGCAATGCCTATCTGATCCAACACGGGATTAACAGCTCAGTCGGCGGAGTTCCAGTCACCATAGATTCAGAGAATATTCGTTCTGTATTCGGGATGAAACATCGTGGTTTGGCGGTCGAAGCCCTTAAACAATCACCCGCCAAACCACGGAAAACGATCAAAGCCGAAAATATCCCAGAAATTAAAGTTTACAAGAAAGAGGAATGAGTTGAAAAAGATTTATCGAGTTGCTTTAGACATCACCAACAAGATAGTCATGGGGATGGCGGCTATGACCAACCTGTCATCTTCGAAATTCATGGTGTTGGGTGCGTTGATTCAAGACGAGGAAGTCGATTGGGCGGACTATATTTTCAGGCAACTTGTTCGCGAGGTGAACAAGGTCGAGTGGCTTGAAGAAGAGAAGAAGTTCAAAACTAAGTTGGCGTTCGGAACGCATCTTAGTTGGTTTTTGGAGAAAACCGGAGTGGCTAAGGGAAACATTGACCCTTTCCACCCAAACAAGAGGCTAGGTCACATGGACCATGACAAGAAGAAAGTTGGAGTATCGGGAAAGCAAAAGTTGTTGAAGAATTTGCCGGACTCAAGGTCATATCCAAGATACGATTTATCAGAAGAATCGGACAGACCTGCAGCTGAGATCGGAACTGCAGTCGAGTCCGGGAATGAGTCTGACGATACACCAATTGCTATCAGATTCAAGCGACGGGGACCAGCCCCAGAAGGACCCTCTAACCTGCAGTCATCACCTGAACCCTCCCCCAAGAGGCCAAGGAAGCTGCAGTTCAGCGAGGGAGAGCAGTCTGAGCATCAAGCCAGCCCATCATTTCAGTCACCAAACCATCCGGACCTGCCTGCACCAGACACTGAAACTCGGATTGTACCTGTTATCACACCTCCAGTCTACATATCCGAGGAAGAGGAAGCAGGTCTAATTATATCTATTCCTGAAGCAGATTACACTTTTAACCTATTAGATAACAATACCTTCAATCTTTCCATTGAACAAATTCAGCTTGTTAAACCACAAGCAGAAAAACACTCTTTTGTACAAATTTTTAAAGAGTGAAAATCTCTCAAAACCTTGTCTTTTACAAATTTTCAAACCTTTGTTGAAACTAGTGGTTGGGAATATCCCCAAGCCACTGAGGATGTTCTGATTAACTTTTGCAAAGAATCAGATTTGGCCTTAATCCTCCAGGATAAATGGTTCATGTCACATTTTAAGACAAACATGGACCACTTTATCCATTCTATAATGCTCAGTATTTTTGATGGCACTTTTGGAGAAGAGGAGGAAGAGGAAGTAGAAAAGGAGATAAGGATTGAAGAAGTTGATGGAGAGAATGAAATTATCAATTTGGTGGCTGAAGAGGATGAAGAAGAGAAAGAATCTGAAGAAAATATACCAGTTGAAAAACAAACAGAGGAGATTGAGAAGACAGAAGAAGTGGCTGATGAAGGAGATGAAGAAGAAGGAGAAGAAGTAGAGCAGGAAAAAGATGAAGAAGAAAAAGATGATGAGGATGATGAAGGAGAAGGGAAGGGGAAAAGTGATGATGATGATGATGATAATGATGATGGAGGTGAAGGAGGAGCAGAAAAAGAAAAAGAAAAATCTGGAGAAGAAGAAAAGGGAGAAGAAAAAGAAAAATCTAGAGAAGAAGAAAAGGGAGAAGAAAAAGAAAAATCTGGAGACGAAGAAAAAGGAAAATCTGGAGAAGAAGAAGAGAAAGAAGGAGAGAGAGAAGGAGCCAAGGAGCCAGATCAAGAGCCGGCTCACGAAGCTACAGATAGGATTGATGTACCTGCCAGGTACACCAGCCTAGATGCAGAGCTGGCAGAAGACTCCAGGTCAGGGACCCCGGAGAAAACCCAATCTGACCTACCTGCTGTACCCAGGAGCCTGCAGTCTAGTGGCTCCCTTGCAGAAGGATCAGGAGAGCACTCTCCATCAGCTCAGTTATCTCCTACCATGACTGAGCTGATCAAGCAAATTGTCAGAGACACTATTGGGGAGCTGCTATCAACTCAGGTCACTCCTGACCTTCAGACAATAAATGCCAAGATTGACACCCTTCTTCAGAGAGAGATCCCTCAGCCTCCTCCTCCTACCAACAACAGAATGCCTTTTGGCATGTCCGATCGATGAGCCGCATGGAACAATGATTGACTACCCTTATTGATGCCGGCAAAAAGGGGGAAGAGAGGATTCGGGGAAGAAAGAGAAATCGAAGCAAGAAGAAGCGGGATGTCCCTCAGATTGAAGGACCCTCCAGTCTAAAAAGAAAGGAAGTCAGATCGAGATGTCCAGCCGACCGGCTGAAGGGAAAAGAAGAAGGACTAGAGGCGGCTTTGAACCTACCCTAGAATGGGAAGGGTTGGAGCTATGGTTTGTTGAGGATTTCATTCCATTTGAAGCTCTTGAGATGTGGGGAGCCGCTAAGAAGAGATTTATCGGAGACTATTACATCCGGGAACTAATCCATGATGACAAACTCTCCCCACAGAAATTTTCATAAACTTCATGGAAGAAATCTATCCGAAGCTTGGGTCGTTTCTCAAGAAGCACGCTAAAGAGCAAAAGCTTTTCCCATGATCCCTCCATTCAGAAAGGTAAGAAGCATCAATCCGTATGGATGGTGAACTTGATGAGTTAGCACTTCGAGGGAAATCAAGCTAGTGTGTCTTGAGAATGATTCAGATCTCGGCAGAACAGGATTTCGCAAGACTTGTGGTAAAAGAAAATATGGTCTTGCTCCAAGAAAGATAAGACCTATCGAGCCAAACCATTCAAGCTCGCCAAGCGGCTACTCGAAGAGGCAGAGGAAGAGGCAGATGATTTTAGTTATTTCTATTACTTGTAATTTTATTTTCTGTACTTAAAACATTCTTGTAAAATTTCAATGATAAGTCAGAAAGTTTTATAACAGTCTGTTGAATGACAATTTCCAGTTGTCTCAATATTAGACTGATTTCAGTTTTTGTCTCGCACTTAAGTGCAGACTTGGTCATTTGATTTCTTACTTAGTTTTGCCATCATCAAAATAGGGGGAATTTGTTAGGAATACTTGTTAGATTTTGATGATGTCATTAATTTAAAATCAAATGTTTATTACTTTGCAAAATGTAAGGAAGAACCAAATGAGTATCTTCCATAGGCCAAAATTTGTTAAGTATATTACTTGGCAAAATGTAAGGAAGAACCAAATGAGTATCTTCCATAGGCCAAAATTTGTTATATAAAACTTGGCAAAATGTAAAGAAGAACCAAATGACTGTCTTCTGTAGGCCAAAAGTTAGTTAGGCTGAAAATCAGCTAAGTACTAAGTACAGCCTAGTCCATCAGAGAGGAACAGACGACTCCAGTCAGAGTAGCTCTGGTCAACTGAATTTATCAGAGAAGTTTGACCAGATCGGCAATGAGGTACCTCGGGAAGACACTCGACTGCACAAGTCACAAACAAGGAATGTAATGAGAGGACCTACTGCAGAGATGTAAGCCGCACATCGGCTACTCGACTACAAACTAGTACTCCAAGTCCACGTCGGCATGCTTTGAAAAGTCAAATATTACGGAAAGCTCACATGCAACGTGAAGAGACAAATGGAGTGATTCCCGCAAGAGATATGATTTAATTAAATCATCACGACCCACCGTGAAGACTTTAAATCCTTTTATATTCAAAAGATTCGGCGCACATGCGTAAGTCCTCACAACGGTCGGAAGATAAAATTAAATAATGGGAATCCAAATTTTGCAACGTTCAAAAGATTAAACAATGAAGTCTCTCTCCAACGGACGGATTTGTTCGATTTGCAACGGCTACAAGGAAGAAGCTCGGAGATCCGACTATATATATCCAGAGATTTGAAACGAGCAACTACCGGTGCGAACATACATTCTAGCGATCAAAGCAATCAAGCAATCTCAAGCAATCAAATAGCATCGTGAAAAGAGCAGATCTAAAAGTTCATATTTAAGGAAGCTCTTAAGTTGGAGAAGACAAACACTCTTGTCTATAATCTTGAGTACGGGGTACTTCACTGGTTGAAGTAAGAGACTGTAAAGGCATCCGAGGATCGAGGATCAAGAGGTGCAAGGCAGTCAAGTGTGTGTACAACGGCACGGATTTCCACTGGTTGGAAGCTGTTGTATTGTGGTTGAATCACTGTAATATTTATCACTGGTTGAAAATTATAGTGAATTCATCTCCAACTGGTTTGGAGAAAAGTGGATTAGTAGAGGATTACCCCACCTCTGAGACCACTATAATTGCCTGTGTTATTTACTGTTTTACTGCATCATACTCTAACTGCTGCATACATTGTTAAGTGTTTCATTAAGTTTATTTATATTCGTCATCAGCTGACTTCCGCACATATCCAAGAACAAACGACTCCAAGTCATTTGTTTGACTATCAGCTGAAGAAACTCACTCTTCGTGAAAAAGAGTTCAAGAGTTTCAACAAGTCTATTCACCCCCCCTCTAGACTTGTTCCTGGACGACTTGTGACCTACATTGTCGATTATGTGGTAAACCAGGCCATTTTGCTAAGAACTGTCGAGTAAAGCAAAAGGAGGTTCTAATCGCAACATGGAGCGACGAAGATCCCGATGAAGATTTTCTTGACCAAAATAATCTCGCGCTCATGGCCCGGAGTTCATTCGACGATAGCGACGTCGAAAGCCAAGTAAGTAATTCTTACGACGAACTTTTTGAAGCATTCGAGTTATTACATACGGACTATCAAAATGCTTTAAATGAAATTAAATCCCTCAAGTCTAAATATAAAACTTTGGAAACTGAAAATTCCAAAATACTTGAAAAAGGGAAATTTGTTGAAATCGATCATTCGAAATGCCTTGAAAATGAAAATATTTTGAAAAATGATCTTTTAAAAGTTCAAGATGAACTAAAAACTTTGACAAAAAAATTCTCGTGCGGCAACGATAAATTTGAACAAATGTTATGTGTTCAAAAATATACTTTAAATAAAGAGGGGTTAGGATTCAAATCACGTTCGAAAAATGAATCCGTCAATTTCAAAATACCCCGATGTGAAAAATGTTTGAAATTTGGGCATCACATTTCAAATTGCAAAAGCCCAAGACGGACGATAAAAATTAAAAAGATTTGGGTTCCTAAAGGAACAAACATTTCAAATATCGTCTACGTTTCAAAAGAAAAACCCACTATAGGTTGGATCCCCAAAAATAAATTTTGACAAATGATATTTTACAAAGGGGGAGAAGGAATAGTTTTTGAGGGAAAATAATATTTTCAGGGGGAGTTTATACCCTTATTAATGCATAAATTGGTATCATGCATATTTATATTTCATTTGGTATCCTTTATATTTTTTTACTTTTTGATGAAGACAAAAAGGGGGAGAAGGAGATGAATTGAGACAAAAATGAGAAGGAGATGAATTGAGAAAAATCGAAGAAGTCGGAAAGAAAAAGAAAGCATACAAATAGGGGGAGTTGAAAAATTCAAAAACGAAAAACGAAGGAGTTGAATAAAATGAAAAATGAAAAACGAAGAAGTCGAAAAAGAAGAAAAAGATTGGAGAAGGAGAAACTAACGAAACGATCAAAGCCGAAAACTTTGATTCGTAGAAATATACATATATTATTTTTACAGATTATCCAATTCAAGAGTTGTTTTGTAATCATCAAAAAGGGGGAGATTGTTGGAATATTTATTCCACACCTTATTTAATTTGTGTTTTGATGATTAAAGTTGCTAAACAACAAAACAACATCGAGGCGAAGTAAAACGACGAAGCAGACGAAGACGCAAAAAGTTGCAATCTGGACTAAATTAGCGCACGCTAAGACATATATGTTAGCGCACGCTAATGAGGAGTAATCTGCATGTCAGCCAAGTTTCGAAGTAAGCTGAAGTGAAGTCAGCTGATGAGATAGCGCACGCTACACGTTATTATTAACGCACGCTATCGAGCCTTGTTAACGTTGGGAAGATATTCAAACACAGAATGACGTATGCAATGAAGTCAGCATTAGCGCACGCTACAAAGTATGATTAGCGCACGCTAAGAAGTTTGAATCAAGTCAATCAGAACGTTGGGAAAAGCAGGTCAAAGTCAGCATATCAAACGGATACTTTGACAATCCATGCAACGGATATATTGGATTAGCGCACGCTACAATGTGTTATTAACACACGCTAATACAAGAAGGTTGCGTACGTAAGGAAGAAGGCATAACGTACGCTAAAGAAGAAACGAAGCTACTGGACTAAAACTAGGAACAGTCTAGCGCACGCTACAGGTACGCTAATGAGTTAGCGCACGCTAATAAGGAAGGCTAGCGCACGCTAGCAAGTCAAAACAGCCAGCAACGGCTAGTTGGTGGGAAATGCCTATAAATACCATGCCTATGGTATTGTTTGAGCACAACAACTTCAAGAAAACGAGATATACATCTGAGAATCATATACTTACAGTGTTGTTGTAATATTGAGCTTATTTTGTTAGTTTGAGTGTTTATACATTCAACATTATACACGAGAGGTAAAAGCAAAGATACGATTGGATTCGGTGTTATTAGGATCAAGTATCCGGCATTGTTAGAATCGCAATCGATATCTAAGTGAGGTTTATCTAGTACCGATAGAAAGCTAGAGTGGTTGATTCCTTATCCAATAGAAAAGAAAAAATGGTTTTACTCGGACCGATAGAAGACGAGCTTGTAACGGTAATCCCTCGACCGATAGAAGAGAGGCGTAGAGGTTTTGATCTTAATCCAAAGAAAAAGATACATCGAGAGAGGACGTAGGCTTCGTTAATAGCCGAACCTCTATAAATCCTTGTGTGATTTATTTTCCGCAATTTATTTACGCTTCCGCATAAAACGGCGCAAATATCCGATTTGAAACCCAACAGACGGTACTCCGGACCAATATCCCTGGAACGCCGTACATATGAAGAAATACTACCAGTGAAAACTTTGTAGTCAATTTCTACTACCCTATGTACAAGGAATATAATGAGATTTCTTCCTACCCCATGTATTCTAGCGTTCGCCCCACCAGGCATATCGTATACCGTCGAGGATCGTCGTTCAAACATGGTGATCCGAGGTAGAAACAATGCAGCCATGGTCCTGGAGGTCGATGGAACCGACAGCTTCGCCCATGCAAGGTTCTTTTGGGCTGAGATCGCCCGCCCTTCGTTTAAATACGAGGTCGGCGTAGCCGAAGGACCCTCCAAAATAATCTATGGACACGTTCGCACGCCCTCAAAGTACGTCATCTAACATGATGTACTCGGACAAGGCGGCGCGTCCCTACCCCGTTACAACGTATACCGTCGAGGGTCGTCATCTAACATGCCGACTCGAGGTAGAAAAGTGCTAACAAGCCACGGACGTGGAGTCTAATAAACCGACGACGCCCCGTGCAAGGACTCCTCCAGACCAAGATCGCCCACTTTTCGTTTAAATACAAGGCGGGCGCAGCCTAACGGAGGACCCTCACAATAAAGTGAGTCGCGGGAATATCCCTCGCACACAAAGACACATTTGTGGAGATCGGTCCATCGAACTCCGCGACCGTGCACGATTCCTCGGAGTCGGCAAAACTGAAGATAGCTCACCAAACATACTATTTTTGTTCCCTTACTTACAACCAGTAAACAAAAACAAGGGGGCAGAGAAGGGGAGCTAATCCTAAATGCGATCGGACAGAAGGAACCGTACTCGATCGGCTTCGTTCGGGCAGAGAAGGGGAGCTAATACTTTCAAACATTCAGACAATCGGTCGGGTGAACAAGAAATCGGAAGCAATCATACACATACTTGTAAAAATTCGCATGCAAACATTCAAAGGCGATCGTACAAGTAAAGACTCAGATGCAAAAAGGGAATATTTTATTCATTATCAAGGAGTTCATACAATACAAATCCCGAAGGCAATACAAAGAAAAAGCAAAAAGTTACAAGTAATGGAAAACAAAGATATCTCTCAAGGTCCCTCCGGCTGGTCTTCGCCCCCAGGTGGCGGATCGGCACGCGCTCCCCCATCGGCCTCAGGATAAATGAGTTTATCCGGAAAAGGATACCAACTCAAGTCGATCCCCAAGTCGACGAGGTAAAAGATCGGGAGGGAAAACTCCGGATGCAAAGGGTGCTCGAGTGCATAGGCCTTGAAGCTCTCCATCATAGGACCGATCTCGATCCCTACCTTTTTGGCGACTCGGACTGCATCGGCGTAGGCCACATAATAGGCGAACTCGCCGACGAGTGCCACGTTGAGGTAGGGTCGGTCTCGATCGCCTTTAGCTTCCCTCTCAACTCCGTGGTCGTCTTCTCAGCTTCCGCTAGCTCGACCACCTTGGCGGCCGTTTCTACTTTAGCTTTCTCAAGCTCTCCCTTTGCCTTCTCAATCTCGCTGTTGAGCCGATCCACCGTCGCCTTCAGCTCGGTCGCCTCCTCCTGCGAGGCCACATGCATCCGGCGAGCTTCCTTCTCCTGGTCTCGGAACTAATCGGCCACTTCCTTGGAGCGGCTCAGCTCCTGCTTCATCCGGTCGATATCCTGTTTAGCCCGTTTGGCCGTCTCTAAGTACTCCTTCTCCATAGCGTGGATCTGGTTAGCAAAATCGACGTTTTTATTCCGAACGGCCTCAAGGTCTTGATGGAGGCGAGCGTTAGATGGTCGCCCCTCGTAATCCTTGGAAGCTTGGACGGCCATCGTCGCCGTTTGGAGATCCAGGGCAATGGTCGCCTGCATGGCATCTCCAGACCGCCGACGAGCGATCGCATCGAGATCGGTCCTCCAAGCCTTAGGCAGAGAGGTGATGGCCTTCTGGACGTAAGTAGGGACGTCGAGGGACTTCTGCGGAGACTTGCTCGCCAGGAAATCCAGCACCATCGGCGAGACGTCCGGATCAGCAAGACGGACCCTGCAACACAAACAAAAGAAAACAAATGAGTTAGTATATACCCTACTCAAAATTGCCTAACTCGGAAAAATCAATCCGGTCTTACCTGTTGACCAACTCGGGGTCGCGGCCAAAATAGGGCTTACCCCGAGAAGTTTCAGCTTCGGCGATCGCCGCATTTTTCAAAAATCCGGCTGAGGACCTAGAGCCAGACGCCGAAGGCCTAGGGCCAGACCCCTCCGCCATCGGAACAGCATAGATGGGGGAAGCGGCGACCGGCGGCTCCAGGATAGCTACGTCCGCCTCAGCCGTCGGCAGGGACCCCTCCGGCCTCCGCCTCTTGCGGTTACGCTGGAGTTGTTCCCCCTCCTAAATTTCCAGCTCGGCGACCGGCACCACAGCGGGCCTCACCACAGGGACGGGGCGAGACGTCGTCGCAGCAACGCGACCCGTCTTCTTCCATGGTGAAGACGACCGATGAGACCAGGGTTAGACATGGCGATCTCCTGCGGTGGCTCGGCGAAGCGGGGGAAATGAATCTCTGCCAAAGAACAAATTCAAACAAGTTAAACACCTATTTCAATCAGACGATCGTCAAGCAAGGAAGAAGTAAAATTTATACATGGAACTTTCAAATGACGAGGGAAGCGAAACAACCGAGCCCCCAACCGATGGAGTTCGTGACCGAGTGAGCGAACATCTATGTAGGAATCCGGCAAGGCACGAATTCGCTCCCAAACGATCAATAAATCGAAGGGGAGATCGTCGATCGCTGGAACAAGGGATTCTGCAAAAAAGGAAACAAAATTAGATCAGTCCAAGACGTATCCGATCAATGGGAGAGTTAAAACCCTTACTCGGATTCCTTTCCCGAAAATTGGTGGGGATCTCCAACTCTTCCTCCGGCCTATCACTCGACGCCGATCGCCACGCTCCGCCGACCCAGCACCATTTTTCCAGGTCGGCCCGGGTCTTGTTCGGCACACCAAGGACCACTCTTCCCATTCGTCCTTGAATGTGATTACCGCCGATCGACCCTTTCTGCACAGCCAGATTGAAGAGATAGTTCATTTCCATCGCAGAAAGGAGACGGAACAACCGGTGACCGCCGAAAAGTGTCAAGGTACAGATGATCTGTAGCCAGACGTTCGGCGTCAGTTGGATCGGCGCCAGATTCCAGGCGATCAACAAATAGGATACGGCGAACGGAAAGGGGAATCGCAGGCCGGCCTCCATAATCATCTCACTAACGGCGACCAGACCCTTGGGAGGTTGATCGGCACGTTCATTTTCCGAGGGCACGTGCAGTGAAACATCAGAAGGAATGTGATATTTCGCCCTCCAGCGTCTCAAGTCTTTCCGGGTCGCCGAACTCCGGATCTGACCAAGAGTCCACTGAGACGGGTCAGCGGCCCGGAACGCCGTCCGCTTCACATGTTCGTAGGGATGAGCGGCGGAATAGGCTTCGAAATCAAAATCTGGACAGGGTCCGGCGATCCCCTCCGTGAGCCTAGCAAAATCCATATAGGCGGGGCCGAATACGCTATCCTTTTCCCAAGACAACCGCACCAGTTCATCTTCATCCACCGGCGAACCCCCTCGCTCTGCCGTCGCCGCAAATCTCGCCACTTCGGCCTCGTTGAAAAGCTCCTCAAGTTCTGCGGGTGCAATCCCCGCACGAATAGCCTCAATGGCCGTTTCCATGTAGAGTCCCGCGGGAATTTCCTCCGGGTCAGGCGAAGCTGCGGCGGCGGAGGTGCTTCCGGTCTCGAAGTTCTTAGATCCTCCAGACATGTTATAAAAAGTAAAGGGGAAGAGAAGATGGGTTTTCTTACCTAAAAAGGGAGGACGATCGGCACAAGGAGCTTCAGAAATTTCTGCAGAGTCTCAGCAAGAAAACGAGGAAGCGTGAAGAGTAGAAATGAACAAGCCATAGCCCCTTTTATAGACTGGAGCAAGGGTCTCTTTGCAAATAGGCGAAATCCCGAGGGTTGGAGTGCAACCGTCGGGGGGGCACATTAAATGCAGCCCCTCGAATCCCGCGTGCGCGTCTTTTCGAGGGCACGCTAGGCGACAAGTCTAACAAACCATCGGACTCCCCCAATAGTAGCGCGACGCGTGTCCTTACCACGTTTCGAGAGCCCGCCTTCATTTCCCGCTGCTCCCAGCGCAAAAAGAGATCGTCCAAATTTGAAATTAGATCGTCTGATAGTCTAAACACTGGCGATCGCCAATAGTGCCACATCACCCCGTGTTTTCAACATCGAAGCAAGCTGGGGGGCAATTGTTGTGCGGCGATTAATACGCCTCGATGGCAATCGGCTTAATGATCTGAGAGCCAGCCATAGAAGACATACTCTGGGCAAACACCCAGCAGTCGGCAACCACGGCGATCGTCTTTTGGTATCCGGCGATCGTCTTTTATTATCTGGCGATCGTCTATGATATCCAACCAGATACGATCGTCTCGTGCCACGTATGAATCCAACATCCGTCAAAGTGGTCGAATACCGAATCCTGGACGGTGACCTACATGCAGATCCATAAAGGGCGCCGACAGATAAGACCTTTGACCCCAGCCTGTCACCTACCTCACCTACCGACAGGGCCGCCGAAAGGTACAAAGTGGGTCCTCCCCGGACAGCGACTCAGGACGCGTGCAGGCTTCCCATTGGCTCACACAGCTGGCCGCCAGCAGCAGCCCCAGACTTTAAGGGAACAGCCCCACGTGACGGGGCAATCGGCCATCTTATTATAATATAGAAAACGGCGGTCGCCCGCGATCGCCGGAGAGGCCCCAGCAACCTTGTCTCCTATAAATAGTAGGCTCACACCAGTGGCTAAAAGGAGAGAAGAAATCATCGTGAATACAAGTGCAAAACATACAGAGAGAGAATCAAAGATTCATCTGGCAATTACTTACACATTCATAGTGATATTCATACATACTTACAGTGCATCCAAAGCAAGAACTCACAGAGCTTCATATCTGGTTCTTCCGGCAATCTACACGCTCTACAACTTAGATAACTAGAAGTATTTACACTCATTGTAATAGATTCTAACATTAATATTTGTACTCCACAGTATATTTATTAATAACATCTCGCGAGAGCATTCAAGCGCGGGATTAACAACCCCGGCAAATCTTGTGTTATTTATTTTCTCATGGAAGTGTTCTCGTATTTGTTTGTTACTCGATCATTCCAGCAATACTATCTCCGGATAATATTTTGGGTAACAACACCTACAGTATCACCATTTTGCCATCATCACAGTGTGACTAGTACTTGTAAGTCCTCTTACTCTTCTTGTGTTTTCTTAATCGCTTCGCTTTTAGTTTGGGATTCTTGGGAATCGGTCACTTTGAGAATGTGCCATTTGAATTATACTTACGTACGTGTATGTCTTTCAGAATGTTTGCTGACAGGAGATAGAGTCGTGGTCGTAGTCACGGACGTGAACTCTTCCTTGAGATATTGTCAAAATTGCTAATTGCGATATTGGTGTGTATTGGTATTATGTTGAGACTTTGTATGGGAGTCGCATGCTAGTATCGCGGGAGGTCATCTGCTTCATGCACCTGTAAGTATACTGTCTTGGTTATTAGCTTGTGGCAACCAATGATTGCGTTTGTGCTGAGTTTGGAAATTTGGGGTTGATCTATGGTTTGTGGCAGGATTGCAAGTTTCGAGGACGAAACTTATTTTAAAGTGGGTAGTATGTAATATCTGGACTTTCAGTATAAATTTTTTGCGTTATTTTATCTGAGGTATACTGGATAGCATGATGTTTATACAGTATTGATAAAATAATTTGAGAACTGAGACAATTGTATCTGTATATTTGCCGTACCTTATCGACAAGTTGTTTTAATTTTGATATCGGGTATATCATATGAGAATGTTATTAGATCGAGTATGTTATATTTACGTGTTCAGTATGTCGAGACGACGGACATAACAGTTGGAATTGGCTAAGTGTAGCCTGAATTAACGTACGCCAGTACGAGGACATAGCACACGCTAAGATGCATGCTTAGCGCATGATATAGGCGAAGGATAGCGCACGATAGCGCAAAACAGATAAGAGGGAATCTTGGCTTTGTCAGTTGCTTTCGGCGTATGGACCCACCTTCGGAGCAGGTGCATACAAACAAGTCAACTACGGGCAGCGCACGCTAAGGTCGGAGACTTGCGTACGCTAGATAGAGTATTTATGTATGTTATTGCATGAGCATTGCGTACGCATATAACAGTGCGAAGTAAGGCAGTAGCCTCTGAAATACGATAGTGCACACGCTAACAAAGTCAATTAGCACACGCTATGGCAAGTAGCACACGCTATCTAGTAATAGTAGCGCACACTAATAATATGCAGTATATATGTGCAATTGGGAATTATTCTTCTTTTCGTCCATCTCTTCTTTTCATCTAATAGAGAGTGTTCCTGGAGGACACCTTGAGGATCCAGACACTTGAGTATTGTGGGGTTGATCGTCCTTAACAATATTGGAGCTTGGAAGTGATTGAGAACGGATTCAACCTTGCGATTCAATCCATTTCTTCGAGGAGGTAATTACTCTTCACTTTGGGATTTCGTCTTGGATTGTATATGATGTTCTTGAGTTGATAATCGTCATATATATGAGTTGATAAGTATAATTATGGATGGATTACCGAGTTATGTTGATATTATTGTTGAGGTGCGGATGTTGATATGATTCGTGTGGTTTTGAATGGTGTTGTTTATCTTCAAGAGATATGTTGGTTAATATCTCCATTCATTTCGGATTTTGACGTTGATGTTGATGATTAGTTCGTATGATAATAGTTTATGGAGACGTTATGATGATTCTTGGTATTCCACGGGAAGTTTGTTAAGGAAGATGATGACATGATGACTTATATGTTGGATTATGTTATGTTGTCATGAGCATGGTCAGGGAATCATAGTGTTCTTGGCAGTATCGTTGCGATTCCTGATATTATGATGATAGATGCCTTAGACTATGAGTTAGACGATGACTTAGATGTTAGGACATCGGATTATGTCGTTTGGTCGATTATGGACGTGATTTTGGATTAATTCATGTCCTTGAAGGACTCTTGAATTATACGAGATGATGAATATTTATAAGAAGTGTGAGTGTTTTGGATATGAATGTGGAATATTCATGTCTAGAGCTAAATTATGTGTTTTTATTCGCATAGGAATACGAATATAATTACGAGTTTGATGAGATTATTTTTCCTCTCTGAGTTTAGAAGTTCATACGTATTGAACAAATGTTCAAGTCGAATGATTGGATTGTTTGACAACCTTATAAAATTATTATCTTAATGATTGAACTAATTGAATGGTTCGAATTGGTTGCTGATATGATCATCGGGTTTCGGCTCGTTTCGTGGACGTGGATTCGTAAGTGTCTGAGTTGGATGGTTCAGACTGTATTTAATCGAGATATTGTGGAACCGTTGAGTTTGTGGTTTGGTTGTATTGATATTGATCGTTATCGAACTTGATTATTAGTCCTTCTTTTATAATAAGTTGTGATGTTTGATCGTGGATTACGACTGTTGTATTGCAATTGAGGTTGAAGAGTTCGTAGATTACCTTGATCGGGGCTGAGGAACTCGTAGACAAAAGCAACTGAATTGGTAACAGTTTCGTTGTATTGGTATCAAGGCAAGTCTATACTTGTTCAGTTCGTAATAGTTAATAAATGGTTTCGCTTACATCTCATTTATAATTCATATAGCAATGATATTATAAATGTAAATTGTCGGGATGATGGTTTGTATATTATGCTCTAGTTTGGATTAAAACATAATGTATATGATTTAATTGTGTTTGATTAAAGGCGGAGACGTGAGTTATCTTTGACCTATGATATGAAATGTCGGATATCGAGGATAGTTTATCGTCACTACAAAAAAAATAGTATTTACCGACGCCAAAATCCATCGGCAAATTAAGCAGGGGGCGTCGGTAAACTGAATACCGACGCCAAAAGGGCGTTGGAAAACTACTCGACGGTAAAAAATTACCGACGCCATTTCTTGGCATTGTTAAATTGCCGACGACTTCCCGACGCCGTTGGCGTCGGGCAATCCCCGGGTGACCTGAAACTGGGATGGTTTTGCCGACGCCACTACCGACGCCACGACCGACGGGTTTTACGACGCCGTTTTGCCGTCGTTAGTTTTGCAATAACGACGCCGGGCCTGTCGTTGTTAAACTGAACAATGACAACGTCTTTGCCGACGGAATGTAGTCGTTGCTAATTTACTAATGCCGACGGCCTCGCTGTCGTTGGTAAAACTGTAAATCCCGATGCGTTTTACCGACGGTAAAAGGGCGTCGGTAATTTTCCAACAACAGTTTTGCCGTCGGTAATGCCGTCGGTATTTTTTGTTTTTGACAAATATTCTGAATTTTTAATTATTTCCATTACCTACTTTCAATTTCTAAATAATAAAACAAACTAGTCATAAATATCAAAAACGTCTCAATGTTACACAATCGTCATAGTTGTATCGTCATACACAATCAAGAGTTGTCATCATTTCATCGTACAGTAAAAAAAATAAGTAGTCTAAATCAAGGTGAAGTAGAAGGGCGACTCGGAGGTGGAAGATTTTGTTGTGTCAGCATTTCTTGAATAGCTTGCAACTGTTCCTCAAGGCGCTGTCTCTTCACGCGCTCTTCTTGAATCACCTTTGCCTGCTCTTCTCTCAGTCTGCACTCCTCTATTAGCTGCTCCTATAAGGATGTGAATCGAGTGTGGATCTCTTCAGATGTGTGAAACTGTGAGGTCGTTGATCCACCGCCGCTGGAGCCTGTGCTTATGATGCTGAGAGCTAGACTGCCAGTGCCATACATCCTGTTTTTCTTGACATATTCTTTGGCGGCCTCCTTCTCCTGCAGTACAGTCTTATAGATCATATTCAAATCTGCTCCCTCTCCTTGCTCTGCAGCAAGCTCATTAACCCTAGCCTGAGAAGAAAAACATGCCCAATATTCTAATTACATTGCAAGGAGAAAAGCCAAGTTTTCATTTTTGTAGCTAGCAGAAATGGATAAGAAAAACCCGCATAACCACATCTGACTCGCAGTAAGATCAATAAAAAATGAAAGAATACTTCCAAATAACACATTTTTGGATTAGATTACAGAGTCTGCATTCTATATTAGAGAAGATATTTAATACTCCCTCCGTTCCTTATAAAATTGCATAGTTGACCATGGCAATAAAATCTGATATTCATTTTATTTTCACACCAACAATATAAAATCTGATATTCATTTGGTTAAATCAAAAGAGGCTTTTTTTGGGCAGAAATGAAGCAGCTTCATAATAAAGGCAGGTAAGCAGCTTCATTAATACACAACTTCATATTATCTTAATACATCAGCAACAAATAATGAGTTATTTAATATTGTCAACACTATATATATATATATACACACACACACACACACACTGCAAGATCCTGGATTCTTTTTATATTATATTATTTATTATAAAATGAAACAAATGAAACAGACGGGGCTCACGGTGCTGTAATATACCCTGAATAACTTGGGGGTGTTACACCAACGTTCTCCACATGAGGTGGATTATTGAGTTGAACTGCTTGGGTCAGGAGTGCCATTTGGTTAGCCACTTGCTGTAGTATAGTGGCCACACCAACACCCGCATTATCCCCTGCGGAATCTCCCAGACTGGCCGTCTGGTCCTGCTGACCATCGGTGCTAGGGGACTGAATTCGACAAGATAAGAATAGTTGATCCAGCATCTGAACCGAGAGACATGCCCGCTAGGGGTGTTCAAAACCGGATATCCAAAAATTCGGATACCGAAAATTTGGATAGTAGATTTTGATATCCGATATCCATATCCGAATATCCGGAAAAAAATATAAATTATATCCGGATATCCTTATATTCGAAAAAATATTCGGATTTGGATATCGGATATCCGAATATCCAAAAAAAACTTCGGATATGAATATCGGATATCCGAATATCCGAACACATTCTATTATTTAAAATATACAAAAATAAAATTTTTAGGACTTTTTGGATATTTCAGATATCCGAATATCCAATTTTTCTGAAACGTACTATCCGATATCCGAATTCGAAGTTCTGGATATCCGGAACTTCGGAATTTCGGATATTTGGGATCGGATATCGAATATCGGATATTTTTGAACACCCCTAATGGCCGCCCAACTGGCTGCGCCACGTCCTCGACCACGTCCGTGTCCTCTACCAACTGACATTCTATAGGATAGACAAAAAAAAGTGGAAGACGTAAGTACAGTTCAGAAAAACAACCGTCATGGTGACCGATTCCCCATATTACGAAATCAGAAGACAAGACAGTAAAGGCAATAAAAAAGTACAAGATCTTACGAGTACATGTCGTACTAGGATGATGGCAGCGCGATGATATTGTGTTTACAACAACGTGACTAGACCCAAAAGACCAACATCCTAGGTATCCATAAACCTAGGCTCTGATACCATATTCTGTAACACCCCCAAGATATTCAGGGCATGTCACAGCGCCGTGAATCCCATCTGGAACTCACAAGGCTAATTTTGTACTTCATCCATAATAGAACACATCAAAACCATCCATCATTTATCGGATTAACCGATGGAATTCCCACGACAACATTTAAACCACAAAAAGAAAAAAAACAATTTAAAGAAACCGACAACAGGGAAACATCTCTCCAGTACTCGACCGAGGCCGGGGATTCCCCGCCAAATTGGGTACCGGGGCCGGGGATACCCACTCACATGAAACCGGGGTCGGGATTCCTATCCCCCGACCCGCCCCGGACCCGGTATATATATAATTAGCAATTTTATTTTTTATATATTTATTAAATATATAAATTTAAGTTATGTAATCTTTTATTGTGGATTTTTATGAACTTATGTAATTTTTTAGAGTTACTTAATTACTATTTTTATGTGTTTTGACTGAAAAGACATGAGAAAAATAGCTAAAAGTAGCTATAAAAACAGCAGTAAATCGGGAGGATCGGGTAAGGACCGGTGATCGGGCATTAATCCCCGTACCCGGCCGGGGCCGGGAGTTGTGAACCCTGCCCCATCCCCGCCCCATTGCCATCCCTAGACCACATCACAGTATCATGCCTGGACTTCATCCTCATACTGCCCCGGCACTCTTCCTACCGCATTCTTCGCACCTGAAATACATGAAATGTATTTCTCCCATGTTGGTCCCCAAAATGATAAAGACTATCCTCACTGTACCAACACAAGTATTTTCTAGCGCGCTTTGTCCTCACTCACGCGCACCTGGGAAACTTCCCAGGGGGTCACCCATCCCATAACTACTCCAGGCCAAGCACGCTTAACTTTGGAGTTTCTATGAGATGGCTACCATAAAAGAAGATGCATCTTGTTGGTATAAGTAGTCCAAATCAATTCATTTAACCACTTTCTAGTGTAGATCTCACAGGTCGAATCGCAAGCAGCGCCTCGCGCATTTTTAAGCTCGTGCAGGCAGGATGCTGGACCGAAGCCCAACAATCCCCCTCCCAGTACCTGCCAGCATCTCAGCCCCAAAGTCTGGAAACCTCCGCGAACTAGATTTGATCACACAGCCCTCTAGCGGCTGGATTCATTCACACAGTCCTCCAACACTTGACATCAGCATCTGTTCCAGCTCCGTTTACTTATGTTGCGCTAGTATCTCAGTTCCAGCATACTAGATTTGATCACATAGCCCTCCAGCACCTGACAACCTTCCACAGCGCCAACATCTTAGTTCCGGCCAACTGGCAATATTTGCTGCATGCCCGCCTCTCAGTTCCAACACTCTGACAGCCTCCACTGTAGGATACTCCGAGGGAATTCATACCCGTGACCTGCTCTGATACCAATTGTTGGTCCCCAGAATGATGAAGACTATCCTCACTGTACCAACACATGTCTTTTCTAGCGCGCTTTGTCCTCACTCACGCGCACCTGGGAAACTTCCCAGGGGGTCACCCATCCCATAACTACTCCAGGCCAAGCACGCTTAACTTTGGAGTTTCTATGAGATGGCTACCAAAAAAGAAGATGCATCTTGTTGGTATAAGTAGTCCAAATCAATTCATTTAACCACTTTCTAGTGTAGATCTCACAGGTCGAATCTCAAGCAGCGCCTCGCGCATTTTTAAGCTCGTGCAGGCAGGATGCTGGACCGAAGCCCAACATCCCAAATGGGGTTAGCCGTGGAATAGCTAGTACAAATAACGCAAATGAATTCTTACATCTTACAATATCAAAGCACATGCATCAATGGTTTTCAAAAACAAGCCAGATAATGATTTCCGGAAACGCAAAATCTACCATACATCACATAATACAATTCCTCCCGATTAATCGTGGATCCGACCATGGGTGAATCCCTTCGAGACCCCGATAGACCCTCCCGGAGTGGTTAACCCAAAAGTTTGTGAACCCAACCATGCTTGGATTCCCCCGTGGCCCCGTCGGACCCTCCCGGAGTGAACACAAATGCTCTAACACTCAAATACATCACTTTGAACATTTAAGATAGTAAATTCGTAAGAGTTACTTGCCTTTGAGACATGACGGACTGAAAAGAGACGGTAAACGACCACCGTTGGAAGAATTTGGAAATCTCGAACCTAGACGATTCGTAAAACGACTATCAATAATAGTACGATTGGAAATTAAATAGAAATACGCCGGAAAACCCCGCCTACGACACAAATAATCCGACATCATATTCATCGAGGGCGGATCGCAACCAAAACCCTCTCGATTCTCAATAATTCCAAAAATACAACAATAATATAGTAGAAAAACATGAATCAGAAGTAGATAATCCATACTCAACACAATTTCATTATATCTACGACTAGATCGGAGAATTTACGAAGAACCCCCAAATTTCCAAAAGTAGGGTTCCAGTAATTTGCCTCGAATCGAAGATAAAAATGATGGATTTATGTTGCCAATCTACTCCGCAACTCCAAGGAAGATGATGGCTAGATAGTTGAAGGCTCGAAATCGCACGAAAGTCGCCCAAAAATCGCCCAAGTCGCGCAGGAGAATAAGAAAGGAAGAAATGGGCGAATTCGGTCCGCTCCTGGGTATTTAAACCGAGGCTGGCTTACGTACGTAATCCATAGGGGTTAACGTATGTAAGCTTCATAACGTACGTAAAGCTTCTAAGGCTTACGTACGTAACGAATTTGCAGGACTCACTTCCCAAAAACACGAAGGTTGTTACGTACGTTAGGAATAAGTCCTTAACGCACGTAACAGTCTTAACGTACATAAAGGCCTGGACTTAACGTACGTAAGACACTCAACACAGCTGCTAAGAGCAGTTCGTCAAGAGAGAGTGCGACGGAATCATGAGACGATGAATATACGAAACTGACACAAGCTTGCGAAAGGTTCGAGACGACGAATTTAAGCGCTAGAAGGAAAACACAATCCCGACTACCCAAAGGTTCGGAATACGACCACGAAAGTAAATTCCCTAAACTTTTAGGAAATTACAAAATGACCCGAAATGATCGAAAACCATGATACAGAAACGAACAACCGTGCCGAAACTCACAACTTGTCTAACAACATTAAACGAACTCACACAAAACCCGAAACGACAGTTTCACACCATAATCGCACAAAACAAGTCAGCAAGCGGAAAATACCATGGCTAAACACAAAATCGAGTACAACATCTCGAAACATGCTCGGATGCCAAAATACGCAGAATTAAATATTCTCAAAATGTTGAAACGGTTACAAGCGAGTCGCTAACAACATAAAATACACCAAAATAGAAACTACCAAAAATAGAAAATGTACGAATATTACAGAAACGTGTTGAAAATAATATCTTGGTGTGTAAACAGTTCAAAATAATGTCCTGAGACGATACGAGTTGGAAATAATGCTTTGTAGTGAAACAGGTCATAAATGATAAATGGGAACGAAAAAATGAAAACCAAGTACGGTGAAACAACTCGAAAATGATGTCCCAGATCGAAAACAACTGAAAATGATTTCCGAGTAAATAAAGTATAAAATAACACCCCGAGGCATGTATTTGGGCAAACCAGGTCGAAAATATTGTTATGGACCAGAAACAGTCAAAATAATGTCTAGAGATGAAACGGGTCGAAAATAATCTCATGCTTAAAAAAATAGTTGAAAGTGATGTCCTGCGGTGAAACAAATCCAAAATATGCCATAAGCCGAAAACAATAGAAGATGATGTCCCCTGATAAAACGTGTGGAAAATAATATCTCAGGTAAAACAGTCAATAATTCCCCGAATAAAACGAATTGAACGAAATATCAAGTGGCAAAAACAATCAAAAATGAAGTCATGGAGCGAAAGGTGTCGAGAATAACATATGTGGCAAAATGGGTCGAAAATAATATTTTATACCGAAAACAGATGAAAATGATGTCTCAGGGCAAACGAGTAGAGAACTACACTTTGTGGTGAAACAGGTCGAAAATAATGTCATGAGCCGGAAACAACCGTAAATGGTCGGCCAAATGAGTAGAAAATAATGTTTCAGACGAAACAGATCTTTGGTAAAAAAACGATTGAAAATGACCTCCCACGACAAATGAGTGAAATAATATTTTGCACCAAAGTGCATCAAAAATATTATTTTTGTGATGTACAATAATTTACAAAAATATAGGTAATTTAAGTATAAAGATGAACAATAATAAATTTTGGGAACTAAAAATACAAGAATGAAGTATGATTTATAAAATATGATGATAAAAAAATCATAATAAATTGACATACGAGTAGAGGTGCCCAAAACGACCCAACCCGCCGGGTCGACCCGCCGACCCGGACCCGGTGACCGTCGGGACCGGACCGGGCCGACCGTGCGACCGTCGGCCGGACCGTGGTATACGGGTGGGGTCGGTCGAGCTTCTCCTACCCGGCGACCACGGTCCCGAATCGACCGAATTAAATATAAAAAAAAAAATGGCCACTGGACCTGGTATGACCCGACCGTGGGTCTAACGGCTAGTCCAGTTTTCAAAAAAAAATCCTATTTATAAATACCCCCCTCCCCAACACAATTTTTTCACACCTTCAATACTATCTATCTCTCAAACTCTCATTGCTAATTGCTATACTACTTAATCTCTCTCTTTTTTTTCGCATTTAATCATTATGTCGAGTTCTGACAAGGGAAAGGGTATTGCTACATCTCCCAAAAAATCCAAAATGTCCAAGTTCGAGCGAATGGGTCTTTGGGGCAAATCGAAGAAACCATCTGGAATAATTATTCGGAAGCCCCAAAATCAAACTCCACCTGGTTTTGAAAATGAAAGTCAAGAAGCTGAATATGATGCTATACATGGAAATATCTATTACGGTAGTACAACAACTACCAGTGAAGAAGAAGTTGATCTCCGGAGATTTCGACGTGTCCCGAATCGTCAACAACTGCAAAACATCGACGAAGAAATGGACCATGAAATCGATGAAGTTATGTTAAATCAAACATATGCAACATTCGAGCGCACTCTTCATGGCGTACCAACTCCGACGCAAAAATCAAAGTCGAAGCGTCTTGCGGCAAGCCAAGCTGAAGAAGAACCTCCTTATGTTGAGGAGTTATCGTCCGAGGAGGAAGAAAATGTGAAAGGCAGAGGAAGCAAGAAAACTAAAGCAAGAAAAAAGGTTGCCCCTGTTGCAGAAAGGAAACCGGTATCCGTACTTTTTTCAAAATACTTTAACAAGGAAAAAATATCGGATGGTTCGATGAAGGTATCTTGCAACTACTGCTCGAAAGAGTATTCGTATAAAGCCGGGGATGGATATGGAAATTTTAAAAGGCATTTTGAGAATAATCATGCCTCGGTCCACGGAGAACAAAAGTCACAAAGTCAACTCAACTTCCAACCTTCTACTGAAGTCGGGCCAGTCGGCAATCAAGGTATGTCTGAATCTCAACTTTATAAATATAATGAAAAAATTGCTAGAGAACAAATGGCAAAATTATGTGCACAAGAAGCTTTACCTTTTAATTTTGCAGATAGTACGGGTTGGGAATACAGGATGCAAAATGCCTATAATCCTGCTATTAAAAGAATTCCATGTACCACAATGACTAGACAAGTAGTATACCTAGCCAAACAACATAAACTTGCACTACGAGCTTATTTTAGATCTATAAATCATAGAGTTTCTTTAGCTGCAGAGACTTGGGCAGATTTTAAACAAAAAAATGATTATATGGGAATAATTATACACTGGATTGATGAAAATTGGAACTTAAACAAAATATTACTTGCGTTTAAAAAATTTAATTGTACACATAGTGCAGATAATATAGCTAGAACAATTATTAAAATTTTAACTTTTTATTGCTTAAAAGATAAAATTTTCACAATTGGTTTTGATAATGCTAGTTCTAATACTGCAAGTGTACCAGCTTTAATACAAGCTTGCAATCCTGTTTTAGCGGGTCGATTATTTCATACTATATGTATATGTCATATTCTAAATTTATGTGTACAAGATGCATTAAAATTTGTAGATGAGGCAATAGAACCAATTAGAAAATGTGTCTTGTTTTTACATAATCGCACTAAGTTAGCTAGACAATGGGTAAAATTTTTAAAGTCAAAACAAATGCAACCCAAATTTTTTACTCCAGACGTAAAACATAGATGGAACTCAACTTATGAGATGTTAAATACAACTAATGAATATAAAGAATTATTGTGTGAATTTTTTGATACGTATTTTCGCGTAGAAGGATTTTATTTATTGCGAACGTATTGGGATGAAACTAAAGATTTAATAAAACTATTAATGGTTTTTGAAAATGCAACTAAAGATTTAAGTGGTTGTTATTATCCCACGTCTCCTAAAGTTTTATTTCATTGTTCTTTTATTGTATCTTAAATGGATGCTTGTAGTAAATCCGAAAGATTATATGTGTTTAAAATGGCTAAAATACTTTAATCGTATTCATGATGTTTTCTTGATTAGTGCTGTTTTATCTCCTGATTTGAATTTAGCTCAAGTAGAACAATTACTTGAAATATATTATAATATTCTTAAAAATTTGGGTTTTCCTAATATTGTGGATAGTGTTGAAAGCCAAACTTTATTTGAAAATATTCCTGACGTTGAACAAGTAAAAATTGATTTGAAAAATAGTTTAGAAACTGTTTTTTCTGAATATTCTTCTAAATATGGTGATAAGATTCAAACTCGAAAAACAAGAACTAAGACTACAAATACATTTAACATGGAATTCGACAGAACTCCCACTAACCCATTTCAACAACAACTATATAATATAGCAAGAAATAGGGGTGGTAGTAACGTCGGTCAAAGAAATTACCTTAGTAGATATTATGCAACTAGTTTTGTGCCGGATGATGACAATGCAGGTACCTTTGATCTGTTGGATTGGTGGAAGAGAAGGGGGACCGAATTTCTCATATTTTCCATTATGGCACAAGAAATTCTTGCAGTGCCCGCATCCACAGTTCCCGTTGAGAGTGCTTTTAGTGAAGGAGGCTATATGTTGGACGAGCGGAGATCCCGAATGACGCCAAAAAATCTCGAGGCTCAAATGATACTTAAAGACGCAACAAAAGCCGAGTTACGAGATCAAGAAAATAAATGAGATGACCTATTAGCGGACCAAGATGCCTATCAAGAAGGCACTACTGAAGGGGAGTCTAGTCAAATGAGTCAAACCAATGATCAGGACGACGACGACGACATCGACTTCGATTAAAGGTAAGTAAGGTAAGTCAGGTAAGTAAAGAACTACGTAGGGCTTTGATTCCTCACGAGGATACGTAGGTAATTTAATTTTAAGTGAAAACTTAAAATTAAATACAAGCCCATTTTTTTAACTCTTCTCAACTAAAAGAACTACATGGAGCTTTGATTTCTCACGGGGATACGTAGGCAATTTAATTTTAAGTAAAAACTTAAAATTAAATACAAGCTAATTTTTTCAAATGATTTCCTTTTTCACTTATAGTTATTTTTCGTGTATAAAATGATAACAAATAAAAGTTTTATATACATAAAAAAAAAAAATTGGAGACGGGTCGGACCCGTGACCCGGCGGGTCGAACCCGGACCCGAACTCGTGGCCGACCTGTCGGCCCGCCAACCCGTACATTTCATATGTACGGGTGGGTCTGGGTCCTGTCCTGCCGACTCGACGACCCGGCGGGTCCGACCCGAACCCGGATCCGGATCCGTGGTTGGGCACCTCTACATACGAGTAACATTTCGCGTTACATCAAATTCATTGCTTCTCCTATTAAAAAAAAATAATAAAAAAAAAATAATTGCTTCTCCCCTACCGAAATAATTAAACAACTGCCAAACATGAAAAAGGAACATGCTCACCGCTTGTTCATAAGGGGGAGTGAGTGGTCACCTAATACCTCAGGTGCCACATCACCTCTATCCAATAAAAATCCTCCAATTCAAAACTATCCAATTCTACCCTAACACTACCCTAAGTGGAGGGAGTGGTCACATATACTACCCAATTTTGTTTTGTTCATACATAAAATCACATACAATATTAAAATAAAAACATACTATTTCATTAAAAATAAAAACATTACATAATACTTAAAAAAAACATTACATAAAAACATATCATTTCATTAAAAATAAAAATATTACATAATACTTAAAAAAAAACTACAACTTAAAAATTGAAACTACAACTTAAAAAAAAAAAACATTACATAAGTTGAAATTAAAATAAGTTGAAACTACAACTTAAAAATTGCAAGCCCATCCGTGTTTGGCCGCAATTTCACGTTTTTGGTTAACAACGAATTCCAACATAGCGGGATCGCGAATGTGATCATGCGGCTCCAAAAAAAACTTCATCTCCCGTTGTGCATTCTTGAACTTCGCCCCCTCGAGTTGTGTACCCAACAATTGTTTTGCCAAAGCATCCTTCTCGCGTTTTTCTTCCAAATATTGTGTCTTCTTTTGTGTGTAGGAGTTGATTTCATCCGCAACACTTGAGATCGACGAGGATGCGCCTTGCTTCTTTTCATCTTTCTTGATGAAAGTGGAGGGTTGGGGTCTTCATTCATGTCGGGAACGGTGTTGCTTGCCGATTCATACTCCCCCGACTTCCTTTTTGAAGAGTTGCTTGTCGCACCGGCAATATCTTGAAAACATTCTTGCTCCGTCCATTTGTCATGACCTCTGACAATCTCCCACGCCAAGGTATGAGTAAATTGTCTTTTTTTTGCTATATAGTAATCGGACTCAGCTTGCCTCACCACGTCCAAGTCGTTGCACCCACTAGCCTTAGCACGTTTCTACATTATATACAAAATAAAAAATATAGATTATGTAAAATAAAAAATATAGATTACGTAAAATAAAAAGTATAGTTTGTACCTCTTGGAGGTAGTAGCCGTTGAAAATACCCATGGCCGTGTTCATTATTTTCCACTTGGTATTCAACGAATGAAAAGTTCGTGAACTCGAACCCATAGTTCCCTCGTAATGCTTGAGAATCCGTTTCCAAAAACCGTCGGACTTTTGTTCATTACCGACAACACCACATTCGGAGATTTGAATCCATGCTTTCGCCAAAGCCTCCTCTTGTGCCGGCGACCAAAGTTCACGGGGCCTCCTCCCACCGAATGCTTTTTTCTTCCCTCTCGGATTGACTTCTTGAACTTCCTCATCTTCGTCTTCTTCGTTTGGTAGTGGTTGTGTTTCGGGTACGTACTCTACGTCTTCATCAATGTTTTCGAACGGGGAGAACTCGCTTGTAGTAGTGATGTTGTAGTGTTGATGATTCATTTGAGGAGGACCCATATTATATTGGTAAAATGGATGTGGAGATGGGGGTTGTGGAACGTAAAATTAATTCGGGTATGCTTGAGAATAAAATTGGCTAAATCCTACCGGAGTTTGTTGTGGTTGCGAGGTGGAAGTTTTTTTACCTCTTCTTGGATCCATGGTTTTGTGTTTTTGAAATATTAGTGTGTGTTTTTATTTGTGTTTTGTGTTTTTTTATTTTGAAAAAATGAGTTGAAAAGGTTTGATTTTATAGGGAATTTTTTTTTTTTATTTGAACTAGCCGTTCAACGGCTAAAATTTTAAAACCCCCCCCCCCCCCCCCCACCGATCGGCTTCAGAAGTCGAATGGTAACATCGCCCGCCTTACCCGAGGCCCCGGCGGCGGTGTTACCGCTCGGGTAAGGGTACCTGATTCCCTTACCCGAGCCCCACTCCCTCCCCCCTAAGCACGACGTGCTCGACTTTCCTCCCCTCACATAAGTAATTAACGCTTATAATTTATTTTTTCTCGTAATATAATTCTTATTCGATATTGTAAAATATAAAACATACATAAAATTGTGAAGAAAGAAATAAGAAATGATGAATATCCTCTTTGGTAAAAATGTGAGACGAAATTAGAGATTTTAAACAAATTAAATGTTTGACTTTGTAAATTTCTAATTTTGATGTTTGATTGGAAGGTTTTTAAATTAGATGATTGAACTCAATTTTTTAATTTTCAAAAAGAACATTTCGATTAGCTTATTCAATAAATAAGTTAGTGTTTGGAAATTTGGTTTTGAGTTGACTAATTTCTTGTGTTATAATCATTGGCTCAAAATTGAATTTCGGTGAGTGAGAAATGGTTTGTAATGAGCACCAATCGAGCTATTATTAGAGTGCACATCCTTGGCCTTGAGCCTTGGTATTTGGCAACTGGTTCTTAACTAGTTTGCTGGAAATTCGAACAAAACATGTTGACTACAATGTTGCCGTAACATTTGCGTCAACATTTTCTGTTCGACAGTTACAATTGTAACAGCTGATTTTTGAATCAAATTTGAAACATCTATGAGAGTTACAACTGTTATTAATTGCTGGTTGGAAGTCACACCAAGGTGTAATGCTTGTTGGGAGGTTACATCTCCATATTCAATTTGGTAGAGGGGTTACTTGGAGGTTACACTCACAAATTGAATGATCATTTTTATGTCTCCTACATGTGTGGCTTGCCTATTTATAGGGAGCTCATTTGCATAGTTTGATAGGTCGTGCATATGTTGTTTTGCATAACTTTTGAACACATGAAAACAAGAGAGCTCTCCATATGTTTTCATTGTCATTGTTTATAAAACTTGCATTCTCAAATTTCATAGAGCTTCTTAGGCCTCACCATCATCTAGTTCGTTGGAGTTTCTTGGTTTGTGGTGCTACTACCAAGAAGACGAAGCCGTTTTATATTTGGGGACGATACGCCAAACCGTGAGCACTAGCCGGGACGTATTTCGTCTTGCGGAAAGAGGTTTTCCTCGACTCGGCTTGTTACTAGTTCTGTTCCAGCGTCTACGGATACGATTTGCAGCATTTTGTTCCGACGAGTTCCAGATTGTTCCCTGGAGTTTTACGAGCAGAACAATTCCTACAACATTCGATCTGTAATTGTTAGTTCAATTCAATTAATTATTTTGTTGTCTCATGTTCTACTTTCTTTTATCTTTTTCAGAGCACAAGTATATAATGGTGTACCCCGATTCAAACATATTCCAACAGTTAGAAATATATATATTTATCCATACAAATTCATAAAACTATAATGTTCCTCACTTATAAATCTCAAACGAAGATTTTATCAATAAACTAATATAACACAAATATGAATAAATGATAAGGTATATTTCCATCTCAATATTATAGTTGTACTCCTATAGTAAATTATTTAATATTTTATTATTACGATATATGAAGTCAAGACATTAGGAAAAGTTTATATCACTAAAAACTTGGATTTTCCTAGTTTAATTATATTTTGTTCAAATTGAATAATTTTTTTTTTATTTCACTAAAGTTTCTATTTTAAGAAATCATTTTGTTTTAATGAAATTTGTAAATTATATTTATACAATAATTTTAAATTATTGTCTTATATTATATAAATTAAATTATTAGTTTATTGAAAAATAAATTTTTTTAAAATAAGTAAGAATATGGAAATTACCAAAATAATGAATTGGTGAATGTCCTTGTTGGTCATCTAACACAGTTAAACATCTATCAACTATTATTTATGATTTAAGATCATTTGAGGACCAAACTTTTTTTACATACCAAGGGACTAATCTCCACCCTCCATCTTCCTTCCATCTTTATTTGATCTAATGGATGAGATTAATCCCAACAATTTAAAAAATCCACTTTCATCATTTTTTTTCAAATATCAATATCTTTCAAACCGTTAATCGTTAAGTCAAAAAAAAAATATACCGTTACGACGAGCATTTAATTATCTTTCTATAGACGGGCACTTTGATATACTTTCGACAAATTTTTTTTTCGTTTTTTTCACGTTTTTTCGTGGCCGAAAAAATCATATGTGATATATCATATATGATATTACATATCATATATGATATATCACATATGATTTTTCGGCGTGTCATATGTAATATCATATATATCACATATGATTTTTTCGGCCACGAAAAAAATGTGAAAAAAACGAAAAAAAAAAATGTCGAAAGTATATCAAAGTGCCCGTCTATAGAAAGATAATTAAATGCTCGTCGCGATGGTGTAATTATTTTCGCTTAACGATTAACGGTTTAAGAGATATTTAAATTATAAAAAATATGTGAAATATTAAATGCTTTTAATCTCAGCCATTGATTTCTATTTGGATGGATAGTGGGGATGAGTCTCTTGGTATATAAGAAAAGTTTGGTATTTAATATAAGTCTACTCATTATTTATTTACCAAACACTTTTAGAAACGACTAATACAAAACGCTAGTCATACCTGCAAAAATAATCAACTAGTCAAAATAACTAATCAATCAGCTAACAACTAACAACTGATTGCCAAATAGTGCCTATGTATTTCATTTTTTTTTATGTATATCTATTATAATGGTGGAGAAAGGGTATTTGTATTAATCATTACACGGTTATTTTGCCAAACATTTCGATAGAAAAGCATAACTAGTGTACCACTCGTGTAATACACGAGAATATAAGAAAAATACATATGAAAAGATGTACTACGTAAATTATTCACACTTCTGTATAAATTACTTTATTTGTCCTATTTATAATTATACCATTCTTGTCGCAATAAAAAAATTCAAGTCGTTCGTGCCATTCGCTTTGACGTGGCTACATAAAGCTGATCATGATTTAATACGGTTCTTGGTAAATACACGTCGATATGAAAGAGTGCATAACCATAGAAAATCATAATTTATTTTTAATATTTAATTAATTGTGACTTATGTGTCAACAGAAACATACGAGACTGACATATAAGCAACCAAAACACCACAACATCACATTTGACATCCAAAGTATGAAAAACAACTATTTAGACTCGGCGCATTCTGCCTTAATATATAGGGATATGTCAAAATGGAGAGAGACTAAAAGCACATCTCTGATTGATGTGATGGGCCGTAGCTGCATCAGTTGATTTAAAAAAAAAAACTTTTGCAAACAAAATTGGCGGCTATAGGCCGACAAAAAAAAACCTTAATTTTTAATATGTATTTTTACACTTTTCAACGCGTGTTTTCATATTTTTTACCATAATAATTTAACAAACCTCATATTTATATAAGGGTCGAAATTCAAAATACCCTTTTAAATGGGTAGGAAGAAAATACCTATTCTGAAGTTGTATGTTAAAAAAATACCTATTTCTTAAAATAGTCAATAAGGCCCCCCTTTTTTTACACAGAATCCTGTTTAAAAACCTACTTTATTGCTAAACTTTTTTTTGTCTTTTTGCTGTTTTATTTGACAGCTAAAATAATAAAAAAAAATTGCTATTTTATTTGACAGTTGAGAAAAAATGGGATTTTGTTGTTTTATTTGACAGTTGAAAAAAAATTAAATCTTTTAAAAGTTAAATCTTTTTCTTTTTGACTGCAGTTGGTGTAAATAAACAAGACGTCATCCCAACATTGGTATGACGCCATACCAATATTGGTATGACGCATACCCATAGGGAACATTGGAAGTAATTTCCTAATTTATCATTGTTAAACACATAATTTTTCTAAATGCGAAACATATTCCAAATGTGTAAATTAAAATTTAGTGCCAAAAAGTGGTTACTTCTAACCAAAATTCCAAAAAGATTACAAGCAGAGTATGAAACGGAACGTGTACGTATATTTGAGGCTGAAAAATAAAAACGGCAGCAGAAAAGATATTAATATACCAATTGTTTCATATTGAATTTTACTTTTTTCATTTTTTACCATTTCCGTCGTATTTCATATTTTTCCATTTTTTACCATTTTTGTCGTGGTTCATCTTCATTGTTGTGCACAAGAAATTTTTTTACCATTAAAAGATTATCATAAAAAATGAGCGGGGGAAAAATAAAATTACTATAGCGAGTAAATAAAAATAATTGGACTTGACTGAAATATTAAATAAAAAATATAGCGCCTGACAGACACGCTCGACAGCGGCTATGATATCACAAAAACATCTAATACAGTAAAACCTAGATAAATGAATATGATCGGGACCGGAGAAAAATATTCATTTAGTGAAATTATTCAAATATCGAAAGAAAATTTGAACATCATATATAATGAAAGATTAGGTCCTAAAAATGATTGGTGAGTATTAATGACAAGAATTTTAAAACATTTATTAGGGTTTTGCAATTTAGCCCTCATATTTTTTTGCAGCTTTCAATTTAACCCCAGAAATTCTGTATACTTCAATTTAAACCCGTTTTGATTTATGATTCTTCGATTTTAACCCAATCAACTTCTCAACTCTTACAATTTGACCTCACTCAATTTTAAAACCTCCAATTCAGTCCCATTTTGACCAGGACATTAAAATGTTGACCTTTCAATTAATATTAATAATTAGTCCGGTTTTATGCATGTATATTTTAATTTCCGTCATTATATCGTAATATTTTATAATGATTAAAATATTATTACATGTAGACTTTATCGAAGATTTACGGGCTTAGACCGTGAGTCGAGCATCTCCATATTCAAGTCAAACAAAGATCATTTATTCGTGAATTTTCACTATCACTTTAATTGCTTTAATTGGATTGTAAATGGGATATTCAATTCAATATGTGATATTCAATTCATGTTTAAAAATTGACGATACATGTTGTGAATCAGGCTCACATGTATACGTGTAAATAGGCTATCTTAAGATATATGTTGTTGCGGGGACACCTGCGCAACCTCAATATTCACATGCGTGCTCGATTTATGTTATATGTGGTATTTTGTGTATGTTTCATGTTGTTGTGGGGACACCTGCGCCACCTCAATATTCGTGTTATGCGTGCTAGATTCATGCTATACGTAATATTGTGTGTATGTATTCATGTTGAGGAAAAGATATGATAGATTATTCATTTTATACTTTCCATGAGATTATATATTACTGTGATAAGTGAGATTTCCACGAGCTGAAAGAAGCTCACCCCCACCTTCATTGATCCCGCAGGTTAAATCGAGCCGGATGAACGAAGGAGCAAGCCGAGAGGGCATATGAATGAAAATTATTAAATGATGTTTTTCTTATGTCAAATGTTTCGAAATTCTTTTGGGGAAACTTTTGTTAGAAATTAACAATTTATAATTTATTCTTCCGATGCAAATTTTATTTCGTATCTATGACGTGTTATTGCCTTAATTAAAGGTATTTAATTTATGTCAGTGTAGCGACTCGACTTTGTAGGCGTTATTCTTCGTCAAATTTACCTTTTATTTATTTCCCCCAATAATTATCCCTAGAAAGTCGGGGCGTTACATAGTGATATAACTTATATTATACACATTAACGCAACCTTGATACAAAGTATATAAACATCTGCACAAACATTACGTACAAAACACGTAGATATTCAACCAAAAGCACAGCCGGTGCATCGCACGGGTTCGTAACGCCTAGTGTTATAAAGAGTTGGGACCGGACAAAATTATTCATTTGGTGAGGTTATTCCTTTATCGAACATTCATTTATCGAGATTTAACTGTACTTTTAAAAATAACAATTAATACTATAAAAAACAGTTTTTAAATAAAATAAATTAAAAAGAAGGGCGAGTGAGCACCATTGTTAAAAAACACATTTTTTTACCATTTAATCAAAGGTAAAAAATGTGTTTTTAGCAAGGGTGGTCAAAATGGCTTGTGTAAGTGCTTACGTCAACCTAATTTTGTTCCCTTTTTTCTTTGCTTGCACCGGCCGTTGAGAAAACAGTATGGACACTTATGCTCAGGTCCACATCATGTAAAGAAAAATATCATATTACAATATTTCTCCTTGGATGTAGCACTCTACGTTGATTAAGTGCGCCTTGTTAAAAATTTCAAATGGAGAAAACAAAACACGAATAAAAGCGGCCAGAAGAAAAAAAAAAAATACACAACTTAATTCCAATTTGATTCATGTGTATAAGTTGTCACCTTAAAAACCTTAAATTGAAAAAATGGATACAAACCAATGATGCAGAGTGCGTGGACAAGACGGGAACTATAAATTCAAAGTCTTGTTGATTCCGAAGAATATCGAGAATTCAATATCAAGATTTGTTGATTTCACAAAAGTACCAAAAATTTACAGATATGGAGTAAAACCTCTGATTTTATCCAATAAGAAAAAATGCCTGACAAAACATCTAACAATTTGTTTAAATAGCAAACCCTAATCGCGAAAGCCTAAGAAAATAAAGAAATAACAAAAAGATCCTCGATGTTCATATTAGGGCCTTTAGCTATGGTGTATGAACCCAAATTTAATCACTAGGCTCATCTGGTCGGAAAGGATCTTGCGTAAGATCTATTTTTGCACGATCATACTCAAAGGATGAGCCTTGTTCATATTAAATCATTTAAACAGTCTCTTTATATAAGCATGTTGCTGGACAAGTATTCCGCATCTTTATGCTCAAACTCAAGAGAAGATATAATTTCATTTTTACAAGATCTTTAACGTTAATTCTTTCTTCAAATATTCAACTGCACGAAATAATTCTTTAGAAGTTCCAATTAAATTCATTTCACCCACATAAACTGCTACTATAACAAATCCAGTATTTGATCTTTTAAAGCATGGGCATTTAAGGTCATTTTTGTAACCTTGATTAGAAAGCTATTCAGACAATCTATGATACCACATGCAACCGAATTGCTTTAACGCATACAAAGATCTTAATGAACCATATAAGCATGCCCTTACTACGTCCATTAATCGCATGCTCAAGCTTTCATGGACAACCATACTAATAAGAAAATGGAAATGAATTGTATCTATCACTAGTGAACACGATTATGGCCGATCCCAAACCGTTGTGATAATCCTTGGGCTCCAAGTTGGGCTTTATATCTCACGATCTTGTTTTTCTCCTTTTTTTTTCGAACAAACATCCATTTATAGCCGATTGGTTTTATATTGTTTGGTGTTTGATTCAATTCATTTTTTTAGGGAAGCTAATTAAGATTTCATTGCTTCATCCACATAGGTCAGTATGGCCTTTGACGATATTCTGTTATTGAATGTGCTTCACTATCATAATCATCATTCATAATTTCATATGCAATTGCAAATGCAAATTTAAAAAGAAACAGTTGTATCCTAGTATTAAAATTGTTGACGTTTGATTTGGTCAACGTCACGTGTCCTGATCTGGACGAATGGATCGAAGCCACGAAGAAAATAATAAACAAGATAAAAATGATTGGATCACCAAATTTTATTAATGACCTTAATATGAAATAGAGCCGAGTTGAATATTTTTGTGCCGGTCTATCTGTTTTTCTCAGTTATTACAAATTCTCTCTTTTTTTTATCTCTCTTCTCTTTGCTCATAAATGCCAAAAGTCAAAAGTCCTCTCTCACTGTATACTCCTTCTATATATAGGCAATCTCGGCCTGTCAGGAAATGACAGCTGGAAAACGCTGGGGAATATGCCCAAAACACTTGTCAGACTGTAAGAACACGTTAGACACGTGGTGGCTCTAAGGATTGCTTCGGGAAGGGACATGACAACATGCATTAATTGGCATGTGTGCCTGTCCCGCACGCTTCTGACGACGTTTATCCGCTGGGGTCGGTCCTCGAGTCTCCCGCCGCTCAGGTCGGCCTTGTCATAATCTTGAGTCGGAGCGTTTTTACCCTCGATCTGCTCGGCCCTCACGGTCTGGATATCGGGTCGGTCTTGGAGTCTCTGCCCGGTCCGGTCTTTAACGAGCCCGGGAAAAAATCGGGTTCATACTCGGTCCGGCTCATTGTTCTGCTCGGCCGGTCCAGCTGCCTGAAGTGCTTACGTGGATGCCAAGGTGGATGGGCTATCAAAAGGGCCCCCCGAGTCCAGGGCCGCGCCGTGCTGGCCGGGGCTGGGGTCGTTTCGTACTGAGGCCGATCCGACTTGTGGGAGGATAAGATCTCTCGAAGGGACGCCTCTTCGGGAGTCGTGCCGATTCGGTTTCAAGGTTTCTAGGCGTCATGATGAGGGAGACGCGTGGCGAGATCTGATTTGACGACGCGTTCACGCGCCTTCAATTTTGGCGACGGTTCAATGTGAATCGTCGCGTCACGCGCTGGGCATTTAATGTCTCTTTTCTCTTATAAATATAGGGCTTCTCCTTCTTCATTTCTCCTTCCGCCATTTTTGCTTTTGTTGCAGAGAGAAAATTTTCCGGCGTCCTTTTCCTGATTTTAAAGAGAATTTTCCGGTAAGCCTTTTTCCTTTTTCTATTTTACGATGTCGGAGATGAGGGATGAGACAGCGGCGGAGTTGATTGTGTCTCCGGACCGCACGGGGGTGGCAGATCTGTCTATGGGCGACGTTCCCGTCGATTGGAGCAACGAGGAGGAGGGCGGCGAGGTCGCGAGTTCGCCGGATTCTGGAGACGCGGAAGTGGCGGCGCCGTTGACGGCGGTTGGCGAGACTCCGGCCTGGATTCGGCCTCGGCCGTCCCCTTTCGTGGATGCGGACTGGGATTCGGCCTCGATCCGCAGCGCTATCACGAAGGAGCAGTTGAAGGCTTGGCGAGAGCGGTTTAAGATACCTGTTGTGGTGCGGATGTTCGTTTGGAATCCCGAGGAAAGGCTTAAAACCCGCCCGTTGGTTGTACGGCGGTGTACTACCGCTCTCTGCTGGTAGGTCTGAGGTTTCCGCTCCCGTTAGCTTTCTCCCGGTGGCTAAGGCAGTGGAGCCTTCCTGTTGCCCAAATTCATCCGAATTCCTGGGCTCGGGTGGTGGGTCTTTTCATCCTTTTCAACCAGCACGGCTGGCCCGAGCCCAGCTTTGAGGAGTTCAACAGTCTCTTCCTATGGAGGTCGGTCGGCAGATCCAGCTCCGGCTGGTTTTACCTGATAGCTCGGCATGCCATGCATAAAGAATTGGTGAATGTGCTGGAGACCATCCATAGCTGGAAGGAGTAGTGGTTCTATATAGGGGGACCTTAGCGGAGCTCGGCGGATGAGTGGGAGCCTGGTGTGATAGATGTCGAGCTTCGGGTCCCAGAGCACTTCATTGCCAAAATGAGTAAGTGTTACGTTTTCTGTTATGTTCCTCCTTTGTCTAACGCTCATCATTTTCTTTTTGTGCAGAACGTATTCCGGCGCAAGAGACCTCCTCCGAGTTCGACGACCGGATTGAAAAGCTTTTGGATCTTCCTGCTGAGCAGAGGAAGTCGCATCTTCTGGTTACTGAGGAAAACCTCTGGGCGGCCGGACTTCGATCTACCGATCCGGGTATCATGTCTTCATTAGGTATAAGTTTAATTTTTTTTAACATATCTTCTTTCTCCAGTCCCTAGGGCCAAGGCTTCGTCGGGAATGAAAGAGACGCCTGCACAACAGGTGGCGAGGCTGGCTGATGAGGCCGCCGAGCGGAGGGAGCGTGCAGGCAAGCGGAAGAGGGTAGAGGCCGAGCCCGAGGATAGTGCGACCAAGGCAGAGGGCTCGTCTGTTCTTGAAGTTGCTGTATCTGCCCCGAGCCCTATCCGGATGGGTCGTGTGACTGGTGAGGAGCCCGTAATTGACTTGTAGGGCCATTATCTCCCGGTTAATAAGGATCGGGAGGAACCTTGTGCCCAGATAAAGGGACGACGGCCGCGCTGGTTTCTTGATTACGTCCGGGCAGCCACCCCAACTGCTGAGATGCTCAACCGGGTTCCCCCGACGGTGGTTGAGTCCAGTCACGTCCCTATCAGGGGCTGGACGCCCAAGATGGAGATGGTGACCAACGACATGGGTCCGTATGAGCAAATCCAATTCGGGAATGCTCTGGTCGGCCGTGCGTTGTGCACTTACATAAAGGCCACTGATGAGCTGATGACCCTGGTCGAGAAGCACAAGAAGGTGGAGGCCGATCTCAAGGCCTTGCAGGAAGAGCACCATCTCTGTCTTTCACTTATCAAGTCCCTGGAGGAGGAGATGACCTCCTTGAAAGGTGAAATGGAGATCTTGGACAGTCGGGCTCTCGAGGCCAATATATGGAAAGGAAAAGTCGAAGAGATGACCACGGCGGCCGAACTGGCGCATAAGCGGTGGTTGGACACCAGGGCTGAACACGAGGCCTACCTGAAAGAAACGAAGGCCCTGCTTGAAAGCCTGACCGAGCGGGTTAATACTTGCGAGGCTTCGGGCTACGCCAAGGGTCTAGCCGAAGGGGCGGCTGCTTTTAAGGAGACGCCCGAGTTCGAGGAGCTGATCAACCTTAACTATGTCTTCGTCTGCTACGAGATATTAGATCTCATGAAGGAAGGGAAGACCATTGAGGAGGTTCAGGACTATATAAAGTCTCAGGCGGCCGACCTGAAGGTTGAATTTCTCGGAGCTGATGAGCAGAAGGCCGTTAAGGTTATTGAAGATCCGGGGTTGGTTCAGCCTGGCGAAGGTGAAGGACAATCGTTTCGGGCGGCTGGCCAGGATGGTGAGGACGTGTAGTTTCCTTTCAGATTTCGTTTCCTGCATGGCCTGCATGCCAGTCTTTCTTTTCTTTTGTTTTTCACATGTAATTTGTAAAAATGTTTCCTCGGATGAATAAAATCTTCTTCTTAGCGCCTCTTTAGCTGCTCCTTTTTTTTGTTCATCTCCTGTTGGTTGTGCCGATGCGAGCTCGTTCTTATAGTGCCGGATGAGCCGGTCTTATGAGGTGCCGAGACGATCTCGGTCTTATGAGGTGCCGAGGCGAGCTCGGCCTTATAGTGCCGGATGAGCCGGTATTATGAGGTGCCGAGGCGAGCTCGGTCTTATAGTGCCGGATGAGCCGGTCTTATGAGGTGCCGAGGCGAGCTCGGTCTTATGAGGTGCCGAGGCGAGCTCGGCCTTATAGTGCCGGATGAGCCGGTCTTATGAGGTGCCGAGGCGAGATCGGTCTTATAATGCCGGATGAGCCGGTCTTATGAGGTGCCGAGGCGAGCTCGGTCTTATAGTGCCGGATGAGCCGGTCTTATGAGGTGCCGAGTCGAGCTCGATCTTATAGTGCCGGATGAGCCGGTCTTACGAGGTAACGAGGCGAGCTCGGTCTTATAGTGCCGGATGAGCCGGTCTTATGAGGTGCTGAGGCGAGCTCGGTCTTATAGTGCCGGATGAGCTGGTCTTATGAGGTACCGAGGCGAGCTCGGTCTTATGAGGTGCCGAGGCGAGCTCGGCCTTATAGTGCCGGATGAGCCGGTCTTATGAGGTGCTGAGGCGAGCTCGGTCTTATAGTGCCGGATGAGCCGGTCTTATGAGGTGCCGAGGCGATCTCGGCCTTATAGTGCTGGATGAGCCGGTCTTATGAGGTGCCGAGGCGAGCTCGGTCTTATAATGCCGGATGAGCCGATCTTATGAGGTGCCGAGATGAGCTCGGTCTTATAATGCCGGATGAGCCGGTCTTATTAGGTGCACCAATACTAAGAATGGAATAATATCAAATTTTATTGATAATACCTCTTTAAATACATAGCGTTCCATGGGTAAGTTAATTTCTGGCCGTTCAGATACTCCAGCCGGTAGGCTCCGTTCTGAAGGTCTTCGCTAACCTTATACGGTCCTTCCCACTTGGGCTTAAGTGGTCCGGGATCCAGGCCCAATACCCGTTTAAGAACGAGGTCCCTGACCTGGAAATTCCTAGGGTGAACCTTGGAGTTGTAATATTTTTCGCTCCTTCTTTTGTAGACGGCGTTCCGTATTTCTGCTTGGGCCCGTTTTTCGGCAAGGAGGTCTAGGTTTACCTGGAGGGCCAAGTCGTTATCCTGCTCTTCGAAATGGGCTACTCGGTAGGTAGGCGCTCCGATTTCCACCGGGATGACGGCCTCAGAGCCGAAAGCCAAGGAGAAAGGCGTTTCTCCGGTGGCGGACCGATGCGTTGTTCTGTAAGCCCATAAGGTTCCGAGGAGTTCCTCGGGCCAGGAACCTTTGAGTTCTTCGAGGCGTGTCTTGAGATGCTGCTTTAAGATTTTGTTGACTGCCTCGACCTGCCCGTTGGATTGCGGATAGTATGGCGTAGAGAAGTTATTTCATATTTGGAGGCCGTCGCAGAAGGCCCGAAACTTCTTGTTGTCAAATTGTTTTGCATTACCAGAGACAATAGATTGAGGGATCTCGAACTGGGAGATGAGTGACTTCCATATAAAATCAACTATTTTCTGCTCGGTTGTCCGCGCCATAGGCTCGGCCTCTGCCCATTTTGTAAAATAATCGACTGCGACGATGGCGTATTGTACTCCTCCCCGTCCTTTAGGTAAGGGGCCGATCAAGTCGATCCCCCACTTAGCGAATGGCCATGGGCAATATACGAAAGTGAGGGTTCCCAGCGGGGGTCGAATATGCGGAGCGAAGATTTGGCACCGGACGCACTTTCGTACGAGCGTGATGACATCTTTTTTAAGATTTGGCCAATAATATCCTTGTCGGATCAATTTATAGGCCAATGCCTGGCTGCCGGAATGATTACCGCATATACCCTCGTGCACCTCTCCGAGGGCATATTCTGCTTCTACCTCGGACAGGCATTTCAGCAATGGAACCGAATATCCTCTTTTGTATAAAGTTCCATCCACGATGGTGAACCGGGCAGACTGAGTTCGTAATGATCTCATCTGGGCTCGGTCCTCGGGTAAAATGCCGCTTTGAAGATATCGGATTATAGGTTGCATCCATCCTTGCGGTTCTGATTGTCCACTGCTGACTTCGCCATTTCCGTGGCGATGAGGCATGATACCTGTCGACCTCGCCCATATGTTCGCCTCGAGCCGACGCGAGTTTGGCCAAGGAGTCGGCTTGGATGTTCTCGGTTCTGGGGATGTGTTGTATAGTTCCCCGAAAATCTTGCAATCGGGCCCGCGCCAGGCTGAGGTACTTAACCAGCTTGGGTTCCTTGGCTTCGTATTCGCCGTTGATTTGGTTTACCACTAATTGAGAATCACTCAAGACCTATGTTGCACGGGTGCGGGGGGGGCGGGTGCGGGTGCGGGCAGATACGGGTGTGGGGATACGGTTTTTTTGAAAATATTAGGGTGCGATACGGCAAGGATACGTCTGTTTATTTTATATTTTATTATATATAACACTTGTTAAATATAAAAAACAACAATTCAAATATCACCATAAAATCAATTCAAATACATAAAACAAGTCATACAAAAAACAATTCAAAATGGCTTTGAGCAGCGGAGCTTTCTAATGTTGCCCGTGAATACTGCTAAAGGTAAAAGTAATTACTTATTAAATAATTTACTTTTTGTATTTTAATTTATTTGATTTACTTTTTAAAAATTATAAAAAAATCTAAAAAAAAAAAAAAAAAAATTCGGACTCACGTATCGGCACAGATACACGTATCTCAGACGCGTATCCTGTGCCAGGATAAGCGAGTCCGATTTTTTTTTTTTTTGCACGGATTCGCCACGTGGCGAATCCCACGCGAATCGCACCCGCACCCGCACCCATGCAGTATCCGATACTGCATACTGCCCAATTTTGAAGAATCCGTGCATTATAGCTCAAGACAGTGAGGCGGGCAAGGCCGAGGGAGGTCGCAATTTCCAGACCGGCCAAGAGAGCTTCATATTCTGCCTCATTGTTGGTGGTCGGAAAACTGAAGCGAATGGCCGAGCAGAACAAACATTGGTCGGGACTGACGAGGACTATTCCTGCACCTGACCGGTTGGCGGTTGAGGATCCATCTACGTAGAGTGACCACTCTTCTGATCGGTCATTCTCTTGTGCGATCGCTGGTGTGAACTCTGCAATGAAGTCCGCCAGGGCTTGACCCTTTATGGCAGTGCGCGATTCATAAGTTATGTCAAACTGTCCGAGTTCGACGGCCCATTTGATCATCCGGCCGGATACTTCAGGTCGGTGCATGACCTGCTTTAAAGGGTAGTTTGTTAAGACGACTACCTGATGTTCGAGAAAGTAGGGTCTTAACTTTCGGGACGCTATTATGAGCGCATAGGCCAGCTTTTCCATCGGGGCGTATCTGAGCTCGGCATCATGAAGGGCCTGACTAACATAATAGATCGGATGTTGAACTGCATTCTCCGTTCGGATCAGAGCGGCGCTGATCGCAGAGTCGTATACCGCGAGGTATAAATTGAGAAGTTCCCCTTGGGTCGGTCGCTGCAAGATCGGGGCTTCTGCCAGGACTTCCTTGATAGCTTCGAAGGCTCTTTGGCAAGGTTCTGTCCACTGAAAATCTTTGTTCTTTTTTATTGCCTCAAAGAAATGTTTACATTTATCAGTTGAGCGAGAGATAAAGCGACTTAGCGCGGCTAGTCGGCCAGTTAGGCTCTGCACCTTTTTGACCGAATTTGGTGGAACAAGTTCGGTCACTGCCTTAATCTTATCGGGGTTGGCTTCAATCCCTCTTTGGCTCACCATGTAGCCGAGGAATTTTCCAGAACCTACCCCAAATGAGCATTTCTTTGGATTTAACTTCATCTTGTACTCTCGCAAAATAGCAAACATTTTATTGAGGTCATTTACATGATCGGCCGAGCGCAAAGACTTTACTAACATATCATCTACATACACCTCCATTGTATGAACTGTCAAGCTATTGAACATTTTATTTACCAGGCGTTGATATGTTGCGCCGGCATTCTTGAGCCCGAAAGGCATCATTCGGTAACAGTATAGGCCGCAGGCTGAGTAGAAGGAGGTGTTTTCTTCATCAGTGGGATGCATTGGGATGTGGTTGTATCCGGAATATGCATCCATAAAGCTCATTAGCTCATGCCCGGCCGTTGCATCCACCATGTAATCGATATGGGGTAGGGGGTAGCTATCTTTCGGGCAGGCTTTATTCAGATTAGAGAAATCAATGCAGAGCCTCCACAGCCCGGTCAGCTTTTTTACCAGGACCGGGTTGGCCACCCAGGTCGGGTACTTGGCTTCCCGGATGAACCTGTTGTCTATCAAATTTTCTACTTCCTCTTCCAGCCCCTTTTGTCGTTCAGGCCCCATTTTCCTCCTTTTCTGAATAATCGGCTTTGAACTGGGGTCGATATTCAGCCGGTGGCACGTAAGTTCCGAGTCAATCCCCGACATGTCCGAATGGGTCCACGCGAAGACATCCAAATTATGTCTCAGGTGGAAGATTAGCTCGGAGCGGATCGGCTCTTGGAGGTTGTGGCCGATCTTTAGCCGTCGGACGGGATCAGATGGGTCTATGTCGACCTGGTCCAACTTCTCTCTTGGCTCGGAACGGCGAATTTTCCCTTTCGGATTTTGGTATCGCGGGTCGACAGGATCTTCTTCTAGGATCGGCTCCTTCCCGGGCCTGCGACCCCGGTCCGCTTCCTGGTCAGTTTCCATTTCGAGGGTTTGCGCGGCCCCGGGACCTTCGATCTCCTGTTCGAGTAGGGTGTCTCCTGCCAGCTGTTCGGAGCTGGTGGCCCCCATTTCTTCCGATAAATTTTCTGGGATGCCCTCTGCGGCGTTGATTTCGCGAGCCCGGATGCTGAGATTGCATTCCCGGGCGGCCCTTTGATCTCCCCTATGTACCCCGATGCCGTCCGGGGTGGGAAACTTCATGCACAGATGATATGTGGACTGAGTGGCCCTCAGCCTTGACATCACAGGTCGGCCTATGATGGCGTTATAGTCGCTGTGCACATCGATGATCTTGAATGTAGTGATCATCGTCCTTCTGATCGGCCCCTGACCGAACTCCAAGGCGAGGTCGATCTCCCCCAATGGTGAGGTACGGCAGTTGGCAAATCCCCTAATGTCCTCGTTGCAGGGCCGGACATAAGATTGGTCTACCTTCATCCTGCGAAGGGTATGAAGGTAGATGATGCTGGCGTAGGCCCCGGAGTCTACCAACACCCTGTGTACCGAGATCCCTATTATGGGCAGGGTGGTGACAAGGGCGTCTAAATGGGGATGGTCCAGGCCGTCGCATCGGATTCTTCGAAAGTAACTGCCAGCTGGGGGTTTTGGGGGGCTTCTTCGGCCACTGATAGGAACTCCTTTGCTCGGCGCTCGGTCCGTTGATAAGAGGTGGTAGCCTCTCGAATGGATGCCTTTTTCTGCCACTTTGACCGATGATCATCGACCTCGGCTGTTCCCATGATGGTCAGAATTTCCCGGGGGGACTTGGGGGCTGGAGGCACCCGATCATTCTTGGCTCTTGTCGGGTCGGCCCGATCCTGGCGATCCCGAGGCGAGTTCCGGGTAAATCGCCTTAAGCCTGTATCGTCGCATACCGCGATCAGGGCGGCGACGAGGTCCCGGCACTGTTCGGTGTTATGACCCGCTGATTCATGATATTTACAAAAGCGGGTCTGGTCCATGTCCTTCTGATCTTTATAGATCGACCGAGGAACCGGGAGCAAATTCTCGTCCTTTATTTGATCAAATATGGCCGCGGCTCCGACGGAATATATTTCAGCGAAATTAGCCATGAGCTCGGGCCTACGCTCCCGATAGCTCTGAGTTGTTGGGGCTGTCGAGGAAGAGGCGGGAGCCTTATTCTCCCGGCGGGATTCTTGACGGGCCTCTCTGTAGTCATGCCTATCATCTTTCTTTTTGTAGGACCCTTTCTGGTCGGAGGGCATGACTAAAAATGGTGCCGGCATAGCTTCCTCGGCAGCTATATGGGAGCTGGCGTGCTCCAAGAATTCTTGGTAGGTGTGTGGGACATTCTGGCACACCGTCCAGCGGAAAAAAGAATTTTTGAGGAGGCCGGCCTGGGCGATAATGGCCAGCGCGTCGTCCGACATGGGTTCCGTCTCCAATATCCATTTATTGAAACGAGATATATAATCTTTAAGGGACTCGTTTGGCCCCTGTATAAAGGAAGCGATGGATGAGCGTGGGGCGACTAGCACTAGGGACCCCATGAAATGGGATCGGAACGTCGCCGAAAGCTGGGCCCATGTTTGAATAGAATGGTGGGGCAGCGTCTGATACCATCTCTGGGCCCTCTCTCCCAGAGTCAAGAAGAACATTCGGCACCGGAACACGTCCTAAGACCCGTGCAGGTCCATCGAGGAATTATAATATCCAATATGGGCGTTGCGGTCTGTCTCCCCGTTGTATGGCGGAATCTGAGGAATCTTGAACTTTTTCGGGAGGGGTTCCGCCAGAACACTGGGGGCCAGGGGACTCTCGTGGCTGTTAAGCCATTCCAAACTTTGGGATGGCTGGAGTTGCTTGTTTTCGAGCTCCGTAAGGCGTTTTTTAAGAAACTTGATCTCACTCGAGTTATCGCCGGGAGTTGGAGGTAATACTTGTGTCGGATTTAGGGACTGGTGAGGAGCTTTTTCTTCTTTACGGCTCTGACTCTGGATAGTGGGAGCCGGCGCTGCTTTTTCGATTTTCTTCCCTGCCCCGAGGCGATCAAAAATGGATATGGGGCGCGAAAGCCTACTTCTTCGAGAGGGATGTGAGCTTTCGCCATGGCTTTCCGCCCTTTCCCCGGCGATCCCAGAGGCTGTCCTCTTTTTGTTTCGTCCCGAGGAAGCTGGGCGGGTCGTCTGAGATTCCGCCTCTACATGGTCTTCGGGTTTTTGAAGGGTTCCGCCCCTAGTAACCCGTGCCATAAGGGCCGTCATGCCCTGGATGAAGGCTGGATGTTTAAAGCACTCTACCACCTTACGGAGGGTTTTTTCCTCCGTCGTGGGCTGAGGGTTTTTTGAACTTTCGTGAGACATCTCCGGTGAGTAGTATATATTTTTTTTATCGGAGGTTCAGCCCTCCTTCTAGCGCCAATCTGTTGACGTCTGATTTGGTCAACGTCACGTGTGCTGATCTGGACGAATGGATCGAAGCCACGTAGAAAATAATAAACAAGATGAAAAAGATTTGATCACCAAATTTTATTAATGACCTTAATATGAAATAGAGCCGAGCTGAATATTTTTGTGCCGATCTATCTGTTTTTCTCAGTTATTACAAATCCTCTCTTTTTTTATCTCTCTTCTCTATGCTCATAAATGCCAAAAGTCAAAAGTCCCCTCTCACTGTATACTCCTTCTATATATAGGCAATCTCGGCCTGTCAGGAAATGACAGCTGGAAAGCGCTGGGGAATATGCCCAAAACACTTGTCAGACTGTAAGAACACGTTAGACACGTGGCGGCCTCTAAGGATTGCTTCGGGAAGGGACATGATAACATGTATTAATTGGCATGTGTGCCTGTCCCGCACGCTTCTGGCGACGCTTATCCGCTGGGGTCGGTCCTCGGGTCTCCCGCCGCTCAGGTCGGCCTTGTCATAATCTTGAGTCGGAGCGTTTTTACCCTCGATCTGCTCGGCCCTCACGGTCTGGGTATCGGGTCGGTCTTGGAGTCTCTGCCCGGTGGTCTTTAACGAGCCCGGGAAAAAATCGGGTTCATACTCGGTCCGGCTCGTTGTTCTGCTCGGCCGGTCCAACTGCCTGAAGTGCTTACGTGGATGCCAATGTGAATGGACTATCAACAAAAATAGTATGAAATAATAAAATATTGCATCTTGAAGTGAATAGATAAAATACGTTTTTACTTCAAACTATCAGAATTATATGAAATTAGTTGATTTAGCTATTTCATTCATTTTAATGGCATTTTTTCTTTAACAAACTCTCGAAAGTAGCATTAAAGAAACCCATAGTTTAATGATATTTAAACTGTAAACGGATCGCCTTTGTATCACTTCATTTCAGTAACTGTAATAATAGTATGATTTTTTTTTCAAGTATGAATATTGTTCTACTATTTTTATTGTATAATATTAACCATCCATCTATATATAAATCGTTTTTTTAACAAATTACAAAATAATTATCCACTATACAAACAACATTTTGTTGGATAAAAAAAATCACAAAGTAGATTTTAAATATAGTATATCTCTTACAGCACAACCAATTTTTTGTTTATTTCTTTGACCTCTTCGGCCGCTGCCTATTTTAAATACTGACCAATCACAACTCATCCACATTCCCAGTTCCCACATTTCATTAGCTACTATTCACTCCGTTCCGCCATATTTCTCCTAAAAATTAGACCCAACAATTTACCACACGACACGAAAACGATACGAAAATTTAGTGTTTGGGTTTGCATTTTGAGTACACGACACGAAAATACACGAACACAAAAGTACACGACCGAGATTTAGTGTCGGTTTTGTGTTTACCCTTTGGGTACACGACACGACACGAGGTACGCGAAATAAATAAATAAATAAATATAATATTTTATATTTAATTTAATAAAAATATATATTTAATGAATTCGGTGAGGAGATTGAGATGGTTTGGCCACGTCCGCAGGAGGCAGGCATCTGCTCCGGTGAGGAGGGTCGAGAGTTTAGTAGTTGTCGGGGAGAGGAGGAGAGGCAGACCGAGGAGGACGTGGGAGGAGCAGCTGAGATTAGATTTGAAGGCCTTAAACCTTTCCGAGACCATGACTGTTGATAGGTGCGCTTGGAGGCGCCAGATCAGAGTTGAAGATTCTTTAGTTGGGAGTGGTGCTGTAGTTGAGAGCCTCAGGGTTGGGTTGTCTCGGTTAGCTTTTACCTAGAGCATTGCATTTTTTACATTTATTGTATATTTTATCCTATTGCTTTTTACGTGTGGTGTATTTTTGACAGGGAGCTGTGCGCGGAGTCAACCTCTCTTCTGTTTGAGTAGCGTTCATCGGGAGTGAAGTAGCCAAATTCCTCTTAGGTAAGTCCCATGTGGATTAAACCATGAGCTCAGGTATGGTATTGAGTTTTTTCGTATCATATGCTTCTCTTTGTATTTTTCATTCAATATGTTGTTGTGCACTTAGCTGGGGGTCTTCACGGAAACAGCCTCCCTACCGTAATAACTAGGGGCATGGTCTGCGTACATCTTACCCTCCCAGACCCTGCTCTAAGTGGGATATACTGGGTATGTTTGGTTTGGTTTAGTTTGTTTATACTAAACGTTAAAATTTGAAAATATAATGTGAATTTTCATAAATTTCGTGTAAACATTCGTGTTTTCGTTACCATTCGTTTCATTTCGTCTACTAAAACCTATAAAAATAATATTATAATATTAAAATTACTATTTTTTATAATATTTTAATATTTATTTTATATTATGTGCCTGACACGAAAACACGACACGAAACGACACGAATTTGCGCGGTACACGAAACGACACGAATTTGCGCGGTACACGACACGACATGACACGAATCCATTTAGTGTCGTGTATGAGTTTGGACTTCTGGTACACGAAACACGAAAGTACACAACACGAAAATACACGACACGAACGAATTGTCAGGTCTACTAAAAATTAGTTACTTTGTACTTATATTTTTTCCGTCCTAACTTATTAGTACTAATTTATCATTTTGATTCCTCCCAGTTTATTATATTTATTTTTGGACACTACCACACTACAAACCTTTTATCTTGTACCTTACTTTATCACTTAATATAGTTGGACTCTTTATCCATTAACTACTCTTTCTCCACTCATCAAGTGTGTGAATAGCTTGTTTTGCCCTTTTGCATATAGTATTATTCTTTTGTGTTACAAGTTTAGCAACAACTCTTTTGATACCTAAATTGTCGGAATTGACCTTTACTCGAATAAATTCGAGTCATATATTGTATTTTGAGTAACATAATTTCGAGTCAACTTCAAAAGATATACAATATTTAGTAAGGTTGCCCATCGGGTAACACAAATTAGACCATCGAGTTACCCGAATTCGAGTTACCCAATAAGAATTCGAGTTACCCGTAACGAACTCGAGTTACCCGATACGAATTCGTGTTACCCGCGAACTCGAGTTACCCAATTTGAATTCGTGTTTCGAGTAACTCGACATAACTCAAGTTACCCGATTTGATTTCGTGTTAACGAATTCGAGTAACTCGACAGAACTCGTGTTACCCGATACAAATCGTGTTACCCGAATTCGAACTCGAGTTACCCGTTTCGAATTCGTGTTACCCGAATTCGAGTTACTCGACAGAACTCGTGTGACACGAGTAATAGTTCGAGTTACTCGGTATATTCTCGAGTGACTCAACTCGAGTTACCCTCTGAAAAATCGTGATACTTGTTTATCTAATTCGTGTTACCTGATTGTCAACCTTCTTCAATATTGTATATTTTTGAAGTTGGCTCGAAATTATGTTACTCGAAAATACAATATGTGACTCGAATGTATTCGAGTAAAGGTCAATTCGACAATTTGGGTATCAAAAGAGTTGTTCCTAAACTTGGGGTAAGAAAGAATAATACTAAATGTAAAAGGGCAAAACAAGTTTTCGCTCCTCATCACATACCCACCTAATAATTTCTTAAAATCCGTGTCGCACCAAACTAGGACTAATAAGTTGGGACGGAGGAGTAGTACATTGTACAATTATCAAACAATCATTTTTTACGTTTTACTCTACAAACCACACACGAGTTATTTACTAAAGGAGTGTAGTTTTAAAACATATTTACCATATAAGTGTACTTTCAAACATATTTACCAAATATGTGTAGTTTTCTATTTAAGTGGGTTTTTATTCTTTTTTTTTACTTTTTTTCAAAATCATTATTTTTTCTGTTTTTAACTGTTTTTTACTGCCTTTTAAACTGTTTTTTTAAGAAAAAAATAATTGTAATATTAATATTAAAAGTCGGAAGTTCTTATTTAAAATTCGAAATAAAAAAATTGAAAAAAATGATTTTGGAATTTATTTGTAAACTGTTTTAATAAAAAAAGACTGGAATATTATTCTACATAAAAATAAATAAAAAGTTGAATAATTTTTCTAAATATAGACTTTTTTTAAAACCTCCTAATTGTATTTTTCATAAAAAATTGTTATGTTCTTAAAAAAAATCTAAAAATTTAAAAAAAAGACAAATTAAGATTTAACTAAAAATCTACGATATTATAGTAAAAAATGTTATTTCTCTTTTTGAATTTTGAATTTATCTAGTAAATGGACATCTATTTTTTTATTTAAAATAAGATTGGAAATTTTAATAAAGAGGGAAAATCTTTGTAAACTGTTTTAATAAAAGAAATCTGGAATATTATTCTACATAAAGAAATAAAAAGTTGAATATTTTTTTTTAAATATAGACATCTTTTAAAACCTGCTAGTTGTATTTTTCATAAAAAAACTGTTATTTCTTAAAAAAATCTAAAAATTTTAAAAAAAAACAGGTTAAGGTTTAACTAGAAATCTACAATATTATAGTAAAAAAATTTTACTTCTACTTTTGAATTTTGAATTTTTCTAGTAAATGGAAATCTACATTTTTATTTAAAATAAGATTGGAAATTTTTAATAAAAAGGGAAAATCCTAGAAAATAAAAATAACATTGTTTACTATAATATTCAAAATTCAAAAATAGAAATAACATTGTTTAATATAATATTGTAGATTTTTAGTTAGACCTTAATGTGTCTTTTTTTTTAGATTTTTAGATTTTTTTTAAGAACATAACAGTTTTTTTTATGAAAAATATAACTAGGAGGTTTTAAAAAAAAAATTTAAAAAATTATTTAAATTTATGTAGAATAATATTCTAGTTTTTCTTATTAAAACAGTTTATATAAATTCCAAAATCATTTTTTACAATTTTTTTATTTACGAATTTTAAATAAAAACTTTGGGGTTTAATATTAATATTACATATATTGTTTCTTTAAAAAACAGTTAAAAGGCAGTAAAAAACAGTTAAAAGAACAGAAAAAATAATGATTTTAAAAAAAGTAAAAAAAAAACAATAAAAACCCTCTTAAATAGAAAATTATACCTATTTAGTAAATATGTTTAAAAGTACATCTATGTGGTAAATATATTTTAAAACTACCCTTTTAGTAAATAACTCCACCACACACTCGTAATACTTTTTACTTTTTAATCTCCACCGTATATTTATCATTATCACTTATACTAATCATTGTATAAAATAAGAGTATTTTAAGTTCTAGATTTGCGAGATTCCCACATTAATAATAAATTACTACTTTTTTCCACTAAGACCAGTTATTATACTTCACAAGGAGTCCAATTTTTATTTTATTAATATAATAAAAAATACATTTTTAGTTTTCCGATAATAGCCCTCCATTCGGCTTTATATTCTTCTCCTCCGCAATTATATTCACTCACCTCTCTCACCCAGAAAAAAAAAAGGATCCTACACAGTCCCAAATAAAATCAAACCATGGCCACAACTTATGCTAAAATATCTTTCCTTTTATTCTCTCTCTATCTCTCTTCATTTATCGCACAAACATGGGCTTCCGACATGTCAATCATATCCTACGACCGGAAACACGCCGTCGACGGGCCGGGCACGCGTCCCGACGACGAGGTGATGTCGATGTACGAGGCGTGGTTGGTGAAGCACGGCAAGTCGTATAACGCTCTCGGTGAGAAGGAGAAGCGGTTCGAGATATTTAAGGATAACCTGAGGTACATCGACGAACAGAACGCGGTGGCGAACCGGACGTACAAGCTTGGCATGAACCGGTTCGCCGATCTGACCAACGAGGAGTACCGGAGAACGTACATCGGCGCCAGACCTGACGGGAAGCGGCGTCTGTCCGGCGCGAAGAGCGATCGTTATGAGCCGAAGGTTGGCGAAAGCTTGCCGGATTCCGTCGACTGGAGAGAGAAAGGCGCCGTCGTTGGCGTCAAAGATCAAGGCAGCTGTGGTAAAATATTTTCTTTTCTTCCATTTTTCTAATATTTTGACTAGACATATATAATAATTTTTAATTGTTACTCAGTAGTCTGTCCAATCCAAATTCAGCGTTTAAAAGAAAAGTAGTATATTTTAGTTAAAATAATTAATTGCGTGTTGTAGAGTAAAATGTCAAAAAAATATTGATTGTAAGTAGGGTAAAAATAAAAAGTAAAAAATATAAAGTACCATTTTTTTTTTCATTTTTGGATGAATGCATAGTACTGGGATTTCGGGAACTCAAAAACTCCCGTGACCACTCAATTTTGATAAGAATTATTTTTTGTGATAATTACGAAAAAATGCCCTGACCTTTTTTTGATAATTGCGAAAATATCATTTTTATCTTAATTAGTGTAGCAATTATCTAAAATTAATTCTTGATTATTTAATAATTTTTAGTATAAGATAATATTTTTGTCCGGTCAAGCTCCGGGACAACTTGCCAAATCGATTAATTTGCTAAAATTATAAGCGATACATATTGTATTACTCATTTATATCCCATGTAAAATATGAATTAAATATTTTATATATTATGTAATATATAAATAACTTGTGCCAATATAAATAATTATTAATTTACCGGTTAATTAATATCTGCCTTAATTAATAAAAAATTTAATAGTCCCAACAACAATAATTTGTAGAGTTTCCTACCGTATGAATGTAAATTTGTGTTCTTATAGACGATCTACTTGAATATAACGACAAAAACACGCCACATGTTCCATAAAAACTTTCAGATTAGTTTTATGTCGTAAATTTAAGAAAATAATATAAAATATATAAATTGTCCAACTATAAAAAAATCATGTGACTACTTTTATATTATTATTATTTTGTTTTGAATTGTTAGTAGTTTTTTTTTTTTTGAACGTGTAAATTTCATTAAACACGGCAAGTCCTCAAAACAAGGACTAACAAGAAACGATACAACCTGAAGGAAAAACAGCCCAAACCCTCCATGAAATGGAGATAAAACCTATATCGACTCTTAAGCCATAAAAATGACAATGATATTACTAGCGCCACAACCTCATTTATCATTAGCTAACCCACCCGAACTACCCGGCGCCTCAACCACATCATCCCCCACATTCTAGAGAAATCACAACTTCCACCGTATAAACCATAGTTTCCTGAATTACAATGAAATCAATTCCAAAGATAGCAACCGTATCTTTGACCCTTGATGGTTTACCAACAGACCCAATCCCTTTTATATTAGAAGATAAAAATATCATATGAAAACTGATTGTTGCCCTTCTTGTTCAATCGCTTCACGCACCAAAGTTTGAAAATCGCCCAGCTGAACACCTAATAAATTTCCCAGCCTTATTGTTTCCATCACTTCTGCATCAAGAGTGGCAGCAGCGTCCGTTTTTTTCTTCGTGGAACTGTTAGCTTCAGGGTGTTCAGCATCTTCTGTAATTGGTTGTTCATCTTCATGGAGTTGCTGATGGTTTTCGAAATTAAGTTCAGTGAATTCCAAAGGCCCTTTAGTTCCTCTTTGAAAATTAACCCCTGAGCCCCATATGAATGGTTCTAACCCAAATGGATCATCCATGTCAAATCTAGGTTCTTTGGTGGGCCGCTCGTTGCTGCTTTTGTAAGAGGCCGAATGTTGTCCCAATAACACAATTCCTCTATTCTTTTTCCTTTTATTCTTATTCAACACAGATTCGGTTTGGTCAACAACAACATTTACTTGACCATCAATACTTCCATTAATCTCCTCTTCACTTTCAAGGATTTGAACCTCCCGATTTAAATCAATCCCAATATTTTCCCTTCCTTTAAAAACATCATTATTATTTTCCTTAATTATCTCCGATGAATCACAAACGTTATCGGCATCCAATTCCGGTTCCAACTCCGAACGCATAGCCTCATCAGTAGCCGATGCCTCTGATTCAGAATTCTTCTGATTGTAGTCCTCTGACGAAGGGTAGCTGCTATCATCTTTCTCCTTTGATTCTGAATTGTCCTTAGAAATTAGAAAATCGGGCACCCAAGCACCAGAAACTTCATTAACCCAAACCGAATATAACTTGTCTTTCCACATGACAGAAACCTCGCCATGGATCATCTTACCACTAGTGACCAATAGGCCCGCATAGTAGTATGATAAGTCCATATCATTGTCTTCATGTTGAGGTTTATGAACAATCGTCCCGAACAAGTTTGCAACCTTGTCTATAGTATCATTCGACATCAAATGAATGGGAATGCCCTGTATTTTCACCCAGGCTATTCTTTCGAAAACTATCTCCTGACCATCCCAAAAATGGATATTAAGAAACTCATTGGTTTTTCCCAAAAGTTCATCCCTTGCCATGGTGGCCCGATCCTTAGTGATGAAAGTGATGAGGACTTGAAGTCCTCCCATGTAACGCAACATGTCACAAGCTAATCCCATATCCTTCAAGATCTTTCGAATATTACGAAGCACATCAAAAGAAACAAGCTTAAGAATCAGAGATCTGCCATGGAGATTCTTGAAAATCGGTTCCTGGTCATCAAGTATTATAGATTTATTTTGCACATCTTCCTTTCGTCTCTCTCCTGTTAGAGCCTCTTTAAAAGAAAAGACTCCTTTCTTGACAAATCTCCCATTAGAACCTCCATTGTTGTTAGCAGGCGACACCCTGGATTCCTTTGTTTTATGAACATGCTCCTTCCGAATTTCCCCGTCTTCAAGGACAAAACGTGCGACATTGATCTCCAGTTTGAATACTCCCATCTTGATGTTAGACATCTTCCTAATAATTTCCTCTTTATTTTTCACGTCCAGAAAAGATACAAACCCGAATCTTTTTCCTCCTTTGTCTCTCTTTTTGGCAATATAGATATCATATATTGCACCATGTTCTCTCAGGACTCCAGCCAGATCCCAACCACTACATCGTTCAGGTAAATTGGTGATAAAAAGCTTGGTAATCCGCCGTTGAACCTCCTCCGGAATAGGTTTCCGATGAAACCCCATGGTTGAGTAACCACACGATTTCCTACATGCCGGATTCCGGCGAAAAGGAGTGTTCGGGCGCGTGATGTAGTGGATCAGGAAGAGGATATGGAGAGAACCGTTATGGTGTAAGCGGTGAGATGAGATGGCTGGCGGTGAAGAGGCGGTGAGTGGTTTTCCGATCAGGCAGGTGAGAAGGGTTTTGAATCAACTTTAATCGGTATACTTTTTTTTCCACCCAGCAGGAATTGTTAGTAGTTAGTTTATGAAGGATGCTCTAAAATTATACTCCTCCGTCCCGTCCAGAGGTTTATATTTCTATCAAAAAATAGTCTCTTTAGTAAGTTTACATATATCATATTTTACAATCAAATCAAACAATCATTTTTTCCTTTTTAATCTCCACCACTCATTCATCATTAATACTTTTTACTTTTTAATCTCCACCACACCTTTAATCATTATTACTTATCATTACCTAAAATACACCAAATATACATCGTCTGTCAACCTTTGGCTGGGACGGAAGGGAGTATCACCTATTCGATTCCCAAAGAGAATCGAACTCCGATCTTCCACTAAGTGATAACCCAATGGACAGTGGGCTAAGCCCACTTGTTACTACTTGCATATTATTAATTACTTTTATTGTTTATAACGACTTTTCTATTATTTTATTATATTTTTCTAAGTTACTCAAAAAATATATTGTTTAAACCCCCTAAAAATATAAGAATAAATAAAAAAAAGACCCCGCAAAACTATGAGAACTCAAATTTTAAAACTTTGGCTACGTTGCGAAATGTATTCTGGGAATAGAACTTTTTGACTAATTTAGCAAGTTTTTCTGGCTTTTGATTTTGAGGGAAATTGAGTGCCTACTGTTGGAAAAATAGCTTAATTAATACCATAATTAATTATGGTAATTAATGACATTAAATGGTATATTTGGAATCTACATTTTGTGTAGATTAATTTAGTGTATTTACTTGTTCAATTTCGTTAAGAAATGAATGAGTAATTAATGCACAAAGTTAAGGCATTTAATAGTTGGGGATGTGGTGTGGAATCCCATCCCACATTGGAGAAGTAAGGAAAAGTTGAGCTATTTATAAAGGACTTTCCATCATAAAGGAGCAATCAAGTGTGCTCCATTAAGGTGCACCCTAGTTGGCTTTAATTAATTTTTAAAGCTAGAATCCGAATCCTACGAGGAAGGTGCAAAACACCTTCCGAGTCCGAGTCCGAGTCCGAGCACGTGCACGTCGCACTTGTCGCAACGGGCGCTTCGTAGGTGCACTTTGCACTTCGCTGACTTGGATGACACGTGGCAGTGACATGGCGGGAGTGACACACAAACGGGCGGTTAACGGCCGAACCAATGCATTGGTTCGGACCATTCAGTGTAAATCGACCAAAGACAATGGTTCGGCTATTACAACCAATGCACCCTTCCCACGACCACAAGGTGTCTATCCAGTCAGAAAGACACACCAATTCGGACAGGGTGCTTTACAGACTATAAATCAACCCCTGCAGATGATGATTACACACACATAACAATCAAGATAATAATCCTGTCATACTAGCCTAAGTTCATACTACAAAGTCCCAAATATCCATTAGTTCGCCCGGAATTCGATTCCTAGTACAGGGTATCAAGTTCATCGAAAAAACCGTTGTATCTTGGGGACGTTTGCCGTTCAACCGTGTGTACTGTGCGGGGCAATTTCGTCTTACGGAGAGAGAGTCCAACTCTTGCCTCGGTTTACATTCATTTGTCATTTTCTACAGCATTACATATCAACAATCGTAAGACGAAATTTTTCTGTAGAAGATGGCATCGTCAAGCAACAATGTTCATGCTCCTGCCCATGCCGAAAAACCAGAGAAGTTCTCAGGTACCGACTTCAAAGCGTTGGCAATCAAAAATGCCGTTCTACCTTACTACTCTCAATCTCTGCCGCTTCCTTTCCGAATCTCCTCTGTTGTGGGGATGATGAAATCGACACCCGAACGCACGGCGTTGGATGCATGGCATCACGGCGACTTCTTATGTCGAAACTATATTTTGAATGGGTTGGATGACACACTTTACGGTGTTTATTCCACAATCAAAACGCGTCAAAGAGTTGTGGGACTCGTTGGAGACAAAATATAAAACAAGATGCCGGCTTGAAAAAGTTCATCGTGGGTCGTTTTCTTGACTTCAAAATGGTGGACACAAAAGCTGTTCTCGAGCAAGTGCAGAAATACAGTTGATCTGCACGATATTTTGGCGAAGGAATGAGCTTGTCGAATCCTTTCAAGTTCTTTGCCATAATCGAGAAGTTGCCCCGATGTGGAAGGACTTCAAAACTACCTCAAGCACAAACGCAAGGAAATGGGCCTTGAAGATCTAATTGTGCGGCGAGGATCGAAGAGGACAATCGGAAGGCCGATGTCAAGATGAACAAGTCATCTATGGAGGCAAAAGCAAATCTCATCGAGTCAAGCAACAACAAAAATGGAAATTTAACGGAAGAAGCAAGACTCGAAGAATCAAAAGAAGATCAAAGGAGAATGCTACAATCATGTAAATTCGGGCATATGGCGAAAAATTGCCGCAAACCAAAGAAGGACAAGAAGAGAGATCAAGCAAATATAATCGAGAATAAGTATGTTCCGTCGATTTGTCAGTCTTGATCTGTGTGCGATTGTAGATGAAATCAATATGGTTGGAATCCCGATCGGATGGTGGGTGGACACCGCGCTACTAAACATATTTGTGCGATAAAACCATGTTCTCCTCATACGAGCCCGTCACCGAAGAAAGAAAATTGTACATGGGAAACTCCGCCTCAAATGTTGTGAATCGAGAAGTTATACTCAAGATGACGTCTGGATTGAAATTGACGCTCAAAAATGTGCTACATGTTCCGGACATTCGTAAGAATCTTGTGCAGCTCGGCATTGAGCAAAGCCGGATTTAGGCTAGTGTTTGAAGCGGATAAAGTTGTAATAACTAAAAATGGTCACTTTATCGGAAAAGGCTATATAGATAATGGCCTTTTCAAACTGAATGCTATCAATGTACGTGGTGGAAATGAAATAAACGATAAAGTTGTTTATTTGGTTGAGTCTCCTAATTTATGGCATGATAGATTAGGACATGCAAATCTAAATATACTACGTCGTTTAGTACATTTAGATTTATTGCCAAAAATGACTTTCGATCAACACAAAAGGTGTGAAATATGTGTTGAAGCAAAAAGGGCAAAATCTCCTTTTCATTCAGTGGAAAGATCGACAAAACCTCTTGAATTGATTCACACCGATCTGTGCGATTTAAAACTTGTGCAAACAAGAGGTGGAAAGAATTATTTTATAACTTTTATTGATGATTGCACAAGATTTTGTTATGTGTATCTTTTGAGAAGCAAAGACGAAGCATTGAAGCTTTCAAAACATACAAAATGAAGTTGAAAATCAACTCAACACCAAAATCAAAATGATTCAAGTGATCGAGGTGGTGAATATGTTGCACCTTTTGAAGAATATTGTCGTGAAAATGGCATTATTCACCAAACGATCGCACCTTATGCACCCCAATCGAATGGTGTTGCCGAACGAAAGAATAGAACATTGAAGGAAATGATGAATGCTATGTTGATAAGCTCGGGCCTATCACTTAACATGTGGGGAGAAGCTATTCTTTCGGCCAATAAAATTGAATAAATTACCCAAAAGAAGCAAGATAAAACTCCATATGAATTATGGAAAGGAAGGAAGCCGTCTATAAATACTTAAAAGTGTGGGGGTGCTTAGCAAAAGTTGAAGTACCGAAACCCAAGCAAGTAAAAACAGACCAAAAGCGGTTGATTGCATTTTCATAGGATATGCAAATAATAGTAGTGCGATTTTTGGTACACAAATCGGAAGTACCGATATTAATGAGGGAATGATTATAGAATCAAGAAATGCCATATTTTTTGAAACTATATTCCCTAAGAAAGTAAAGTATGAAATAAGTCCGAAAAGAGGACTTATGATGAAATCTCGCCAAATCGTAATGGACCAACACCTAACTAAGGCGAGGAAAAGAATAAAAGCGCAAAAACCTTTGGTCGGATTTTGTAGTCTATTCTTTAGAAGATGAACCAAAGACAATCAAGGAAGCATTATGCGGTTCAATGCCGATCTATGGCAAGAAGCTATCAATAGTGAAATCGAGTCAATCTTGAACAATCACACTTGGCACATTGTTGATCTTCCTCAGGAAATAAACCTTTAGGTTGCAAGTGGATTCTCAAGAAGAAATACAAAGGTGATAAATCTATTGACAAATACAAGGCACGTTTGGTAGCGAAGGATACAAACAAAAGGAAGGGTATGATTACTTTGATACATACTCACCGATTACTCGGATTACATCCATTAGAATGCTACTTGCAATAGCGGCATTGCAATCTTGAGATACACCAAATGGATGTAAAGCGGCCTTTCTAAATGGAGATTTAGAAGATGAAATTTATATGGAACAACCCAAGGGTTCGTGATTCCCGGCCAAGAAAACAAAGTTTGCAAACTTGTTAAGTCTTTATACGAACTTAAGCAAGCACCCAAACAATGGCATGAGAAATTTGACCAAGTAATGATGTCAAACGGTTTCAAGATCAATGAATGCGATAAATGTGTGTACATCAAAGGTACATCTGACAATTTTGTCATTGTGTGTCTATACGTTGATGATATGCTAATTATGGGTAGCAACAATAAAATCATCATAGGCACTAAGGAAATGTTAAAGAAGAACTTTGACATGAAGGATATGGGATTAGCCGATGTGATTCTAGGAATCAAGATCTCGTAACACCCGATGGAATAGTCTTATCACAATCTCACTATGTTGAGAATGTACTTAAGAAATTCAAGGCATACGATCTACCTCAGCTAAGACACTGTTGACTTAAGTTTACACTTAGCCAAAAATCGAGGAGAACCCATATCACAAACAATATGCTAGGATAATTGGAAGCCTAATGTACTTAGCAAATTGTACAAGGCCGTATAGCATATTCTATTAGTAAACCGAGTCGGTTTACGAGTAATCCCGGAAAGGATCATTGGACCGCATTGACAAGAGTGTTGAGATACTTAAAACACACTCATCAATCATGGTATACACTATTCGAGATATCCAGCTGTTTTGGAAGGATATTGTGATGCCAACTGGATATCCAATACTAAAGACTCTAAATCCACAAGCGGTTATGTATTTACCATTGGTGGAGGAGCAATATCATGAAAATCTTCTAAGCAAACATGCATAGCCCGATCTACAATGGAATCGGAGTTTATTGCTTTAGACAAAGCCGGTGAAGAAGCCGAATGGTTAAGAAACTTCTTAGAAGATATTCCCTGTTGGGAAAAACCTTTGCCTCCCGTTATGATACATTGTGATAGCATGGCAGCCATAGGGAGGGCAAAGAACAATATATATAATGGTAAGTCTCGACATATTCGTCGAAGACACAATACCATTAGACATTTGATCACTACAGGAATAATGTGTATTGACTATGTAAAGTCAAAAGACAATATAGCGGATCCGTTTACAAAAGGTATTAACCGTGATCAATTATATAATGCAGCAAGGGGAATGGGATTGAAATCCACGCATTGAGAATTTTCATAATGGTAACTCAACCAGGATGATTGGAGATCCCAATAACTTGGTTCAATGAGACAACTAAGTTGTGAAAGTTCAAGTTAAAGCACTTGAAAATCCATTCTCGTAGCTGTTCAAGTGCAAGCCTGCAGTTTGTGGTAAAGGGTAAGCTTTTTAAAGCTTTTAATGATTCCTATAACCTTTTATAGGTGGAGTATGGCAGGATACTCTTCATAGGAGGTCACCTATATAAGTGAAGAAGTAAGGCCGCTTCATAAAATTAGTAACACTTATGAATTCAAGAAATGGTCCAAGGCCAAAATGGACATAACGTGAGAACGAAAGATATTAGATCTATTATTGTGTGTATGTTATTGTCTTGGTTTACACAAAAGTTGACCGGTTCAAGACATCACGTTCACCGAGCAACGAGTAAATCCGATAGCATTACACTAAGGAAGGTTCAAGGCTAACTACCACCTATCCTGAAGCAATAATAGGTCGTCGGGACTTAGTGCATGTTGCATTTGCATTAATCATCATTCATGTGGGGGATTGTTGGAAAAATAGCTTAATTAATACCATAATTAATTATGGTATAATCTTCATGCCACCGACCCCGACATAGTTGGGATTAAGGTGCTGATGATGATGATGATGATGATGATGAATGACATTAAATGGTATATTTGGAATCTACATTTTGTGTAGATTAATTTAGTGTATTTACTTGTTCAATTTCGTTAAGAAATGAATGAGTAATTAATGCACAAAGTTAAGCCATTTAATAGTTGGGGATGTGGTGTGGAATCCCATCCCACATTGGAGAAGTAAGGAAAAGTTGAGCTATTTATAAAGGACTTTCCATCATAAAGGAGCAATCAAGTGTGCTCCATTAAGGTGCACCCTAGTTGGCTTTAATTAATTTTTAAAGCTAGAATCCGAATCCTACGAGGAAGGTGCAAAGCACCTTCCGAGTCCGAGTCCGAGCACGTGCACGTCGCACTTGTCGCAACGGGCGCTTCGTAGGTGCACTTTGCACTTCGCTGACTTGGATGACACGTGGCAGTGACATGGCGGGAGTGACACACAAACGGGCGGTTAACGGCCGAACCAATGCATTGGTTCGGACCATTCAGTGTGAATCGACTAAGACAATGGTTCAATATTCTCGAACCAATGCGGCCCTTCCCACTGACCACAAGGTGTCTATCCAAATGTAAAGACACACCAATTCGGACAGGGTGCTTTACAGACTATAAATCAACCCCTGCAGATGATGATTACACACACATAACAATCAAGATAATAATCCTGTCATACTAGCCTAAGTTCATACTACAAAGTCCCAAATATCCATTAGTTCGCCCGGAATTCGATTCCTAGTACAGGGTATCGAGTTCATCGAAAAAACCGTTGTATCTTGGGGACGTTTGCCGTTCAACCGTGTGTACTGTGCGGGGCAATTTCGTCTTACGGAGAGAGAGTCCAACTCTTGCCTCGGTTTACATTCATTTGTCATTTTCTACAGCATTACATATCAACACCTACTCGTAGACATTTTATTGGACGGTATTCTCTCCATCTCCCCTTAAAATTTACATTTATCTATTTTTTCTCATTAAAATCTTAACATTAATCACATTTACACAATCAAATCAAACAACCATTTTACTTTAATTTTCACCATACATTCACCATTAATATTTTTCACTTTTTAATCTCCATCATATATTTATTACTTACAGCAATCATTACTTAAAATATACAAAAAAATACATTCACGGTTAGGAGTGTAAATGAACTGAGTGTTCGTGAAAAGATTGCGAAAACATTCGGTCAACATTTAGTTCGATTCAGGCTCGGTCAAACTCGAACAGTTCGCGAACAAAGAGTTTTTTATATATCTATTAATAATTTTGTATATATATTACACAATAAAACCTACCATCCCAAAACCCCTATATATATTATTATATAAAATAAAACCTACCATCCCAAAATCCTAATTTCTAAATCTATCTTCTCTTTTTTATTTTTCGATTATTATTGCTTGTACTTTGGGCTTTTTTATATTTTGAAACACAAATGAACAAACGAATGATTAAAACGAACTGTACAATCTGACGCTAGCGAACGAACACGAAATATATGAAATTTTAACGAATCAAACACGAACAAGTGATTTGTACTTTTATTGAAATCAAACACAAATTGAACGAACCGAACCCTTAATGAATGAACGTTCGTTAAGATCACTGTTTAATTCATTGGTTCGAATTACGCCCCTACTCACTGTCAAGTTTTGAGCGGAACATAAGGAGTAGGTTGGAGTGGGTATGGTAGGAATTTTTTGGTATTAAATAATATAAATAAATTGCTTACTTTCCTAACAAATTTATGTGAACTGTTTATTGTGACATGATTGTATATAATTATCAAAAACTATAAAGTATCGGTTTAATATTCAAAAATATGTATCAGACGTCTTGATATGCTTTTTACCCTATTTCTTTCGTAATGTGAGTTTTACTATGTTATTTTTCCTAGAATTTTAGTCTATTTTTTTCGGAAGTTAAAAAAAAAATTCAAGTATCCACATGAGTATCATATCTACATGTATTATATTCATTATTAGATTTATAATAAATAATTTTTATTATTAATTTCATAATGAAAGATGTAATACCATTGTTGATACTTGAGAACTTCCGTGAGAAATATTTAAGTGCCCTTTTTTTCTTCATAAAAAGTTGTGCGAGTGTCGTTAAAATATGATTGTGTGACTTTGGGTCTGTTTGGATAATTGGTCTTCTGGATTTTTTTTATTACTTTTATCTGTCTGATTTAATTAAATAGATGAACTAAATGCTTGGTAAATAGTAATTTTTTCACGAGCTTTTTTTGGACAAAAGTAAAACAACTCTTTTGAATTTTTTTTTTTTTGACTTTTTACCAACCCACCATTATTAACTTTTGAATTTTTCCAAAAAAGGTTGTATTTATGAAATATTATTTTTAAATATAAAAATAAATTTGTGATCAAAAAAATTAAAATAAAACACAAAGAACTTAATTTGTAAATTACAAAAACATATACAAATTGATCGAGGCAAGAACGGAGGCTGGGGAACAAATATTAAATAAATTTTGAATTGATTAATATTTAGGATAGTATTATTAGTTTGCATTTTTAGAATATTAAACATATTAATGAATTGTATTTTCGAAATATTTTTAAATAATAATATAATTATCAAGAAATAAAATCTATTATAGTGACCAAGGACTAACATGTTATATTTTTATAGTATTATCTTCAAGAGAGAATGTTGACAATGAAGTAATGATTCATTGAAATATTGAATATTCTTAAAGGGAGCTGTTGGGCATTTTCTACAATTGCTGCTGTAGAAGGCATAAACCAAATAGCTACAGGAGATTTGATCTCACTTTCCGAGCAAGAGCTGGTGGACTGTGATACATCGTATAACGAAGGGTGCAACGGTGGTCTTATGGACTATGCATTTGAGTTCATAATCAAAAATGGCGGCATTGATTCCGATGAAGATTACCCTTACAAAGGCACGGACGGCAGATGTGATCAGTACAGGGTTAGTTAGTTTCCGACGCAAAATCTCAAGCAATGGTACTCAAAACACTTTTTTTTTTTTTTTTTTTAATTTTTCTTGATTTTATACTGCAGAAAAATGCTAAAGTTGTATCGATTGATGGATATGAGGACGTACCTACCTATAACGAAAAGGCACTTCAGAAGGCTGTTGCGAGTCAGCCGGTGAGCATTGCCATTGAAGCTGGTGGAAATGATTTCCAACTATATGAATCAGTAAGTGATTCTTCACCCATCAGTATTCATATGTCCTTTTTTATTGAGATAAGCACTTTAATATCTTACTCAGTGTTTGAAAATACTTTCGAAAGTACTTATTAGTTACTTATGCTAAAAGCTGCGTAAATTATTTTTTAAGAAACGCGGAGAGTTTTCAGTATTGAAATGAAAGAAATAACTGAAAACATAATTTTAGTATTTGATTAATTTTAATTATGCATTTTCTCCTTCATATGAAGATTGCGACAGGAAGGCATCCGGCGTAAAATTTTGCCACTTTGTCTTTTGCATGAATTGTAGTGTTAACTAACTTTGGACAACTAATTGACATTATAATTTTCATGCCACCAACTCCGACATAGTTGGGATTAAGGTGCAGTTAGAAGCAGATTATGCAGTCAAATACATTCTAAAATTGTGGATCTTGATTTGAAGCAGTCAAAAACATCTATTGACATAGCGTTTCTGCTGTTAACTGTATTTCTTTTAGAGAATCTACAGCAGAAGTTGATAATAACAAACACTCCCTTAAATTGCTTAAGATCATTTTTTATACCGAATACAGAATAATGCTTCTAACAATCTTTTTCTTTTTTTAGTGGTAGCATGTATTCTTATTTTTCTTTTCAAAATCTCGCCAGGGCATATTCACAGGAAAGTGCGGAGTCGAGCTGGACCACGGCGTGGCTGCGGTAGGCTACGGCAGCTCGGACGGGAAAGACTATTGGATCGTGAGAAACTCGTGGGGACCAAGCTGGGGCGAAAAGGGATACATAAGAATGGAACGTAATGTTGCATCTAAATCCGGTCTGTGTGGAATTGCTGTCGAGCCCTCTTACCCGACCAAAACGGGCAAAAACCCGCCAAAGCCGTCCCCATCCCCTCCATCTCCCGTCACGCCGCCTACGCCACCTTCCGTTTGTGACGACTATTACGAATGCCCAGAGAGCACTACTTGCTGCTGTGTCTATGAATATTCAGGGTTTTGCCTGGCATGGGGATGCTGCCCGCTAGAGGGTGCCACTTGCTGTGAAGATCATTACAGCTGCTGCCCCCATGAGTACCCTGTCTGCAACGTTCATGCCGGCACATGCTCGATTGTAAGTAAACCTTAATCCGACATATTATACGTTCATGTTAACAAAATCGACTAGGACATTAAATTCGAACCTTATTTGCGAAACTGTCTTTATAATATGCGATTAAATTCATGAATATATATGGATGGATACATGTATATTCCTTGTATTCCTACATTGTATGTTAACAAAATATTACAAAAAGTACCCTTGATGTTTGACCTAATTACAGAACACACATCAATAACTTCCAAACTTGGGTTTTAATTATTTTGTTAATTATGATCAGAGCAAGAACAACCCACTTGGAGTGAAGGCAATGAAGCGCATCCTCGCGAAACCAATCGGGACATTTGGTAAAGAAGGGAAGAAGAGCAGTGCAGCCTGAGAAATCCTTGTCCGAAAATCTCAAACCGATAGTCGGTACGGAGGATATGAAGAAGTTATTTTGGCTACTTGATGCTGATCTTTGTCGAACCCCGTTCGTCAAAGGTTAAGATACGAAGGCTCTGATTTGTATATGTGATTCTCTCAAGTGCTTACGGCATTTGAATAACAGGAAAACGACTCTGGTATTTGTTCTACGTTGTTCTGAGTATTGTACAGTTGTAATTTTCATTTAGGGATTAAGAAGAAGTGGCAATGCTTTGATCAAGCACAGCCCATATCCAGAATTTGTGTTTGTGCTTCTCATTATTCATAAATTCCAAGACCATTTCTGTTTGAAATGTTTGATTTCTAGTTTTTTCATACTTGGCATCTCTAACTGGCCCCAACAATATGGTCGAATGGGATCATATTTCATCGGCCCGATAAATTTCGTGTTGTGACGGTATTACATTAACTTGGGTAAAAAAATTATATTTATATGTTCTCGCGTGTCTAAAATATATGTTGTAGAGCTTATAGTATCTTATATCTTATTTTTTCAGAATAAGTTTGAATAAAATTAAGATGATGTTTCTATTGAATTTAGTGTTAGAATAATAATTCTGAAATGAATATATATTGGACTTTCGATTTTTGTGAAAAGTTTCTGAACGATAAAAAACAAAGAAATACTATTAAAAACAGAAGGTGAATAGTGGGCCATAATAGTTGAAAACCCCATCTCTCTCTTTTAAATTAAAGAGTTGGTTTGCCCATCTGAATTTATTTCTGTCACTTGAAAGAGACAGGGCTGGAGACGAGTCAATTCGAGTATAATTTTGCCTTAATGAGTAAGATTCGTTACTTTTTTATAGCAAAAGGTGAAATCCCTCGCCCCCAGGGCTCTCACCTCCGGCCCGACAGGGATTGATGGAGAAATTAAATTATGGTGACTCAACGGCCCACTAGGTGGGAGGAACAGTGTCTGGTGCCCACAAGGAGCTATCCCCCACATTGGAGGGATAAAACTCCCACACTGTGGCTGCCAGGACTCGAACCTGCGTCCTTATAGCAATCTGCCACACATGAACGAGTTGAGCTGCCCATGCGGACAGATTCGTTACTTTTTTAATTTTAATGGAGCTCGAACAACCCACAAAATTCAAGCTCGAGCTCGACCCAATTGCATTCTCGAATATTTTTTTTGCCTTTTTTTAAAGAATAACAAAAACATTAAGGATATCTGAATAAATACTATTACTAATAATAAATTCTTAAAATATTAAGAATATATATAATTTTAAAAAAATAATTTAAATGCTCGCGAACTGCTCGTGTGCTAAGTATTCACGAGCTCGACCAACTTGTGCTCGAGTAGAGCTTTGGCTAGCCCGTTCGCGAGCGCTCGCAAACAATTCGATTCGTTTGCACTCCTAGACAGGGCTAAGTTTAGTTCGAGCCTTTACATATGTTACAAAAAATCAGTACCAACGGACTTTTCTCATCGAGTGCAGCATCTATTGCTAGTTTTAGAACATTACAAGCCCAGACGTTTTACTCCTTTGAAAAATCTACTTTGGTTAAATTACAAATTTTTATTTTTTCAGGCATCTTAACGAATGTACAACTCATTTTAAACCATCTATTCTTACTTATTTTTTATTTATTTTGTTCAACAAACTAATAATATACTTTTATAATAAAGTTTTATTTTAAAAGTTAGCTCTTCTAGTGTGACATAATCATGTTCCTGAAAATAGATTCGCCATTGCATGACTCAGACATAAGAATATTTAGAAGAGATATGATCAGGTATTAAAGAACAAAAATAAATTATATGGCCCTACTATAGTAGTAAGTACAGTACAACTCCCCATAATAATATCCAAGGCCAAAAACAATGCACCCAGACGTGGAGTTTTAGGGGCCTTCTTCTACCTCCCCTTGTCTATTATTAAGCAACTCATATTGGTGCCACCACACTAATGTTTCACTTCCGACGTGGCATTATGTATCTTGCTCGTTCGTCAAAAATAAAGATAAGCTAGCTTATTTTTTGAGCTTATTTACAAACCCGTTTGGTATCCCATAAACCAACTTATAAGCTAGCTTATTCAGATAGTAGCATCTCAATAATCTAACTTATAAACCAAACTCCCAAACACACCATATATATATATATATATATATATATCAATGTATTCACAACAACACAATGGGACGTTACGTGCATGTGCGTTAGCATTCTTTTCAATCGCTCACAATATGATTTACTGGATCTAAGATAAATATTTTACGAGCAGTGGGTTATAATGAAGGGGCAAAAGAAAAAACCTTAAGATTAAAATGTTTGTGTCCTACTGAAGGCAGCAGTATAAAGTGTCATATCCGTAGTATTATCGATTATTACGCTGAAAGGCACCTGTAATCTAGTTTTTAAATAAGATGCATCAAAGTTTTTTACAAATAGCATAAAAACTTTTACAGGCAAAGCAGAAAACAGTGTAATGTAATCCAAAGGCAACTTTACGGTGCATTTGAACTCAATCGACTTAGAAAAAAATCGAGGTAGAGGTTAACTATATTACCTCGTCCTGCAGGGGATAACTAGTGAACGCTGTAACATAGGAAATAAATTTTACAACAAAAAGTAACTAGCGAACTAAAGATTAAACCGATCAATGCCTAAACATCGAGTGCTAAAAGAATACAATACTCCACATATTTTTGACACTAAGCAAAAGTGCATCTTCAGAAATTAAGGCCCCCGTCTACCTGAATTACTAAGGCCTTCCTGTGTTCGTCTCATTGACGGGAGCTGCTTTCTTACCATAACGCTGAAAAATAGTAAAAAGATGGAAATGAAAAATATTTCTCGAATTATATTATTGGTAATGGGAAATTGTAACTATTGGTAGACTGGTAATTTGAGAGCACACCTGCTTCCCTAACGTAAAAGGGACATATTTATATTTAATCATATGCATTATTTGCCTCTTCATTGTCGAAATGAACAGAACCATCCAATAGAATAGCAGAATTGGCCAAAACACAGGCACGTCAAAGGCACCGAAGAATGTAAGTACAAGAGCAATACAAAAGGCCTTTGTGAGCGAATGCCTGCAATTGGGAGTATCATAATTATTAATCCGTCCATTTTATTGGTCAAAGAATGTTGATCATTAAAAATCAAAAGATAAAATTTCAATTAGAATGTTAGAAATTCCTTTAAACTAATGCATGGAGAGATGAATCTGAATTTAATAGAAAATAAACAAACACCAAGATGGATATAGGCTAGCTAAAGCACATTAGCATCACGAATTCAAATATGAAATCAAAAGTAAATGAAATATGAGGTAAGTACCAAACCTTGGGAACTCTTATTCATTGCCTAATCTTCGGCGATAAGATATAATTTATATTTGGTCATCTGATTCATTTCACACATGAGGGCGTGATCACAATCTGAATCTACAACATAGTTGTGAAACTTTAAATTGCCAAGAAGATAAGCTTCCGACACTTATGGATCAAATCAATGTTGTGAAAAGCGCTATCCGCTAGTCAGGCAGTTGACTGGGGACTAGCGTCTAAGCAGGACCTGGACCGGATTAGGCGTGTCTTTAGCAGGGTAAGGCGGGGCATAGATAAGAAAATAGCCAAGGCGGGAAATTGTACCACATCTAGGTGCGAATTAATTGGACTAGGCGAGCTTTTTACAGCATTGTGTCAAATTAATTTGTGTACATTTGCATTGAACCCGACTTTAGATTCACTTTTTATGAATGTATATAATCCCAGAGGCATGATAGATTAAGGCCCTGTTCTTTTGGACTTATTTTTCGATTTTTGATTCGATCGATGATTCGAGTCCATTGATTCGATTCGATTCGATTGATGGTCCATTCGATTCGATTGATTCGATTCGATTGATTCGACTCAATTTTTCTTCTTCTTATTACTATTATTAATCTTAATTATTATATTGTTATTATTACTAATAGTATTACTATTATCGTTGTTGTTGTTAATTACTATTATTATTATTATTTACCATTATTATCATTATTATTTACCCTTAATATATATTTGATTCGATTCGATTCGATTGATTCGATTCGATTCGATTCGATCCATTCAGCCGCCATTCGATTCGATTGATTCGATTCATTCAAATCAAAAGAACAGAGCCTAAGAACCTTAGAATATTGTCGGTTAAGCTAAACATAAATATTGATATGCTCTACTCAATCCAGAAACTGAATGAAAGATCAAGAAAAAAAACACAAACATTATCTACAAAGACGCAGAGCCATAAGATTGTCTACACAGGAGCTTACCTGCCGCTCATGATGAAAGAAAATCATCAAGGAACACATTAAGTGGAACTAAGTGGAAGAGTCAATTATCTATATTTGACATTCCAACGCAAAACAACTGCTTTACGATGGAGGTGTTTTTTTTACGTAAAGAGGACTTTCTCAACTTATAAAGAAGGTAACATCTTTATAGGGCACGAGTCGAAGACTATTTTATCTCTTGATCAATATGAAAGGATTTGGATTAGAAGAGATCCCCCCACAATAGTTTTTAGCTCATTTCACGAGTTTCCTAGAATTGCCCCCATTCTGCTGATTTCTTGAACAGATAATTTGGGCAATGGATGCTTATGACCTGGATTTTGGAAGACAATCATGAGGTTCAAACGTTAAATGACTGTGTAAGGTCGTCCTATAAATTCCATATCAGTTCCAGACTATGAATAAAACCTTCAGAAAAAGAACACAACGAGTCCAAAACTTTCTATATCCACTTTTTATATTTTTGGTTTGGAAAAGATGATAAGCAGGAGCAAACATAAATTCTCATATACCGCTGGGATTGCGGTGGATCGACCAAAGAGGAGTAGGTTGATGAAGGTATAAAGAAGGAGAGAGAAGGGAAAGGAGGCAAGGGGAGAAAATTGAGAAGAAAGCAGATGAAGAGAATGAGAAGAGCAGAGAATAGGAAATTTAAAAGGAGAAGAGAAAATGAAGATGGACTGACAAACTGAATTGTTTTTTGGGCCACTGGGACTGAAAAAACTCCCTATGGTCGTGATCAAAGGAGACCCGTAAATTCACCAGTACTTATGCATATCCAGAAATCCGAAAGCAAAAAGGTAAAGAATGTTAGCCGTACTGCAGGACATTCAAATCTTATGAAGATGTCCGGAATGGATATAATCTAGTTATTACCAATATCTATACATCTAGTTTGGATATATGCACATACAAGTATAGTTCTATGCAATTCTGGATGTAGGTGATAGCAAATGGATACAATCCATCAGGTTATACATAGTCCTTTGAGAGACGTGGTCAATAAAGCTGCACATGGAGACAATTTGTGAGAAGTCCTTACATCTATGGGCAGAAAACACTTGCTAGTGGTGCTCATCCACGCACTGTTCTTTTTACTATGACTAGAGACTCGTGAGTTGTTTACAGAGATATGTTAGGCTCACTGATACTTATGATGGAATATGATATAAGGATTCTAAACAAAAAATATGTGCAATCACAGCTTAAAAATAGTCAAAATTAAGTATTTCTGAATGAAGTAGAGACGCCAAAAACTTCCTTGATGCACTCCCTATATGCTCCTATTACATCATTGGATGTCTATCCATGGTATGCCCTTCCTGAAATATTTCACTTTCACAAACGCATTTACTTGAGAGTGACATAACTTACTTAAGGTTCTCACCAACTATTATTTTCTGATTGGCTACATTAACTTATTATGATTTCAAGCCATCCAAAAATTCAATCAAATTCAAATGCACTGAGCCAATCATTTCTATCAGTCATTTTAATCTAAGAATGGCTGGATGCATATGGATCCAGGAACACTTAAACTAGACAAAAAAAAAAAAAAAAATCCTGAACCTAAAGGTAACATCTTTTTATTAGGTAACAAGGATCTACTTTCATTCACTCAAGAATTCGACAGAAGTCAAGCACTCAAATAGGAAGTTCCTAATACTCCATTGAAGTATTCAATATTTCACAAAATCAACTAAATAACACTAAGATTTACAAGCTCTCTATCCTATTTTATAAACACAGGCTCACATGACCCAATCACCCGAGCACTGATCCTATGAGATCTTCAACAAGATGAAAACAAACAATCCACAGGAGACTTGAAGATTTCATGTTCATTCTGATCCTATGAAATCTTCAACAAGATGAAAGCAAACAATGCACAGGAGACTTGAAGATTTCATGTCCATCAATTAAGCACATAAACAGAGTGATCGCAAATGTTAGCCAAATTTAGACCGGATGTCCCACTTACATCAAAGATGCAAGACAGTTTTCACCACTCTGCGATGACCCTACTTCTCAAGTTAGACCGGACTCAGCTCTTCTGTGATCCAATTTATATCCATAAAATTAGCTAAAGTGGATGATCTGAACTCAGAAATCACTCAGCCCCCCCAAAAAAAAAAAAAACAGAGTTGTATCCACTCATCTTGTGATTGAGCAGCACCTAAAATTGGTCTAAGACAGATCCTAAACATCCGAGATAAATACTTATAAACTTGTTCTACACGCGACAACAACCGAAGCACCATTACACCATGTATTGGCCGAATTCCCTAATCAATCTGAAACTGACAGATGAAGCTAACTGAAAGAAAAGAATAAACATCTCACCAGAACTTAAACTCGGGGAGGCGGCGAACGAAGGGGCGAAACTCGTCCGAGCCGCGCGTGGGGAGAGCGGGGCCATCATTTAGCTCCTGGATCTCGGGGTCTACCTGCGGCGATAGGAACGCTATCAGCAGCTGCAGGATGTAGATTCCTAACCCGTAGGTGATGATGTAGAAACCCTGGACTAGGTAGATGCGTAGCGAGAATATGAACGCGATCGCGGCGAGGAAGATCCAACGGTGCAGCACCATCGGTGTCGACTTGTCCAGCAAATGCTGGTACCGCCGCCATATCGCGTGGCTGAATTGCGTGACAGCGGAGGTGGTGCTGCTGGCGTCGGCAGGGCCGGCTCCGCCACCCATGTTCATTTCTTATTTATTTATTTATTTCCTTTTTCGGGGCCAATTAGTTATTTTAGAAATTCTCAGAATAACACCGTGATAGAACAGACGAAACTGACAAGTGAAACGCCTCTTCCTGCGGATGGCCTTTCTTTTCTATATTTATTTGTTATTATTTTCCTGCCCAACTGGGAAAAATCCCACGTCACAATGTCGGTACCACGAGTTTGTATACCATGAGGTAGGGGTGTTCAAATCCGGATATCCGGACTTTCGGATATCCGAAATTTCGGATAGTAGATTTTAATATCCGAATATCCGAAAAAAAAATGAATTATGTTCGGATATCCATATATTCGAAAAAAAATATTCGGATTTGGATATCGGATATCCGAATATCCGAAAAAAACTTCGGATATGGATATCGGATATCCGAATATCCGAATACCTTATATTATTTAAAATATAAAAAAATAAAAATTTTAAGATTTTTCGGATATTTTGGATATCCGAATATCCGATTTTTCTGAAAAGTACTATCCGATATCCGAATCCGAAATTCCGGTTCCGAACATCGGATTTTCGGATATTTCGGATCGGATATCGGATATTTTTGAACACCCCTACCGTGAGGTAAGATATTAGATACATATCAGGTTCAATTACTAGCATTTGGTGGTTAGGGATGGCAATTTACCCACGGGTAACGGATAATCGCAGGCACCCGACCCTAATAGGTGCAGGTTTGGTGGGCATTTGGTATCCACAAATAGCTTAGTGGTATGAAATTACTATCCATTAGGTTCGCGGGTAGGGATATGGATAGCTGCTATCCGTACCCGCGAAACCCGTCTACCCGCGAAGATACTCGTGAAATACCCACAAAAATACCCACGAAATACCCATAAAATACCCGAACAGAGCCCGACCCACACTCATTATTTAAAAGATTCACACCACAAACAAAACCATAACCCTACCTAATTAGTTCAGCGGCGCCGCACACACACTAACACCCTTCATTCTCTTCATCTCTGCTACTTGCTCTCCCCCCCCCCCCCCATTACCCTCCTCATTGCGAATCATCCCGTAGGTTTCTCCCGGTTCCCTTGTGATCTCTTCTAATTGCGATAGCTCAGGTATGGTTTCTGGCCCTAGCTCTTTCGTCTTGTCTTTCTTCTACTAGAAATTATATTTCAAAAATTTATCCTTATTTTATTAATTTTACCAAAAGAACAATCGGGTTCAGATTTTAGGAGAAATAGAAAAGTGGGTCTTGTGACAAGCCTTCAAACCTTTTTATTGGTAGCAGCAAGTTCCAGCGCTCATATGCTTTAATTCTTTTTGACTTGTTTCTCACTTTTACGGTTTGAAACAGGTTTCCATTTGGCAATATGTCTACTCCGAGAAGCAACAGTCTACCTGCCTCACAAGCCTCTGCTCCTACTCCCACAAATGAGCAATTTCTTCCACTACTTGAAGAATCAAATGAAGGGGAAAGTAAACAAGTAGAAGGCCGAAATGAGGAGGAAAAACCAGAAGAAGAAGAAGAAGAAGAAGAAGATGGAGATGGGTTAAAGAGGAAGCTCACTTCACCTATTTGGAATGAGTTCATGAGGAAGAAAGTGAATGGAGCTTGGAAGGCCAAGTGCCTCCATTGTGTAAATCTTCTCTCGGGTGTAACGAGAAATGGTACTTCTCATTTATCTAATCATTTGAAGTCCTGTATTTACAAAAGAAAAAAAGCTGGGAAAATACAGTCTAGTTTGAGGTTTGCATCTAGTGAGAAGGGGCAAGTTTCTGTTGAAAATTATGTCTGATCCATAAATTGCTAGGAAAGCACTCTATTCGATGATTATCCTTCATGAGTATCCATTGTCTATTGTTGATCATATTGGGTTTCGTAACTTTGTTAGTTCACTTCAACCCTTGTTCAAAATGGTTACTCGAAACACGATTAGAAAAGATATATTGGATCATTATGAAGAAGAGAAAAAGAGAGCTCTTAATTACTTGCAAAGGAATAATGGTCATATTGCGATTACGACTGATCTTTGGACAGCCGATAATAAAAAACGAGGATACGTGGCAGTCACCGGTCATTTTGTTAATGAGTCTTGGAAGCTTAGAAGCACTATTTTATGGTGATTTCCTAATTTATTATTTCTCAAATTTTTAATTTTTATCAACTTGTATTGATGAAGTTTTCATAATTTGTGTTTAATTTTGTAGGTTTGTATATGTGCCATGCCCTCATACAGCTGAAGTTTTGGCTGATGCATTGTATAAAAGCCTTCAAAGTTGGGATCTTGATTGCAAGGTATCTGCTTTGACTCTCGATAATTGTTCTACAAATGATAAATTGGTTGAGCACATGGAAGGCATGATTGGGGCATCTAATCTTTTGTTGGGTGGGAAGGTTCTACACATGCGTTGTTGTGCACATATCCTCAACTTGATTGTGAGGGATGGATTGGAGGTTGTTGCTACCCAAAATATTATCCGGAGATAGATATTGCTGGAATGGATGGGATAGCAAACAAATGCAAGAGCACTTCCGTGAGAAAGATAAATAACACAAGATTTGCCGGGGTTGTTAGTCCCGGGCTTGAATGCTCTCGCGAGATATTATTAATACCGATATTCGGGGATACAAGTACTAATGTAAGAATACAATTACAATGAGTGTAAAGTTTCTTGTTATCTTAGCTAGTGAGCGTGTAGATTGCCTAAGAACCCAGTTGATGCTCTGTGAGTTCTTGTAACAAAGGTGATGAGCAGTCGCGGCGGTGAGAGATCGACCGCCTCTCACACGGCGAGTATTTTCTTTGGATGTTTGGGCTTACGGGCTTATGAATCCCTTGGAATCTGCTAGTGGAGACTTGCTTCGCCGATCGTCTAATGGACGAGAGATTTGGAGAGAGAAGTCTGAGATGGATTAGGTGAGATAGCCGGAGCTTGATGATATGTGTGTTCTTGAGATTTCCGTGGATGTATCGGAATGTGAGAGAATGTGAACTTTTGGTGGAATGTATTTCGGATGTCGATCAAATGAATTCGAACCGTATATTCGATGGTAGGAGCGTAGGTTGAGTCAATTCCAACCGTAAGTTGTGCGAAAGTCGGATCGAGAACCTTTTTCCAGTAGGAGGAGGTTCTCTATTTATAGGAGCTTGGATACGCCGGCGATCGCCTTTGCAATATAATAATCGGGCGATCGTCTTTTAGCACATGGGCTGTCCTTCAAAGCTGCATGAGTTGTTGGCGATCAGCATGCGGTCGATGGGGAGCTTACACGCGTCCTAAGTCGCTGTCACGGGTGGTCCCACTGACAACTTTCGGCGCGCATGCTGGTAGGTGAGGTAGGTGACAGGCTGTGGTCAAATGTCTTGTCTGTCAGCAAAAGATCTTATCTGCTGGCGAAGATCTCGTCAGCGCCTTTGGTGGATCTGCACGTGGGTGCTTTCCTGAGATCCAGTCCTTGATGGTTTAGACGGGCGATCATCTCTGCTCGGGCGCAGTTGATTGCCCTCGGCCCATAGTAGAGCGGATCGCCAGCTGCCAAAGGGCGATCGCCCTGGGAGTCGATCGCTAGGTGCCTGATGGTGGTTTGATATCTTCGACTTGGCGAGCTAGTCAGGGTTTGACTGGAGTTGACTTGGTCGCTCGGCCTTATAGTCGATCGCCTGTCGGGATGAATAAATCGTGACACAACAATTGCCCCCCAGCTCGCTCATACGTTGGAAACGTGGGGTGAGGTGGCTTTCTTAGCGATCGCTGAATTTTTGACGAGCGACTAAGTGTTTTATTGAATCGCGATCGTCTTTGAGTGATATATCCCGAGTTTGGACGACTGTTGGCCGAATCTGTGAGGAAAAAGCATCGGGCGTTGAAAAGTCTCGCGCACGTGTCGGGCTTCTATTGGAGGACGCCAACGGTCATTAATGACTCCTCGGGCGACGCGTCTCGAAAAGACGCGTACGCGGGTCTCGAGGGGTCAAGGTGCGCGTTTGAGATCCGACCCCCGAGGTTTTCCCTTATTGCAATCGGGTCCCTGCTTTCTCCTATAAAAGGGGGCGCGGGGCTGCAGCCTCACTCACGCGTACGCATTGGAGAAAGAAGGTCCTGCCGCCGAATTTTTGAAGATCTAAGCGCCGATCGTTGATCGATTTCACTTTAGGGTAAGAAAATCCTTCTCTTCCTTTCTAACTCGAAAATGGCCGGAACCTCATCATCGTTTGGAGCGGGAACCGATTCTGCCACGGACATCACGCCCAGGAGAAACTTCTTCCGTCTTCCACCTGGAGGCAATGGGTCAAGCAATTCGTGCCGGAATCGACCCTACTGAAGTTGAGGCTTTGTTCAATGAGGCCGATGTTGCTAGGGAGTCGGCTGCTGAGGAGAGACGATCGCAGATCGAGAGAGATCTGCGATCGGGGCTTCTTGGGAGCAACATAGTGATTTTGGACGGGCTATAGGGCCTTTCTTTGAAATAATGGATAGGTTAGCCGGTCTACTCCGAGATTCGACTTGAGGATATTCGGTCGCTTATCCCTATGTGCTCCCCAAGCGGTCGCAGATGTCGTGCAGCGCGATCGTTGTGGTCGCTCGGCCAATCACGAGCTCGACGTCGTGAGAGATCGCGTCTGGAGGACAAGATTCCATGTTCCTTGAGATGTGGACATGTTCGCGCCGCGGAGAATGAACGAGCCGACCAGCCTCCGATGGGTATGGTCGCAGTGAGTGAGGCCGTTATGGAGGCCGGCTGCGCTTCCCTCTGTCCTTGCGGTCTCCCATCTTGGCCGCTTGGAATGTGGCGCCACTTGGTGACCTTGACGCCCGGCTCAAATCATTTGCACCCTCACCCTTTTCGGCGGTCACCGCCCACTGCCTCCGTCGCCGTTGGAGATGAACTATTTGTTTAAACCGACGACACATAGAGGTTGGTCGGCGGTTACCATATTCAAGGCCGATCTGGCCGGTGATTCATGGAGTTCGAATAAGATACGGGCGATCGGGCGAAGTGGTTCGGGTCGCCGGCAAGTGGAGAGCTTCGAGCGACAATCCCACAGCGAACCGGAGATCCCCACCGAATTTCGGTAGAGGAATCCCGTAAGGGTTTAGACTCTCCCATTCGCTTGGATGCGTTTTGGGTGATCTAATTTGATTTACATTTTGCAGGCTTTCATATTCCGCGATCGAGGAGCCGCTTTCGACTACCTCGTTCTTAGGGAGCGAATTAGGAGCTTGTCGGACGACCACCTACAATCCACTCGGATCAACAAGGAGAGTCGGTTGTCGGCTCGACTATTCCGCTTCCCGAGACATCTCGCGGTGCCAGGTATGTGGTCCTGCGATCTTCACTTACTAGGCGATCGCCTTATTTTAAGGACAGTGTCTGACCGTTAGTCGATCGTCTTTAACTGCAGAGGTTCGTTTCCCTCGCTTTTTGGAGCCTCCGGCAGAGATCGCTATGTCGAACCCAGGAGTCCTAGGCCGTCTTCGCGAAGAGGTCGACTCGGGTTCCACCTGGTCGCATTGCTTATAGTTCGGAGGCGGAGCCTCGTGCGGAGCCGGAGCCTCGCGTAGCGCAGTCGAGGTTGAGGAGGAAATTCCGGAGGAGGGGCCGGGCGACCGCAAGAGGCCGAGGCCGCAAGAAACTTCGTTTCTGCCCGGCGATGAAGTGCCGATCGCCGCGCCTCCGATCACCATCGTTGCTCGGAGCGCGAGCCGCCCTCTGCGGCTTTTACTGGGAGACGGCGATCGCGGATGCGGAAACTCCTCGAGGAAACCGTTTTGGTCGGGATCCCGAGAAGGTGAGAGGTAGATAGCATTTACGTGTTGACAATTACATCTGCGTAGGAGTTGTATTAACCTTGGTGTTTTGGTGCGAGATCCGTCGCGCGAGACCGTCTTGTCCACCGATGGTCGTGGATTTCTGGCGAGTCGATCTCTCGCCATTCCTACGACATTCCTCCCTATGTGAGCAAGGTCGTCACCTTGCCAAGGCGTGGACAATCGATCTGGATGCGATCGCCGCCTGCGGTCGTCGAGTTCGATGGATGCCGTTGTCGCCCTTTCTCTTCGTGACGGCGACCATGGCCGTCAGTGCCGGGGAGTTTGAGGCGGCCCTCCACTATTCGCCTTCAGGAGGATCTTGAGGCGGCTCGGAAAGAGAACGCCGAGTTTGCCGACAAGATCGCAGCGATGGAGAAGGACTCCTTGGAGGCGGCCAAGCGGGCGAGCCATGAGCTTGAGCTGGAGAAGAAGGAGACTGAGAAATTCCGAATGGCGGTCGACCGATTTCGGGACCAAATGCAGAGTGCCGTCCAGGCAAGGAATGTTGCTGAGGAGGAGGCCGATCGCCAGAAGGTGACGATCGCTCGGTGACCAATGAGCAAGCGGAGGCGAAAGAGAAGGTTGCTGCGAGGGAGGCCGAGCTCCAGGATCGCAACAGCGATGGCCGAGCCGAGAGGAGAGGTTGAGGCGACCAAGGCCGATCCCTTCCAAAATTTGGAGTATGTCGTGAGTTCGCCTATTACTTGGCGTTCGCCGATTCTATCCGAGCGGCTAAGAAGGGAGGCTTGGAGGTCGGTCCTCTAGCTGAGAAGTTCAAGTCATATGCATTGGAGCACCCTCTCCATTCGGCTTTCTCCTTGCCGATCTTGGACCTGGCGGACATCGGTGTGGATTTGAGCTGGTATCCGTCTCCAGACAGTCTTGCTCATCCCGATGCTCCGGAAGATGAGGGGACCGCGCCGAATGCTGATGGCGAAGGCCCGGCAGGGGCCTGAGGCGCTTCCTTTTTTACGCTTTTAGCTTACTTTCTTTGTAGTTTGTAGCTTTCTTTTTGTAGTACTTAGGCCTTCTGCGGCCGTGTACTCTATTTTTCAAGTAATAAAATGAGCATTTGGATTTCTGACTTATCACTTGAATGAATGGTTATTTTTGAGTCTTTATTTGACTTTGTACAAATGCGTGAGGAGAGATCGTTGCGAGGGTAGTTCCAAATGAATTGATAAACTCATAAGACAACTTTTTACAACAAGTTCGATCGCTGCACTACATCTGAAAAAATGACGATCTCCGTATGTGGTTGAATAGCGACGATCGTCGTGTAGGTAGTCCGCACTCTTCTTGCCCCTTGTTTTTATTCACTTAGTGGAAGTAAGGGGATGAAAATAATTCCTTGAGTGAGCGGTCTTTAACTTTGTCGAATCCTCGGGGACGGTCGTCCATCTTGAGGAACCGTGCACGATCGCGGAGTTCAATGGGCCAACTCCTTGATCATGTCTTGATGCGCGAAGACATTGAGTGTCTCGTGACTCACTTTATTATGAGGGTCCTCCGTTAGGCTGCGCCTCGCCTCGTATTTAAACGAAGGGCGTGCGGTCTCGGTCTAGAGGAGTCCTTGCGCGGGGCAGCGTCGGATGAATCAACTCCACGCCCGTGGCTTGTTAGCTCTGCTTCCACCTCGGCCAGCCATGGAGATGGCCGACCTCGACGGTGTACGTTGAGACGGGGTTGTGGCACGTCACATTGTCCGGGTTCACCATGTCAGATGATGAACCTTTGAGGGCGAGCGATCGTGTCCACTGATTTGTTTTGGAGGGCCCTCAGACTACGCCGGCCTCGTATTTAAACGAAGGGCGGGCGATCTTGGCCTAAAGGGACCTTGCATGGCCTAAGCGATGGAGTTATCGACCACCAGACCATGGTCGCACTCTTCCACCTTGGATCGTCATGTAGATGCCGACCTTCGACGGTGTACGTTGTGCGGGGGAGGCGATCTCGTGCCTTAGTCCATCGTGTTAGACGGTGAACTGCAGATGGCGATCGAGTCCTCCGGTTTCTTAAATAAGGAGGGAGATCGGGATGACTTCCGTGGTCTCCTTCTCTTGATTGAAGCATATAGAGACGGTCGCGAGGTTGATCCGGGGTCGGCTCGTATGAGCTTCCCGGCTGCTTTGCGTTCGACTCGGACGATCGTCTATAGAGATAGGCGGGGCTTCGGCTAAACGATAAGGTGTCTAACTTGCCCTACTCGAGCAGTCTCGGAGAGCTGTTTGAGGAGGTCGCGGCATTTGTTGGTGCTGTGGCCGGGACTCTGGTGGTAGGCACAATATTGATTGTTGTCCAGGTGACCGTGGTCCCTTATCGCCTTAGGCTTTTTGAGCTCTTCGTGCCCCTTGATGGCATAGAAAATATGTGCCGGAGTTCTGTTGAACGTATGGAGGAGATGGGCTTCCATGTCCTCGAAAGCTTTGAGATCTCCGGGTGTCTTGGCGATCGCCTTCTTTGCTTTGGCGATCGCTATCTTCTGGGCAAGAGGTGGCGTTTCCTCGTCTAAGCGGAGGGTGAGTAGCCTTTGCCTGGCCAGGAAGTTGGCAGCTTTAGCGCGGAAGATCGTGTAAGTTGGGGGAATATCCTTGGAGAGATGTCTTAACATGGGAGAGTGACCGTGGAATCCCCCATGACCGAATAGAGAGCGAGCTCATCACCGACGGGTTCGCCGGTGAGGATGATTTCGTCTACCCGGCCGATGTAATCTGCGTCGATTTCGTCCTTCCCCGCTTGATTTTTATCATGCGGCTGGGGCCTTCAGTCTGGCGACCTTGCTGGCGAAGTATGACGTGAAGTCATCCGCCGTTTCTTAAAAGAGGTGACCGATCGTGGTGGTAGTGAGACGTACCACTTATGGGCCACCGCCCAATGTCACGGGAAGATCCGGCACTTGGTTGCATCGGATGCCCCACACCCACCATGTAAATTCGGAATTTACTCGGGTGGGTTTCTGGTCCGATCTCCCCTTATACAGAGGTGTTTTAGGAGGAGCGATCGTTGGTTGTATGGGGGCAAGCTCGATGTGGACCGCGAGTGGCTCGGTCGGCCCGGCGATCTTCTTGCCGGTGCTTGCCCCGGTGTCCAAGAGTGCTCTCATCTCGTCGAGCCGACGTTGCATGGCGGCCATCGCCGTGCTTTGTTAGCGGCTCGCGATCGGAGCGGAGCCGAGGCGATTGAGTCTTGAGTCCCACAGCGATCGGGCGGAGTCGGATGGCGACATGCGTTGGTGTGAGGTGAGTAGCCGAACTCCCCGTGACGGATTCGGATTCCGTCTTTTCAAGGTTGGAAAGCAGTGCCCGGTCGCCGGGATGGGTCGCGTCCCAAGCGATCGAATATGGATCCGTCCGGTCGTGCGAGAGCCTTTCCTCGCGAATTGGGGCTTTTTGACGATCGCTCGTTCAGTAGCCCATTGAATTTCCGTTTTCCCATGCGGCGGATGATCGAGGGAGTTATCGCGGGCGGCGTGCATGCTCTCCGTCGCTCCTCCAGGATGGCCATAGCCTCCTCGATCTGTTCCTCGGTTTGGAACTGATCGAGTGAGAGGTTGGGGCCATCTCTCGGATGCGGGATCGAGAGTCTCGCGTTGCCGCGGCTTCCCCCTGTCGTCGGCTGGGGTTCGGACTGAGCCGGGAAATGGTGTCCGGCGGTTCGGAGAGCAGCTTGCTTCGATGTACCGGCGGATGTCATGATTCTGAAGGTTTTCTTTGAAGCGCAGTGAGTGTCACTTCAAGTATATGCCCCGAGAACAGTGAGTGTTCTTCGGGACGGTAGAAATAAAAATATGAGGGTTAGATGCCCCTTCCTCTAGCGCCAATTGTTGCTACCCAAAATATTATCCGGAGATAGATATTGCTGGAATGGATGGGATAGCAAACAAATGCAAGAGCACTTCCGTGAGAAAGATAAATAACACAAGATTTTGCGGGTTGTTAGTCCGGGCTTGAATGCTCTCGCGAGATATTATTAATACCGATATTCGGGATACAAGTACTAATGTAAGAATACAATTACAATGAGTGTAAAGTTTCTTGTTATCTTAGCCGGTGAGCGTGTAGATTGCCTAAGAACCAGATTTGATGCTCTGTGAGTTCTTGTAACAAAGGTGATGAACATCGCGGCGGTGAGAGATCGACCGCCTCTCACGGCGAGTATTTTCTTTGGATGTTTGGGCTTCGGGCTTATGAATCCCTTGGAATCTGTCTAGTGGAGACTTGCTGCTTCGCCGATCGTCTACTGGACGAGAGATTTGGAGAGAGAAGTCCTGAGATGGATTCCGGTGAGATAGCCGGAGCTTGATGATATGTGTGTTCTTGAGATTTAGTGGATGTATCGGAATGTGAGAGAATGTGAACTTTTGGTGGAATGTATTTGGATGTCACCAAATGAATTCGAACCGTATATTCGATGAACTGGAATCGTAGGTTGAGTCAATTCCGAACCGTAAGTTGTGCGAAATCGGGCGAGAACCTTTTTCCAGTAGGAGGAGGTTCTCTATTTATAGGGCTTGATACGCCGGCGATCGCCTTTCTGCAATATAATAATCGGGCGATCGTCTTTTAGCACATGGGCTGTCCTTCAAAGCTCGCAGGAGTTGTTGGCGATCAGTATGCGGTCGATGGGGAGCTTACACGCGTCTAAGTCGCCGCCACGGGTGGTCCCACTGACAACTTTCGGCGCGCATGCTGGTAGGTGAGGTAGGTGACAGGCTGTGGTCAAATGTCTTGTCTGTCAGCAAAAGATCTTATCTGCTGGCGAAGATCTCGTCAGCGCCTTTGGTGGATCTGCACGTGGGTGCTTTCCTGAGATCCAGTCCTTGATGGTTTAGACGGGCGATCATCTCTGCTCGGGGCGCAGGTTGATTGCCCTCAGCCGGTTAGTAGAGCAGATCGCCAGCTGCCAAAGGGCGATCGCCCTGGGAGTCGATCGCTAGGTGCCTGATGGTGGTTTGATATCTTCGACTTGGCGAGCTAGTCAGGGTTTGACTGGAGTTGACTTGGTCGCTCGGCCTTATAGTCGATCGCCTGTCGGGATGAATAAATCGTGACACAACAGAGGTAATAGCAAAGTCCATTGAAAATATTCGTGATACTTGTGCTTATTGGCTTGCTACACCAAAGAGGTATGAAAAAATTGAGAAAACTGCACAACACACACTACACCATAGATTGCATACAGCAACGTGTAAAATACGTTGCAATATGCCCTAAATTCATTGCAATAGGGCCTATTGCAACGATTATGCAAAAATCAAGCGTGCCCTTTGCTCTGGTTGCCATAGGGCCCTTACGGCAACAAATTTGGTACCATATTGCAACGGCATATTATCGTTGCAAATATAGTATATGGCAACGATTTAACGGCTATAGCAACATGTTTAACACCATTGCAATATCTTGGACTACCTATGGCAACATTTTTTTGCAACGATTTTTTTGTGTTAATTGTTGCAATACATGGACTCAGGCAACCCTAAGGCAACACATATATGCCCAATTGCAACGTATTTAGAATCAAATACAGTCTAATTTTATTTAATGAATATGACATATATGGCAACATTTAAGCTTCTATTGCAATGCTATATAAAAAAATTGGCATGACCATTAGATTTATTTCAATTGGTATATCGTAACATCAATCGAACCGAGCAATATTACTGCTGTTCCAACATCAATAAATTCACTCAAACTAAGTTTAGGAAAATGACCAAGTTGAAGCAAAATAACTAAGTTCAAGTGACACACAATCTAACTTAGTAATACATAGACCAAATTCTTAGTTAAACATTATATAAACATGAGTCATGGCTCTTCTTCATCTTCCTATTCCTCTTCCTCTTCATCTTCATCTTCATCTTCATCTTCATCTTCATCTTCATCTTCATCTTCATCCGTCTCATCTCCGTCCTCAATAGAAGTAGTAGCACACAATTCTTTTACAATAACTTTAATAACTGAAAACCAAAACATAGTTAATATTTGCTCTATCATCTGCATCCTCATCAGAAATCTCCATTTGTTTGCACTCGTTGATGTCCCAGAATTCTTGATGATGTACTAGTAGTATTTGCTTAATTTTCTGTTTTTCTCTAGTTTGCATTTTCTATCTATTAATGCAACCTTTTCATTCCCTCTTTTCATATTGTTCGGGAGCTGAAAAGATAGAGATAATAAGAGCATGTCAAGACATAAATCCTGAATATATATTGCAGCATAAGGTCAGAAAGGAACCTATTAAAAACTTTCCATTTGTGATCAACATAAAACAAACAAACAAACCCTACTACTGTCCCTCAAGCAAGGTCAAAAAGGAACCTGAGTCACAACATACATATAAAACACAGTCAATTTAAAATAGAAGTTCATATATCATAAGCAGGTGAAGAAAGTTATAAAATGAACAGTGATGTGTTTTGGTTTACCTGAACTCCCCAAAAGCTTCTGTAAATTGAAGAGTCTCAATCGCACCTTTTCAAATTCATAGATAAAATTGGTTAGTTAGTCACATACTATTTTAAAGGTTACAACAAGAAGGTAAGCCACATATAAATACAGATGAAAGCAAGATATACATCCCACAAGTGCTTCTAGTGACTGACTTCCAGTAGGGATCTTGATAGCAGACTCACATAACTTGTCAACTTTAGTGTCAGAGAGTCCTTTGATTCCAGTCAAACCCTGGATATTTCGAAAAAGATAATACTCATGCAGGTCAATAATTAAGTAGTTCAAACATTTGAGTTATTCGACAGGGGTTTACCATCTTAGTAGAATTCATATGACTATTTGCATCCTGAAGCTTCTTCACATCTCCAGCGTTAATTCCATTAGAAGTCACTACAAAATTAGAGAAGTTACATCGTGCTAAACAACGTCCGTTACAGTAAAACAAACATCCTCTAACAAAACCAAAAATTAAGAGTATTTGATGAAACACAAATATATGTATTGGGTCAAAATAAGAGTGATAACAAGCAGAGAGTTGAAATTTGAAATACTTTAACCAAAAAGTGTACTCATATAAAAGCCAATCGTAAAATGGAACTTGTCATCTGTGAATAGTATCATCAAAATGTTTTAAGAAATGGAATTAGAAAATGCAAACTAGAGGAGAAAAACAGAAAATTAACCAAATTGTTCCAAATTATCCAAAGCTTAATAAAACAGTGAAAAAAGATTAGAAGTAGAAACAAAACAATAATTCTTCATTTGTTTTGTCACGTTTTCCATATGCCCTGCACACACGTCCCCACTCCCAGACAGTGAGAGAGGGGAGGGGGAGGGCGAGCGGATAGAAATCATACAAATATATATACATCATATTCAGCATAACAAAGCCTTGAATAAGTGTGAGCACATAGAAAATAAAAGATCAGATAGCACAATACATATGTTACTTTGACTAACCATATCCTGATGCAAAAGGTTGCCGGACGTCTGATTTCCTGTCTTCAAGTGGTTTAGTTCCAAGTTAACTTTCATAGTTGATAAAGTTGATAAGTCGCCATCACTTAGTATCACCTGCACCATGAAATCATTCACAGAGGATCAAGTAAACACACTAATGTACATGTAGCAGAAAAAAACAGTTTTCCTTTCAACACAACCCTCCCATGGTACCTAAATATATATATCACATATTTATGCGAGATAGTGAGCGAAACTGAGAGTTCCTTAATAAAAAATGAGGAAGAATAAAAGCAAATCAAAACAAGCCTTTATCATACCAATACAATCATTTATCCTATAATAGCCTAAACTTGAACAACGAACATTTATATTCCTGGAAACAAGAAGAATTAAACTTTTAAACAGGTTCACGGCCTATGTATTACATATATGTAACTAGATGGATATTATAGGATGTTACTAATACATGAAACTTTTTTCTGATATTACCACTGAAAATATCCAAGGGAATCTGTTTATAAAATCATATCATGCATGCACAAGCTTACCTTAAATGCTTTCACATAAGATAGAGAGATTCCAACCAATCCCATATCATGCTTGCCACTATGACTAGCTGAATTTTATTGTGGTGGCTGCCCAAAAGGGTCTTCTTGATGAGGACGAATAGCAGTGGGACTTGTACGGTATCTTGAATAAACAGCTCGAGAAGTAACGGTTGGAGAGTGTCGAACAAAGAAAAAGTGCACGGAAGCCTAAGGGAAGCAGGAGAGCACCCAAGTCTGCTGAACAGAATAGGAAGATTGTAAAGGCTATAGCAGCCAAATGGGCAGACCCTGTAGGATCCCTATTCATGCACCAAATCTTGGGATAATTGCAAAACTACCCCTAAAGTTTAGGCTAATTACAAACTACTCCAGTTATTTTATGTAGAACTTTGGTGCATTAGCATGTTGTTCCTTGGAATCCTGTCCTTTTGTGCTGTAGTTTTCGGAAACACAAAAAATAGTGTGTAATATAACTTTTGAATGTGTACTTGATAATTTTCTTATTTTGAAAAGAACGAACCCACTTCGGATTTATATTTTAAAAAGCTCGACTAGATTTGACCTGAAAATTCAGGTTCAAATTTGGACTTCAAAAACTATTCAGCCCTAGTTCTTTTTTCTTTTTTTCTTTTTTTCTTTTTTTGCTCTATCGGAAAGGATTCAGCCCTAATCCTATTCAGTTCCGAAATACTCTTTATTGTTTTTTCGCCTGTTTTTCTTTTTTTTTTTTGGTTTCAAATCCTAACAATATGAACAATTCAATAAATATTTCATGGAAATTGGAAGAGAACCAGCATTAGAAAATAAAGTAATAATAAACTCATTATTTATACACAAAAAAAAAAACATAATGGAAAAATATGACCCAAAGAAACATACAATCCCAGCTAAATCAAGATCCAAGCAGAAAAAAATGTCCATCAGAGGAGACGACTAGCAACAAAAGAATAACAGTAATATAGCAAAAAGAAAAACAGGTAAATCAATATCCAGTAATTAAAAATAAAAATAAAAATCCATGTCAGTAACTATAGTGGAGGCGAGAAGTCAGCGCCAATCGAAATCGCACCTCTTGGATTCATAAGCACCTGAAACGGTGCCGTTTGATCTCTGCCCCTGGTACAGACCGAATAATGCGTGGTCTTGTGACCTTGATAGAACGGCTTCAAATCGACGGTCGAGAATCTCTGCCCCTGGTAAAAAGCCCTAGCCTCGATCTTATCGTAGTAGATTCCGATGCGTTTGTTCGGGTTGCGGATCGTCAGGTTCAGCGCCAGATTGTAGTGAAGCGTGTGGTTGTTGAGCTTAAACTCGGTGAGAGAGGCGTCGGAGGCGTGGAATTTGACGGTGCTCGGCCGGAAAATCAACCAGCCGATGAAGGCGATGATTCCGCACCATATTTCCAATTCTCAAGAAGATCAGAGAATATTTTTAGGGATTTATTAGTGTAATTTGAATGTCCATCTAGTTTTGGGGGAAATAGGACGATGGCCTAAATGCACCAGCAACGATTATTAAGTTTTTTTTTTAATATTGGTTTTATTCAGCCGGCCAAATCTTTCAAAAGCCCGCTCAATTTTTTTAGTACCCGCCTAAATTTTGGGCCTCAAATTGCTATGTACAGCAACGAATTCTTAAATTGTTGCAATAGAATGTAAATTTTACACTATTGCTAATTTTTTCGCTTCAATTGTAACACTTTATAAATGCATTGCAATATATCCGAGCTGGTCTATCAATAGCAACGTTTTCTGATGAAATTTTTGAAATCTGGTTGCTATAGCCAATCTATGGTGTAGTGACACTACACCATATATGGGTTTCAGCAACACTTGAAAAACTGTGTTCAAAAGTCCAAAAAGTGTTGCTCAAGGTAGAAAAACAAGCTATGGCTACACTGTGACCAAATTCAAAAGTGTTACAAAAACGGCCACAACCATAGGGGTCTAAGGTAACACTTTTCTTTTTTTTGGTAACATGTTAAAAAAGTGTAGCAATAGACCCATAGGCCAACACTTTTATTGTCTGTGGCTACACTAGATTTTGTGTTGCTATAGACTTAAGGCCACACTTTTATATATTTAGTGACACAAAGATTTGTGTAGCCGTAGACCTATGCCAACACTCATGAGGTCTAATGTAACATTAAATTGTGAAACACTTTGACATCTTTACCAACAATTTTAACACTATGGCTACACTTATATATGAACAGTTCTAACTTTTGCCAACACACTTTTAATCTTTGCCAACACAATTTTTATATTTTGCCAACAAAAAGAATTATAAATTATAGTCTATGGCTACATTTTTGCAGGTTTTTACCCACATTTTTCATGCTAAAAAGCAAAATATTATATTGGAAAATAAATATTACCATAAAACAGTCAATACCATTAAAACAATGTCAACCATAACAACATCCAAAATATTCAATCCATAATAGCTAAGAACAAGTTACGATCGCAGTCCACAAATATAACAAAACTACTTGAGTCACTTAGCTAGCATAATATAAATGATGAGATCAGTCAAGGAGTGACATTGTCACCGCCATAGGACTCCTCGACTGATTTCTGAGAGTCATCAATCTTTAAGTTCAAATCAGGATTCTTCTCGGCCAACATTTTCATCATTTCTCGAACTTTTTGGTCAAGTTTTTCATCCATCTCTTGTTGAAGTTGGTCCCCGATCTTAGCGCTAGGTCCGCCACGCGTCGATCAAAGAACTTGAACGGATGGTGATGCTGAAGACTTCGATTTTGGTTCCTTTTTCTGAATAAGTCTCCCAATTAGATAAGATGGTCGGTGTTCTTTGCCATCATGAATCAATTTATTAGCAGCCTCAACACCTTCCGTTTCAAGAGCTTTCTTAACATCAGCCTGTAAATAAAAGTATCAAGTATTTCCCTCAAATAATTAATAGAAACATAAAATACAAACAATAACAATAATGGAAAATTATCTTAATTCCTGTTTCATAAGTAGTTATAATATACAGTAGCTAATTTTACCCAATCTTCAAGAAAAAAAAAAGAAAAAAAGCATGCATAACCGGAACCTAAACAACAGGAGCAGATAAAAGCATGCATAACCGGAACCTAAAAAACAGGAGCAGAAAATAAGAAGCAGAAATCTATCTGGTTTGCACTTCCAGTAATCAGCTAAGCTACCTGCTTTAAATTTTACCCAATCTTCAAGAAAAAAAAAAGAAGAAGAACATAGTATACACTTCCAGTAATGACAGAAGACCTCAACACAACCATCAATAAACAAAAAAAATGCCTAGAGGATCTCCTTAAGTCTCATATACAATTTATGTTAGTTTGAATTTTTTGTTCAAGAATCGTGCTTGAGGATCGTTTTCATTGTTAACTGAATCAAACACAAATCTATCTGGTTTGATCCTTTTAACCATTTACTATTACACTTTGCAAATAAAAGCATGCATAACCGGAACCTAAACAACAGGAGCAGAAAATAAGAAGCAGAAATCTCAACAGAAAAGGGGCAGGAATGATATATATATACACACATAAGTAAGACAAATCTATCTAAACAGGAGCGGAAAATAAGGAGCAGAAATCTAAACAAAAGTAAGACAAATCTATCTGGTTTGCTCTTCTTCTCTCTGTTTTCATTATCAATCATATATTATATATATACACATATATATATATATATCTTCTGAGATGGTATCGGAGCAGGAATGATAGAGATTAGAACAGGAGCTTGAAGTTTTCAACAAAAACATCAAACTCAGTCCGCCAGATCCTAATCAAAATAGAAAAATCAATCCTGCATAGATATGTGAATAAAATCAGGATTAGGGCCTTTATGTATGATAAATTAGACAATCCAGAGGCTGAAGCCTTTCTGTATCTGATCCCAAGTATTATATGACTTCCAAAAACAATGATGAAATTATACCTTGATTATTTCCACAAGCTGACCCACAGCATTCTCCCCAGGAAACAATGGCTACATAATATGCATTGTCAATATTATGTCAGGTGAGTATATGAATATCCACATAAAAGGGAAATGAGCAAGTACTTCAATGACAGAAGAAATACGTAGGCAACTAACTTGGCCCAGAAGAAGCTCAGCAAGCGCACAACCAGCCGACCATATATCGATTGAAGTAGTATATTCCGTTGCACCAAAAATGAGTTCAGGAGCCCTATAAAACCATGAGCAGATGTATGATATGTTTGCTTCACCTCTCACCTATTTTGGAAATGAAGAAGACGTTATCAAAAATACATTAGCAGGAAACAATATAACTAGCAGCACACTTTCAGTTAAAAACAATCAAAACATTATAAGAGAGGTACAGTAAACCTTGTCGGTGCAGAACTTGAAACTGTATCACTCACTAGTACAAATTTCCCCTTTACTGACACTAAAATAGTGTCAGTAATTAGTTTTACTGACACCTTGTAATAGTGTAAGTAATGCTAAAGCCAGAAAATACTGACACTAATTTTTAGTGTCAGTAATACAAGAGTTAATAAATACTGACACAAAAATAGCGTCAGTATTTTTTTTTACTGACACTAAAATAGTGTCAGTAATTAATTTTTTACTGACACTAAACATTAGTGTCAGTATGTTCTGGCTTTAGCATTACTGACACTATTATAAAGTGTCGGTAAAAATAATTACTGACACTATTTTAGTGTCAATATATGCTCAGATTTGTGAAAAAAAAATTATTTTTATCTCAATTCTATTTTTATGAATACTACATTTTTTATTTAATTACATGAAAAAAAAATACCATAAATTGAAATTTTCAAACAGACAATTCAATTATAAAACATCCCAAATACAATGCACTTAAAAAAGAGCAATACAAAACCAAGCATCAAGAGCCATCAAAATACAATCAAAATACTAACCTACCAACAAAACACCTCAATCAAGTATACTAATCAAGCATTCAACTTAACTACTAACAAAACACTTAATCAACCAAATTTCGCAACAAATGTGCTGCCAAACCTCACAAAAAAAAAATTCCTCCAGCTCTAACAATCTCCATCAACACAAAAACAATGGATTTTAAGCATACAATGCAAAATACAATGATAACCATCAGCAACGTCAATCTGTCCCACCACACCTACATGCTCAACAACTTCAAATTTTTCCCACCTGTACAAGTGTACGTAATCAATTAACATACTATATCTAACTAATGTTCCATAGATATTCGAAGAATTTTGTATATAAATGACTCATATTAAAATTACCTCACGATTGTAAGTCAGTAATTAACTTGGCAACATATGTAACCCATCGATCACGTAGTTCCGAAAGATCTTTCATGCCGTAGTTATCGATTCCCTTGAACCGACATTTCAAAATTACTTTCAAAATTTCTAAAATAGAAATGAATCACATCCACATTAAGGTAACAATTTCTTTGGTCTGCAACCTCACCTCTTAAGTCACGCATAGCATTTGCTAGGAATACAACGGAGAATATTTACTTTCACCATTTAGTTGCTTGACACTGATGGTACTTAAGCTAGGAACCTTCATCTTTATATAATCAGCAAGATTTTCATGGCTTAAGACTTGTGTGAAAGGTGAGCTTAGTAAGCAATCTATGATAATGAACAAAAACCAAATTACTGAAAGAACTCAAACAAATTATTTGATAACAGATGTCAAGAATCAATGAACATACTTCCGTCTCACATCGATATCTTTTTTATCCCAACATTACTCCAAGGCGTGTTTTTGTAATGAGAACATAAATAGAAAAACAACGGGTAACATTACTTCTCATTCTAAACTCGAAAGGCTTCGACCAAAACTCAGGGACAAAATTCAAACAAAAAAAAAACTCATCTTCAACACAACAACAATGGGACATGTCGCAAAACTGTTTTTATATCAAAATGGCAGCAATCCACACCATCAGTGAAACATTAGACATCTCCATATGGACAGAAATAATAGACCTCGTTAGTTCAAATAAAACACTGTATCCATAGACAATGAAAAACAACACAACTACATGATTTCAAAACTCAAAACGAACTTCAAAGCATACATAAATCAACAAGCAACAAAATGCAGTGCAGTAAAATTTGAGACAGGAAAAAGTCATACCGGAGTCTCGACCTTCTTCACTGGAATAGCATATTGAGGATCACTGTGCTCAAGAAAGTTACTAACAAATTGTGCCATACCCGTGAAAACCTTATGACTAGATTGTTAAATAAACATAAATATGCACCTCCTTTAGAGATGTTAGATAAGCTACAATTAAAGACTGTATATGGCGGGCATTTCCTCTTCTGGAGGTGGTTTGTATTCCAAAGGCGACGAGGCTCAAACAACTTCGAAGATTTGAAGTCAAACCGGTTGGATGACTCGACCAATCTTCATGATTTGTTGAAGACCATTAACAAACAATAAACTTTTGCGGTGAAGACAATAAAAATACAACAAAAATCAGTTGATTTCTATTAAAGGTGGTACAAGAAATGCATCCAAGAAGATGGTTACCCTAGCTCTTTCAGCTTTTATATTTCAATGGTGACCACAGGCAGTGAAAAGAATCAATATTCGTACTTACAAATCATAACTAGATATCGCAATCCACAACAATCAAGTGTCCTTCAAGCCACACCTAAGTCCTAAGCCCTATCATCTTTATTTCAAGCCCAAAAATATAATACTAGAACCCATAAACAGGTCAATGTACTGTGGTCAACACATAAACCTAAACAAGGGATTTGGTTCAAAATCTTATATTCACATGAAAACTGGCATCAAAACAAAGCTGAAAACCGAACTATTTAACATCGAAATCGGCGAAGAAGGTATGGTACTGTGTAAGGTAGAGAGTGTACCAATTTGAGTTGCATAACATTGGCGCGGTTCTGAGCCTTGATACGGGCCTGAACGGTAGCGTTTTGATCGCGCATCATGGCATCCCCGTAGTCCCCCATCGTTCTTCAAAAGTTGCAGTAGCTTGCCTAAGATCACGCTCTCCTGTCCCGGGCTAAAGGTGATCTGGCCGCCAAGTTCCTTCACCGGTTCAAAAAAATTTCACACAAGCACACTTCATTAAACCAACCATTTCTAGAATTCACGTAACACATGAAACCCATTTTCTTTTAGAATTTAAAATTGGAACAATAAGAAAACGAACCTGAAATTCGTTCTTTCAGTCGCTACAAAACCCAACCCTCCGTCGCGCTGACACCTCCAGTCGCATCCACGGATAGTCACCGTCGAATCTTATAAGGGTGTGTTGACGTTAAATAACACATATGTTCCCTGAAGTGAGATAAAAGTAAAACTGGTTTATTATACTAAAATCTTACAACTCTATTAACATGTCACTTATAAATAGAATAATCAAGAACTTACTCAATATATGGTTGGATTTCAGGAGTGTTCAATAAAACGCAACGATGTGCTTGCGCAACTTATGGCTTCTAGAAGATGTTCTCATCACTTCTTCCTGCAAGCTGTGAAAAACTTCTGCTGCAAATCTACCAGATGCAGAGAGCAAATTCTTGATTATGAAGACGATAAAAGACAGCACACTGCACACATTTATCATCTACAATAGATACTAGACTATAGATACTAGCCATCATTCAATACGGTAACTAAGTTTCCACATTAAACCAAATCGTGTTCTAAACTACAAAAACTTCCCAAAATTTTAACATATTAAATGGGATTAATAAAACTCCAAGCATCTAAAGAGTTGGTCTAGCGAATTAAACAAATAAAGTGCAGGGAAAATAATATAATGATAGAAAATTACTCAATGAGATCCCCAATCGACGTAAGACACCGACGAGGCCGGCGAAGGCGACTCCTTCCAGAACCTCCTTCGGATCTTCCTTGTTCGTCTCTGTACAATTACGGTGCTCCCAAAGGCGTACTCATTCCTCACCTCCACTCTCACCAACGGCATCGTTTTTGCTTCACTAAACACATAGGGTTTTGGTAAAGGGATTGAATTTGATTCAGATAGAAGTAAGAGAATCAAAATTTGGGGTTATGGGGAAAAGTCGGAATTGGCGCCAGAATCACAAGGAAGAAGATGAAACACAGAGAACTAAGGGTAAATTGTTACGGGAGAAGGGCGAGGCTGGAAGAAGATGAAGAACTTGGGGTAAAGTGTTACGGGAGAAGGGCGAGGTCATGGAAGAAGATGAAGAACTAGGGTAAAGTGTTACGGGTTTCTAATATTGGTTTTTAATATTGATTTATTAATTAATATTCATTGTTATGGTAATTCTATTTAATATTGTGAAACAAGGTAAATTATCCATAGAGCTAAATTGGTTTCTGTTCAGTGATTTCATCACCGCGTCTCAGGTTCGATCCCTAACATGTACATTTTTTTTTGATTATTGATATTTAAGTGTCAGTAAATTCTGATACTCAAGTTACTGATACTTAAGTGTCAGTATCTTATGACGCAATTATGTTAAAAATAAAAAATGAGTCAAATGTCAGAAGTTACTGACACTTTTGATAAAGTGTCAGAAACTAAGTGTCAGTAAATGCTGTTTTTGTAGTAGTGACTTGCTAATATTTTACACTTCCAAAATCACATATCTTCACCTGCTGAGTTTGAGGATCAACCTACCAATACATCACGGGAACATCACAAAACGGCAGTCAACTCAAAGTTCTCAGTAATTATGATCTATAAATCATACCAAAACATTTTGAGGCTTCAAGTCTCTGCGGCACACCCCGGCAACAGAATACATATAAGCCAAGCCTCTGAAAATCTGCAAAAATTGTCCTATTTATCATGTTGAAAACATACAACAATCAAATTAGAAACATCGTATAAAGGAACGAGATACTTCATAGGTAAAGTTTCACGTAGATGAGTGGCATTTTCGGGTTCGTATCACTATAACACTTCAGAACATGATACATGGTTTACGGGACATACTCCATAACTAAATTGAGAAAAAGCTCATTTTGACTTGCAGTTGAATAAAAACAGTGTTTCAAGGAAATAACATTTGGATGATCCATAATCCTCATTAACTGCAGTTCACGGATTTTGTATCTTCTGTCTTGCAAAACCTTTTTTATAGCCACAGTCTCGCCAGTTTCAATGCATTTTGCCTAAGTTTAATGAATAAAAGTAATATAAGTTACTGAATAACATGAAATAAAAAAAGAATAGCATTGACGGATAACAAACACGCATACCTGAAACACAACCCCAAATGAACCAGTCCCTACAACTCGCTCAGTCATGTAACTAACTATCTGCACAATTATCAATCAATAATTGAGGTATCAACATAGCATGTTTCCTTCTTCCATCATTCTTCTTCAATCTTCACTTATCAAAAAAAAAAAAAAAAGAGGCGAGTATCCTTTCCAAACCCTCCATCTATGACCCCCCCTCAAACTTCTAACAAAATACCCTTGCAATGCTCAACTCTAGGATGAAATCAGGAACTATGATTAAATCGTGCTTAATCTAGCTCTAAAGTTCAGACCGGATCAAGTTATTAAAAAAACGAAAGACTCCCCTTCAACCAAACTAATCCAGTAAGCGGAATAGTTTAGTTTCTCTACAACTATTAGCTTAATAAGGTGATTTGGACAATCTTAAAACACCAATAAGAATCCAGAGTATGAAAACACCAATAAGAATCCAGGGAAGTACGGCTAAGTGTAAAAATCAGTCCATTGAACACCAACACATTATTAGAACACCAACACATTATTAGGCTTCAATTGTTCAATCTTTTAAACATCCAACAAAATACGCCTAACCCATTACCGAACTAATCTCCCATCTAATTTAACATAGCAACGTAGCAAGAAAATAACACAACAACGTAGTAACACATTAAATACAATAAAAAGTTACAAATAGCAAGAAAAATATATTGTTTTTTATACATCAACATAACATATTCAGCCCACAAATGACAGTAAAAAAGTTCAGTCAAATATACAATGTCTTAATTTATGTTCTCCTCATCAGTAATACATAGAGTTACTCTTGCTTGCCATTGCAAAAGATTTATATAGATAAAAGATACCCATTCATTTTTCTATTTTAAATGTATGGCAATCAAATTAAAAATTATCAACATTATAGCATACCACAACAAATCTGAAAATATGGAGGAAGCATTATATACCATTGCATACATTAGTTCAAAGGAAAAAAATACAGGTCGTATCTCTCAACCAAATATACACAGACAACCGAGAGGCAGACTTAGCTATGGGTAATCAGTTTATAAACCTTAATCTAATTGCATAGCTGCGTCTGAAATGACAAATAACGAAAGGTTGAATAACTCACGGTGGATGTTGCGGCGGCGATATGAATCTAACGCGAAAAGTCGATGGCTGTTGATCTGAATCCGATGTCGGTGGTTGCAGGTGGGGACTGAATCAGATGTCTATGGCCACCGCTGGTGAGCCCGTGGAATTGATATGAGAGAGAAAAAGGTAAAAAAAAGTAAGATAGAGCAAGAAAAGCGAGAAATTGAGAGAGAGAAAAAGAAAGGAGGTGCAGCCGGCCGCTACTAGCTAGGTTTTTGGTACTGAAGTCTGAAGGGAAGTGAGACGAGAAGGAAAATAAAATGAGGAGGAGGAGAGGAATAAGACGGAAAATAATTGATTAATTTGGGATCCAATTTCGTCAAACCTTTTGATGACAGTGATAAATTGTCATTAGCGAAATACTATTTCATGACACCTTATATCTATCATCAAAAGTTATTACATGACGTTTTTAAAACATCGTGGTACACGTAAAGCATGACATTTTAAAAGCATTATTGATAACCAACTATGACAGGAACAAAAAATCATGAAACCCGAAGAAACCATGACGTTTACAAAATGTCATATGGTTGTTCCGTATTTTACATCCATGACGTTTCCTACCCTAAACGTCATGAAAATCCCCTATAATGACATATAACTACAAATGTCATAAAATAAGTGTCATTAAAGGCTATATCTCTAGTAGTGACTCATAATGCTTTCTATAAACTAAAATCCGAGGTCATCAATATCACTTGCATTAATTTCATCCCCACGTATGAAGGTTCACATTTAACTTGCCACAATAATTTTTCAACAACCAAAACGTAGTTCTATATTATACAATTTATTAAAGGAATACTGAAGAATAAAAAATTCAAAGAAACAATCAAATCTTTGTAAATCCTCGTTCTGTTATTACCCAATCATTATAAACACAAATTCATTTTCAGAAAATAAATGTAACTCGTAAAGACTGGAGAGGGGCTACAAAATTGCAAGAGTAGAGAATAAAAAAGTATCTAAATACATCTTTTCCAACTAAGAATTTTGAACTGAGCAAAATGTAAAAGAGTAATTAGAATAAACAAGTCAGAGAGAAAGAAGACTCATAATTATTCCATTAACGGTAACAACCATATCTAACAAAGGGATTTTTGTGGGGAAAAATAATTGAGCACAAAAGATAAAAACCATAACAAAGTAGAGCGGAAACTGCAGTAACCGGAGATCCACACTAACCGTCTGAGAGCTCATAAATCTGGCATACTCCTTAATTAGTTCTGGCAACCTCGCACAGTAGGGATGAAGTTCGAACAACAGCAGTGAAGCTTGAATCGATTGAAACCCTATGTCGTGCCTTCGTGAAGCTCGCAGTGGTATTTGGATGTACGGAACTTGTACAAGATGAAACTCGAACAGCAGGAGGGAAGTCCAATAGCAGGAGGGAAGGTCCAATTGATTGAAGGTTCGGATTTGGAAGAAACCTACTTCTTGCAGGAGGGAAGGTGTTAGAGGAAAGTGAAGTTGACTCGTTTGTAGCGGTGGGAAAAAAAATCTGAGGAGGGAAGGTGTTAGAGGAAAGTGAAGTTGACTCGTTTGTGCGGTGGAAAAAAATTCTGATTAAAGTGTTAAGTGATAAACGTAAAAGTGTTAAGTGATAAATGTAAAAGACTAAAAAAGTAACACATGCCTAATATATTTTGGATTCAGATATCCGAAATATTCGAATTTTTTAAAAAATACTATCCGAATCTGAGAAAACGGATTTCCGAATTTCGGATATCCGAAATTTCGGATATCTGATTTTTCGGTTAATTTTGGATCGTATTTTTGAATTTTCGGATCGAATATCGCGTATCAGATACTTTTTAACACCCATAGTGGAAATTGTGTTTTAGAGAGAAAGTGTGATGAGTGAGTTTGCATTTTTAGAGAAACTGTGTTGAGTGAGTATTGACTACTGTGAGTGTATTGACCCGCTAAAATTGAAAATAATTTATTTGGACCGCCAAAAATATTTTAGCAAGCCCTCTTATTTTTTTTAGTGTTTAGTTACACTATTTTAAAATAGCAACGGCAACACCAAATTTTGTGTTGGCGTAGATATTCCATTTAGTCTATAGTAACACTAATTTTTATCAACAATAACGTTAGAAAAATGTGTAGCCTTAAATCAAATTTGGCCAATTTTAAGGCGCATCTAACGCTACACTTTTGCTTGTAACATCAAAAATCATTGTTGAAAGTCATATATGGTGTCTTGACAACAAAAGGTTGAATTGACTAAGAAGTTATGTCTTGATTGCAAAACTAGGTGGAACTCAACCTATGTCATGCTTAGTGTTGCTTTGCCATATAAGAAGGTTTTTGATCATTTGAGACAACTTGACAAGAACTTTGTTTGTTGCCCAAGTGTTGAAGATTGGAATTTTGCTTCTCATGTTTCTGAACGATTAAGTGTGTTTCATGAAGTCACAAAACTATTTTCTGGGACAAAGTATGTGACAGCCAATACTTTCTTCCCAAAAATATGTGAAGTGAAAGTGAAAATGAATACATGGTGTCAAAGTGATATCAAATTTGAGGGCCTATTTTTAAATTTTTGCCTAGGACACCGTCAGGTACATGACCGGTCCCGCCAAAATGGTACACTACATAGAAGCAAAATTATGAAAACAAAGTATGAAAGCATAGATGCGTAGTTAAGGAATAAAGAATGAAACGTATCAAATGAAAAATTTATTTTGAAATATGAAAAAATTTAAAACATTCCTGTTAAATTGAAACGGGTGAAGTATATACCGTATATACTTATACTAAAGATACATACATAACATAACAAAGGTTATGTATGTAAGAAATGCTTACCAAACTTCATGTCTCTGGATAAATTGTGTATGCTCTGCTAAATTTGTCTGCATGCAGGTAAATATGTATGCAGGTAAATTGATCTTTGTTGCTTACTTTTTCATCCGAATAAACTGCTCAATAATGAAATGACCGATTTACCCCTAAATATGATTTATAAACTGTTTTATAAATTGTTGTTTATTTTTTAAGCAATATAAATGATATAATCCAAAAATCAAAACATAAATTCATAAAGTACTTAAAAATCCAATTTCAAACACAAAAAAGTCAAGTTCAATCACAAAGTAAATTCAAACACAAAGTAGACAAATTTAAATATTATTGAAAAATCAAGTTTGACTCATCTTCTAGATATATATTATTTAAATTTAAACAAAATATTATACATAAATGATTCAATTTTGTATGTAAGTAATATATAAAATATTTAATACGTATATAAATAATACGTATAATTTACAATATATATTTATATATAGAAATATATTTTAAATATAAGAACATATATAATAAATATTATACATATGAATAAATGTTAATATATAAGTAATATATAATATTTATTTATATATTCATAATATATATGATATTTTATAGATACAAAAGTTTATTTATACAATAATATATAGTAACAAATATTATATATAAATTAATAATGTATATTATTTTTATATGAATAATATATATTACATTCATTTATATTAAGACCTAAATTTTTATATTGTATATATAAATTAGTATATATAATGGGAATATGAGAGTCATTTTTTTGTCCTAAATTATTTATATTGTATATATAAATGTGTGGTTTTTATTTAGGGGTAGGGGAGTCATTTTTTTGTCTTAATGGGGACAACACCCCTTTTCATGCTTAATGAATAAGCCATTTTTGTCTTCCCATATAAGCCATTAAGCCACAAGTAAACACCTCCAAACGTCTGAACGAATAAGACATTTTACCCATTAAGCTGATTAAGTCACAAGTAAACAGCCCCTAACTACCATTTACATAACACTACGAACGTTACGTATGTTTGTTAGAATGAGTAACCATTATAATTGGATAATAAACTATTTATCGCATAATTAATTAATATATATTAAATTAGGGAACATAATATCCCACTAAGCAACCCATAGTAGAAGCCGTAGGGGCTGTTTACCAATTCTGTCATTAAGATCTGAGTTGAATAAGTTATCTGTTTGATTATGCTGTCTGTCTGGATAAAGATGAAATGTTGTTTACCTGCATTGCTGTATCAACTGTCTGAATGGCGGAAATGACCATTTTACTCCCTCGATATATATAAAAATATATTAAATATTTGTATCCAAAATAGTTCAACACCATACAATTATAAATTTCACAACATCATAATAATATAACACAATATCTAGTTATAATAGTCATTTGGTTCCATTAAGATGGTAGCTTACCGAATAAGGAGTTGGGGGATCACTGTCCCATTAAGCTGCTATTTTATTGATTAAGCTCCTCGTAAACACATTATCAGCTGTCAGAAAAAATTATAAGAAACCATTAAGCTTCATTAAGCTGCTAGTAAACAGACCCGTAACCTGATATTAATTGATCCTGCAAAAAAAATAGAGTACTACCATATTAAATCAAAAAATATATCAAATGAATACTTCATATTGTTACACAACACAAGCTTATTTGAAAGGAGTAATTTCACAGACCACACCTGAACTTAGTCTAATTGCAAAGAGGTTCCGTTTATGTTCTAGAATTACAAAAGTACCCCTTAAATTTTGTATTTACCGACAAAAACCTGATACTTCAGTTGGCATAAGAGAAACAAATTTAGGGAATATTTATAATTTTGGAATATAAATGGATTCTTTGTATAATCAGACTAAATCTCTGTGATGTGTCTATATATTCACAGTACCAAAAAAGATACTTTAGTCGACGACTGACCGGAGAACGACCGACGGCCGGCATAAGTCGTCGGCCAAAATCGGGGTTTAGCCGACGGGGACAAAGTCGGCGGCTAAAGAGTGAGCTAAACCATTTTTTGTCGTTGGCTAAACATCACACTTTAGCCGACGACTACACATCCGTCGGCTAAAGCTGAAAACTTTAGTCGACGACTTTGTCAGGTTTAGCCGACGAGTTGTCGTCGGCTAAAGTGTTTCGTTTTTTTTTTTTTTTTTCAGCTCCTACTTCTACAACATACACCATTTACAACACAAAACTACACAACTCCTCACTGCAAACACACCATTTATATATATATATATATATATATATATATATATATATATTAAAAATTATAATGTATAGGTATAGTTTTCACTACCAAAAATAGTACTTTTTAGTGACGATTCGAAAAAACGGCCGCCGACTTTAAAGTGTCGTCGGCTAAACTCTGCACTTTAGCCGACGACTCGGGTTGCCGTCGGCTAAAGGGTTTTAGCCGAAGACTTGATCTAGGTCGTCGGCTAAAGTGCAAAATAGTCGTCGGCTATATTAAAGAGGTTTAGCCGACGACCTAGATAATGTTTAGCCGACGGAAAAAAAAAAAAAAAAACGTTTTAGCCGACGACTTGATCTCGGTCGTCGGCTAAAACCCTTTCCCAAAAAAAAAATCACATTTTAGCCGACGGCAAGGTCTAGGCCGTCGGCTAAAGCCTTTCGAAAAAAATGGGGTTTAGCCGACGACCTAGATCGAGTCGTCGGCTAAACCTCCAAGTGAAAAATATATATAGTTCAGGGAACACCAACCCAATCTTGCCCCTCTCCCCGTTAAAGAGCACATTTCTATTCCCGATCCTGTCAGTTATTCCCGAAAAAAGCTTGTGAGTTGCTACTTTGAGTTGTGCTAGCTGGAGTGACGAAGGTTTCTACCGGTTGTTATAATCACCATTTCGATTAAGGTACGTATTTTATTGTATTTTTTATTGTGATTTCGAAACTTTGTATTATTCATGTTGTACATTCGAAAGCTTTTATGTAAAACGATTAAGTTTTATGATGATAATCATTATGATTAATTGTTTGTTGTGATTTCATTTATAATTTGAACAATATTAGTTAGTTGGATTAATATTGGAAAATGTATACATTTTCAGGATGGACAAGAGTTGGATTGGGTTACGAAAATGGGATCCAAGTGTTGTAATATCCGCAATTTCGAATTTCGGTAATTTTCTTTTTTCGGCGGAAGTCCGTTTTGACGACTCGCTCATGACCTTTCGTCATTTCGAGAATGATTAATTCTGCACTTTTTGTCATCCGAGTTCGTTTCGGTGTCGTTTTGTTGAGTTCCGTGTCCTTAATCGACTTTTTCACGTGGGAGTTCGACTTTGTAAAGTCGCCATTAATTTTGGTAACTCAAAAATTCTAAATCTTGCAATATTATAGAGCATCGAGTTAGCTTTCCAATGGTTCGAGCGGTGAGTCAATCGAGTCCGGACGAGAGAGTTATGGTCGTTTTAGCTCACCCGCTCGTTATTGGCGATCACTGCCGGCCGGCCGTGTCGTCCGACACGGCCCGTGCCGCATTTGTCCGGATAAGCCGGAAGTCTCGCCTCAGACCCGACCGTGTCGTCTGGCACGGCCGAGCCGAACTCTTCCGGATAAGCCAAGCGATCGCCCAGAGGCCCGACCGTGTTCCAGACACGGTCGAGTCAATGCCGAGCGCCGCGGACAGGTCACTATCGGTAGGCCCCTCGGCGGCGCGACCGTGTCTAGCGGGACACGGTCGAGTCCCTGCCGGCCAGTGCGCGACACGACCGTGTCAGCGGACACGGTCGAGTCCGTCACCTATTTAAGGCCCAAGATCGGGTTTTTCTTCATTTTTCTCACTCGTTTCTTCCTCTTCCGCGGCCGGAGCTTTGATGATCATGGAGGGATGTTGTTAGGGTTAAATCCATGAAGTTTTGAAGTTCATAACATCGATTAATCCTTCCATAACTTGCTCCGATCGACCGAATCAAGGCAAGTTTTCCTAAAATATAGTTTTGGGGATTTTGTTCGATTTGTCCGTTTAATTCGTTTTAACTCGAATATTGATGGATTGATGATTGTTAAGATATATTATATCTAATTCCTTGTTATTCCACGGTTGGATCGCCACGGATTTGTCGTTTTATTGAGTATTTTATCGACGCCTTGAAGGTGTTCGATAAAATGTCTTAGAGGGGTTTTTGGGCGTTCTACGATTATCCTTCCTCGTATGATCGATGATTTATTGATTATATTGTTGTTAGGGTCGAGTTTCTTGTGAATAAACCGTGTTGAACCCTTCCGCTCGTTGTCGCCTTCCTTTCGTTAACATCGGGCGCCCGAAGCTTTCCGCTGAGCCGTATCCGTTCGTGGTTCCGTGCTCGTGGTATCGAGGCAAGTACCTTGTCCATACCATTCTTGTTTTGTGGATATGATAATTGGTGATCATCTTGGTGTGTTTGTTTATTTGTTTGAAATGAGTTTTCAAAGGATTCGGCTAGCCTCGTTAAGGCTCACTTTCAAAACGCGTGTGTTTTGTAAATTGTGTGGGGTGTAAGTGATTACATGAATCCTTGGATATAATTGATGTTGATGTTGCGCTTGATAATGCGTGTGTACGTGTATTGCTTATTTCCGTCGCTATGGTTGACGGCGTGTTGTTATTTATCGTGTGGTCGTGGGTGACGGATGAATTATGTGATTTGGTGTATCGATTTGATAATTGTTACAACGATTGATCGTGTGCTTGATGTTTGTGATAATGTGGATACTTGTTGTGAGAAACGTCGTATCCGGGAACCTCCGAGGGCGGGCGTGCACTCCTACCAGTGTATCTTGTAATGTGCGGCTCCATATGGGTGGTGAACGCCGGTGTTACCTAATGCGCGCGCAAGGGGCGGCTCTTGCGGGAGTGACGCCGGTGCGGTGACATGTTCAATGAGCGGCCAACATGATGGAAGTGAACGCCGGTACACAGTGCAAGGGAGGCGCCCGGCAGCTTATTGGTTACGGGTATTTGAGTGATAGCTAAGACCTGCTATCGAACGATGTTCGTATCTCAAATTCTTTCAACTCACTTTTAAATGTTTGTCTTGATATAGACCGCGATTCGTGTTTTTGAAAGCTTGTTTCAACTTGTTTTTAAAGCGTTGGTATCGGGGTTAATTAACCAAGGAGGTTTGACGAAATCTCCGAGGTTAATTAATCGGGGTCTTGAGCAGGATATGTCGAATGAGAGATTGTACCTTTGATGGTATTGTGGTGCTATTCGTGTTTTGGGTCGAGGACCTGTGGAATGATGAGATGATTGATCTCGTGTTGATATTATTTGGGTTTGGGTCGAGAACCCCGTGTGATGTTGAGATGTTTGATCTCGGCCGATATTATTTGATTTTGGGTCGAGAATCCCGTGGAATTATTTGTGAAGACTCGTTTGTGTTGATTGAGTGGATTTCTTGCAAATTGTTTTCTATTAAAACTCTCGATGGCATCTTTAAAACTGTTTTATAAATGGTTTCCTTTATCGGTGATCTTTCGCTTTGAGAAATGTTTATCAAACTCATGCCTCGGGAAGTACTTTTCGTTACGTTTAGATTTTTGAGGATTCCTGGTTATTGTTATTCGTGAAATGTGAATGGTATGGCTCGTATTTGCACTTTGTTCTTGCACTAGCAAAACAAAGGAGTTTGCTAACCCCCGAGTATTCGGGGTGGATGTCTGCTTGCATTCAGTTTGGGAGCATAACACGGGGTCGGCACGGAGGATGATGAAAGATGAACGATACTAATCACACGAGGATCCGTGTGAGGTCATTGGTATAGTTATAGTTTATTTTCCATTTGGTATTCTTTCCGTTAGACGGAGTGTGTTGTACTCGACCTGCGTGGGCATGTAATGAGTTTGAGTTGTATGTATTTATTGAAAGACCAAATAGGTCTACATAATAATTTTAGACTTAAATTCATTGTAGAGTTGTTCTATGTTGTTACCACCTGGTAGATCCTTGAGGAAAGGTTCTACGGCGTGTAATATCCCCGAGCGGATCGGGGTGTTACATTTATGGTATCGAGCTTAGGTTGTGGAAACCTAGGCCGTCGGGTCGATGGTGTCTGTTGAGTTTTGTCTTGTCGGATTTTATCCGATCGAGTCGTGTCGCGACGCGTCGTCCGAGTTTGTTGGTCGTGATTAGTATCGTGGCGATCATCATCTTCGTGCGACCTGTGAATGTAAGTCTCCCTTCTTTGTGTTGTGCCTCGTGTGACACGAGCTATTTTTATGATTATTTGTTAAGTGACGGAATCCTTTTATGGATTTTGATTTCGTGATATGTGGTTATTTGACTCTCATATTTCGTTCATATGAGGAGTAGTGTTGTTGGATTATGCATGTTGAACAAGATTTCTTTTATCCATTTGTGTGAGTTCTTTTGTAATGACTTTCGATTTTACCGACCGAGTTTTATTTCGAAACCGATTCCCTTAACCGAGTTTTTGGCATTATGGCCTTGACCACTTTGACGAAATTCTTATGACGGTATTTAGTATTTTGTAAATGGCTTTCGTGAGTTTTTGAAATATTACCGTCATCGGCCTTTTTGGCATTTTTGTAAATGGTTTTTAGTCTGGTGGGTTCCGGCGTGGGACCACGGCGCTATAATGTTCTGTGAAATTACCTGAAATTTTTGGGCATTCTAGCCCATTGAATTATTTTTGAAAACCTTGAGTATCTTAGAAAATTAAAATTCGAGACGTACTTTTAAAACGAATTATTTTCTTGCGGTGTTTTCAAGGTGTTTTCTAATGCCGCAATACATTTCAAAAATTTTCCGGTTGAGGACCAAAAACATTTGTGAGATATTTTCAAATGCAGTTGCTTAGACCCAAGGGTCGAATATTTTTGAAGGTTTTTCACTACGTGAAGGTGTCCTCATTTTTGTTCAAACGCAAGATGATTTTCAAAGTCTCGAAAATGATGTTTGTTCAACTTTTTGTAAAATGATACTCAAGATCAACTGGTGTTTCCAAACTGTCTTCAAAGGTGGTTTTCGTTTCTAAAACCTATCATTCCTGTTTGCGGACCGGAAATGCGTGTATGGTTTTCGAACTTTCGTTACGGTGTCAACCCCGAATTGTGATTGAATTGGTGGCGTGAGCGTCGAGTCGTTCGCCACGCATATGTTTTGTTGGCTCTCTGTGAGAGGTGTGAACTGGTGTTTACTGTTTATCGCCTCGTGGTGATTTGCGTGTTGTCGCACTAGTGTGAGTTGTTAAAGCCTGGATTTTTGTGCGTTATACACATGGGTGATTGTTTCATGATGTTTGTGATTGTGTGCTGGCTGTCGTTCGGGATGTTGTAATCGTCGAATGATGCCGTTGTTGTTGTGATTTTTGTATGCGTTGATATGTTATCTGCCGAGTTGGCATCTCCAGATGTTGTTTTGCGGTGTTTTGATCCATCAGACGAGCATTTGTATTTTCGGTATGCCGAGCCGAGACGTTTCAACCGTAATGTGCCGGGGCATGCACGTGTATATTGTCCTTCTCGTCGGTAACACATTTCTAGTGTGGACTCGAGGGACACCGAATTCAATTTTGCGAATTGGCTACCGAGACTTTTGGAGTTCGCTTCAAAGACAATATCGGAATCGGCCTTGAGAGGCCTTTGAAGGATGTTTCTGTCGGTTGCTTGTTGTGTCGTCACCTTGATTTCGCTGTTGTGAGTTGCGGGGGCGACCTTCTTTTATAAGAGGTCGAATGTAGTACCCGTGTTGTTTTTAAACTCCTGCATTTTCTCTTTCTCGAGTCTATCGACTCGCTCGTGTTCGTTGATACTTTCTGAACTTGTTCTGTATTTCGGTTTCGTCGTTCGAACGAGCTGTGATCTTGTTTTGAGTCAATCTGGTTATCGCTGCGACTTTTTCGAGTTCGGCTCGATTCTTGTGAACCTTGTTCGGAAGTGACATCATCTGGTTTTACTAGTTCTCTTGTTCGAAGTGGATCGGATTTGGAACTCAAAGGTAACACTTTTCTTTTTTTTTGGTAACATGTTAAAAAAGTGTAGCAATAGACCCATAGGCCAACACTTTTATTGTCTGTGGCTACACTAGATTTTGTGTTGCTATAGACTTAAGGCCACACTTTTATATATTTAGTGACACAAAGATTTGTGTAGCCGTAGACCTATGCCAACACTCATGAGGTCTAATGTAACATTAAATTGTGAAACACTTTGACATCTTTACCAACAATTTTAACACTATGGCTACACTTATATATGAACAGTTCTAACTTTTGCCAACACACTTTTAATCTTTGCCAACACAATTTTTATATTTTGCCAACAAAAAGAATTATAAATTATAGTCTATGGCTACATTTTTGCAGGTTTTTACCCACATTTTTCATGCTAAAAAGCAAAATATTATATTGGAAAATAAATATTACCATAAAACAGTCAATACCATTAAAACAATGTCAACCATAACAACATCCAAAATATTCAATCCATAATAGCTAAGAACAAGTTACGATCGCAGTCCACAAATATAACAAAACTACTTGAGTCACTTAGCTAGCATAATATAAATGATGAGATCAGTCAAGGAGTGACATTGTCACCGCCATAGGACTCCTCGACTGATTTCTGAGAGTCATCAATCTTTAAGTTCAAATCAGGATTCTTCTCGGCCAACATTTTCATCATTTCTCGAACTTTTTGGTCAAGTTTTTCATCCATCTCTTGTTGAAGTTGGTCCCTGATCTTAGCAGTTAGGTCCGCCACGTACTGATCAGCAACTTGAACGGATGGTGATGCTGAAGACTTCGATTTTGGTTCCTTTTTCTGAATAAGTCTCCCAATTAGATAAGATGGTCGGTGTTCTTTGCCATCATGAATCAATTTATTAGCAGCCTCAACACCTTCCGTTTCAAGAGCTTTCTTAACATCAGCCTGTAAATAAAAGTATCAAGTATTTCCCTCAAATAATTAATAGAAACATAAAATACAAACAATAACAATAATGGAAAATTATCTTAATTCCTGTTTCATAAGTAGTTATAATATACATTAGCTAATTTTACCCAATCTTCAAGAAAAAAAAAAGAAAAAAAGCATGCATAACCGGAACCTAAACAACAGGAGCAGATAAAAGCATGCATAACCGGAACCTAAAAAACAGGAGCAGAAAATAAGAAGCAGAAATCTATCTGGTTTGCACTTCCAGTAATCAGCTAAGCTACCTGCTTTAAATTTTACCCAATCTTCAAGAAAAAAAAAAAGAAGAAGAACATAGTATACACTTCCAGTAATGACAGAAGACCTCAACACAACCATCAATAAACAAAAAAAATGCCTAGAGGATCTCCTTAAGTCTCATATACAATTTATGTTAGTTTGAATTTTTTGTTCAAGAATCGTGCTTGAGGATCGTTTTCATTGTTAACTGAATCAAACACAAATCTATCTGGTTTGATCCTTTTAACCATTTACTATTACACTTTGCAAATAAAAGCATGCATAACCGGAACCTAAACAACAGGAGCAGAAAATAAGAAGCAGAAATCTCAACAGAAAAGGGGCAGGAATGATATATATATACACACATAAGTAAGACAAATCTATCTAAACAGGAGCGGAAAATAAGGAGCAGAAATCTAAACAAAAGTAAGACAAATCTATCTGGTTTGCTCTTCTTCTCTCTGTTTTCATTATCAATCATATATTATATATATACACATATATATATATATATATCTTCTGAGATGGTATCGGAGCAGGAATGATAGAGATTAGAACAGGAGCTTGAAGTTTTCAACAAAAACATCAAACTCGATCCGAGATCCTAATCAAAATAGAAAAATCAATCCCGCATAGATATGTGAATAAAATCGGGATTAGGGCCTTTATGTATGATAAATTAGACAATCCAGAGGTGAAGCCTTTCGTATCGATCCCAAGTATTATATGACTTCCAAAAACAATGATGAAATTATACCTTGATTATTTCCACAAGGTGACCCACAGATTCTCCCCAGAAACAATGGCTACATAATATGCATTGTCAATATTATGTCAGGTGAGTATATGAATATCCACATAAAAGGGAAATGAGCAAGTACTTCAATGACAGAAGAAATACGTAGGCAACTAACTTGGCCCAGAAGAAGCTCAGCAAGCGCACAACCAGCCGACCATATATCGATTGAAGTAGTATATTCCGTTGCACCAAAAATGAGTTCAGGAGCCCTATAAAACCATGAGCAGATGTATGATATGTTTGCTTCACCTCTCACCTATTTTGGAAATGAAGAAGACGTTATCAAAAATACATTAGCAGGAAACAATATAACTAGCAGCACACTTTCAGTTAAAAACAATCAAAACATTATAAGAGAGGTACAGAAACCTTGTCGGTGCAGAACTTGAAACTGTATCACTCACTAGTACAAATTTCCCCTTTACTGACACTAAAATAGTGTCAGTAATTAGTTTTACTGACACCTTGTAATAGTGTCAGTAATGCTAAAGCCAGAAAATACTGACACTAATTTTTAGTGTCAGTAATACAAGAGTTAATAAATACTGACACAAAAATAGCGTCAGTATTTTTTTTACTGACACTAAAATAGTGTCAGTAATTAATTTTTTACTGACACTAAACATTAGTGTCAGTATGTTCTGGCTTTAGCATTACTGACACTATTATAAAGTGTCGGTAAAAATAATTACTGACACTATTTTAGTGTCAATATATGCTCAGATTTGTGAAAAAAAAATTATTTTTATCTCAATTCTATTTTTATGAATACTACATTTTTTATTTAATTACATGAAAAAAAATACCATAAATTGAAATTTTCAAACAGACAATTCAATTATAAAACATCCCAAATGCAATGCACTTAAAAAGAGCAATACAAAACCAAGCATCAAGAGCCATCAAAATACAATCAAAATACTAACCTACCAACAAAACACCTCAATCAAGTATACTAATCAAGCATTCAACTTAACTACTAACAAAACACTTAATCAACCAAATTTCGCAACAAATGTGCTGCCAAACCTCACAAAAAAAAATTCCTCCAGCTCTAACAATCTCCATCAACACAAAAACAATGGATTTTAAGCATACAATGCAAAATACAATGATAACCATCAAGAACATCAATCCCCACCACACCTACATGCTCAACAACTTCAAATTTTTCCCAATTGCATAAGTGTACGTAATCAATTAACATACTATATCTAACTAATGTTCCATAGATATTCGAAGAATTTTGTATATAAATGACTCATATTAAAATTACCTCACGATTGTAAGTCGTAATTAACTTGGCAACATATGTAACCCATCGATCACGTAGTTCCGAAAGATCTTTCATCTTTGTAGTTATCGATTCCCTTGAACCGACATTTCAAAATTACTTTCAAAATTTCTAAAATAGAAACTGAATCACATCCACATTAAGGTAACAATTTCTTTGGTCTGCAACCTCACCTCTTAAGTCAGCCGCATAGCATTTGCTAGGAATACAACTGGAGAATATTTACTTTCACCATTTAGTTGCTTGACACTGATGGTACTTAAGCTAGGAACCTTCATCTTTATATAATCAGCAAGATTTTCATGGCTTAAGACTTGTCCTGAAAGGTGAGCTTAGTAAGCAATCTATGATAATGAACAAAAACCAAATTACTGAAAGAACTCAAACAAATTATTTGATAACAGATGTCAAGAATCAATGAACATACTTCCGTCTCACATCGATATCTTTTTTATCCCAACATTACTCCAAGGCGTGTTTTTGTAATGAGAACATAAATAGAAAAACAACGGGTAACATTACTTCTCATTCTAAACTCGAAAGGCTTCGACCAAAACTCAGGGACAAAATTCAAACAAAAAAAAAACTCATCTTCAACACAACAACAATGGGACATGTCGCAAAACTGTTTTTATATCAAAATGGCAGCAATCCACACCATCAGTGAAACATTAGACATCTCCATATGGACAGAAATAATAGACCTCGTTAGTTCAAATAAAACACTGTATCCATAGACAATGAAAAACAACACAACTACATGATTTCAAAACTCAAAACGAACTTCAAAGCATACATAAATCAACAAGCAACAAAATGCAGTGCAGTAAAATTTGAGACAGGAAAAGTCATACCTGAGTCTCGACCTTCTTCACTGGAATAGCATATTGAGGATCACCTGTGCTCAAGCAGTTACTAACAAATTGTGCCATACCTGTGAAAACCTTATGACTAGATTGTTAAATAAACATAAATATGCACCTCCTTTAGAGATGTTAGATAAGCTACAACAATTAAAGACCTGTATATGGCAGGCATTTCCTCTTCTCTGGAGGTGGTTTGTATTCCAAAGGCGGACGAGGCTCAAACAACTTCGAAGATTTGAAGTCAAACCAGTTGGATGACTCGACCAATCTTCATGATTTGTTGAAGACCATTAACAAACAATAAACTTTTGCGGTGAAGACAATAAAAATACAACAAAAATCGGTTGATTTCTATTAAAGGTGGTACAAGAAATGCATCCAGTAAGATGGTGACCCTAGCTCTTTCAGCTTTTATATTTCAATGGTGACCACAGCGGTGAAAAGAATCAATATTCGTACTTATAAATCATAACTAGATATCGCAATCCACAACAATCAAGTGTCCTTCAAGCCACACCTAAGTCCTAAGCCCTATCATCTTTATTTCAAGCCCAAAATATAATACTAGAACCCATAAACAAGTCAATGTACTGTGGTCAACACATAAACCTAAACAAGGGATTTGGTTCAAAATCTTATATTCACATGAAAACGGCATCAAAACAAAGTGAAAACCGAACTATTTAACATCGAAATCGCGAAGAAGGTATGGTACGTGTAAGGTAGAGAGTGTACCAATTTGAGTTGCATAACATTGGCGCGGTTCGAGCCTTGATACGGGCACGAGCAGTGGCGTTTTGATCGCGCATCATGGCATCCCCGTAGTCCCCCATCGTTCTTCAAAAGTTGCAGTAGCTTGCCTAAGATCACGCTCTCCTGTCCCGGGCTAAAGGTGATCTGGCCGCCAAGTTCCTTCACCGGTTCAAAAAAATTTCACACAAGCACACTTCATTATACCAACCATTTCTAGAATTCACGTAACACATGAAACCCATTTTCTTTTAGAATTTAAAATTGGAACAATAAGAAAACGAACCTGAAATTCGTTCTTTCAGTCGCTACAAAACCCAACCCTCCGTCGCGCTGACACCTCCAGTCGCATCCACGGATAGTCACCGTCGAATCTTATAAGGGTGTGTTGACGTTAAATAACACATATGTTCCCTGAAGTGAGATAAAAGTAAAACTGGTTTATTATACTAAAATCTTACAACTCTATTAACATGTCACTTATAAATAGAATAATCAAGAACTTACTCAATATATGGTTGGATTTCAGAGTGTTCAATAAAACGCAACGATGTGCTTGCGCAACTTATGGCTTCTAGAAGATGTTCTCATCACTTCTTCCCGCAAGCCGTGAAAAACTCTGCGCAAATCTACCGGATGCAGAGCAAATTCTTGATTATGAAGACGATAAAAGACAAAGACACCGCACACATTTATCATCTACAATAGATACTAGACTATAGATACTAGCCATCATTCAATACGGTAACTAAGTTTCCACATTAAACCAAATCGTGTTCTAAACTACAAAAACTTCCCAAAATTTTAACATATTAAATGGGATTAATAAAACTCCAAGCATCTAAAGAGTTGGTCTAGCGAATTAAACAAATAAAGTGCAGGGAAAATAATATAATGATAGAAAATTACTCAATGAGATCCCCAATCGACGTAAGACACCGACGAGGCCGGCGAAGGCGACTCCTTCCGTAACCTCCTTCGGATCTTCCTTGTTCGTCTCTCTGTACAATTACGGTGCTCCCGGTGCGTACTCATTCCTCACCTCCACTCTCACCAACGGCATCGTTTTGCTTCACTAAACACATAGGGTTTTGGTAAAGGGATTGAATTTGATTCAGATAGAAGTAAGAGAATCAAAATTTGGGGTTATGGGGAAAAGTCGGAATTGGCGCCGCAATCACAAGGAAGAAGATGAAACACAGAGAACTAAGGGTAAATTGTTACGGGAGAAGGGCGAGGCTGCGGAAGAAGATGAAGAACTTGGGGTAAAGTGTTACGGGAGAAGGGCGAGGCTGCGGAAGAAGATGAAGAACTAGGGTAAAGTGTTACGGGTTTCTAATATTGGTTTTTAATATTGATTTATTAATTAATATTCATTGTTATGGTAATTCTATTTAATATTGTGAAACAAGGTAAATTATCCATAGAGCTAAATTGGTTTCTGTTCAGTGATTTCATCACCGCGTCTCAGGTTCGATCCCTAACATGTACATTTTTTTTTGATTATTGATATTTAAGTGTCAGTAAATTCTGATACTCAAGTTACTGATACTTAAGTGTCAGTATCTTATGACGCAATTATGTTAAAAATAAAAAATGAGTCAAATGTCGGAGATTCGACACTTTTGATAAAGTGTCAGAAACTAAGTGTCAGTAAATGCTGTTTTTGTAGTAGTGACTTGCTAATATTTTACACTTCCAAAATCACATATCTTCACCTGCTGAGTTTGAGGATCAACCTACCAATACATCACGGGAACATCACAAAACGGCAGTCAACTCAAAGTTCTCAGTAATTATGATCTATAAATCATACCAAAACATTTTGAGGCTTCAAGTCTCTGCGGCACACCCCGGCAACAGAATACATATAAGCCAAGCCTCTGAAAATCTGCAAAAATTGTCCTATTTATCATGTTGAAAACATACAACAATCAAATTAGAAACATCGTATAAAGGAACGAGATACTTCATAGGTAAAGTTTCACGTAGATGAGTGGCATTTTCGGGTTCGTATCACTATAACACTTCAGAACATGATACATGGTTTACGGGACATACTCCATAACTAAATTGAGAAAAAGCTCATTTTGACTTGCAGTTGAATAAAAACAGTGTTTCAAGGAAATAACATTTGGATGATCCATAATCCTCATTAACTGCAGTTCACGGATTTTGTATCTTCTGTCTTGCAAAACCTTTTTTATAGCCACAGTCTACTTGATTTCAATGCATTTTGCCTAAGTTTAATGAATAAAAGTAATATAAGTTACTGAATAACATGAAATAAAAAAAGAATAGCATTGACGGATAACAAACACGCATACCTGAAACACAACCCCAAATGAACCAGTCCCTACAACTCGCTCGGTCATGTAACTAACTATCTCGCTCAATTATCAATCAATAATTGAGGTATCAACATAGCATGTTTCCTTCTTCCATCATTCTTCTTCAATCTTCACTTATCAAAAAAAAAAAAAAAGAGGCGAGTATCCTTTCCAAACCCTCCATCTATGACCCCCCCTCAAACTTCTAACAAAATACCCTTGCAATGCTCAACTCTAGGATGAAATCAGGAACTATGATTAAATCGTGCTTAATCTAGCTCTAAAGTTCAGACCGGATCAAGTTATTAAAAAAAAGAAAGACTCCCCTTCAACCAAACTAATCCGATGGCGGAATAGTTTAGTTTCTCTACAACTATTAGCTTAATAAGGTGATTTGGACAATCTTAAAACACCAATAAGAATCCAGAGTATGAAAACACCAATAAGAATCCAGGGAAGTACGGCTAAGTGTAAAAATCAGTCCATTGAACACCAACACATTATTAGAACACCAACACATTATTAGGCTTCAATTGTTCAATCTTTTAAACATCCAACAAAATACGCCTAACCCATTACCGAACTAATCTCCCATCTAATTTAACATAGCAACGTAGCAAGAAAATAACACAACAACGTAGTAACACATTAAATACAATAAAAAGTTACAAATAGCAAGAAAAATATATTGTTTTTTATACATCAACATAACATATTCAGCCCACAAATGACAGTAAAAAAGTCCAGTCAAATATACAATGTCTTAGTTTATGTTCTCCTCATCAGTAATACATAGAGTTACTCTTACTTGCCATTGCAAAAGATTTATATAGATAAAAGATACCCATTCATTTTTCTATTTTAAATATATGGCAATCAAATTAAAAATTATCAACATTATCGCATACCACAACAAATCTGAAAATATGGAGGAAGCATAATATACCATTGCATACATTAGTTCAAAGGAAAAAATACAGGTCGTATCTCTCAACTAAATATACACAGACAACCGAGAGGCAGACTTAGCTATGGGTAATCAGTTTATAAACCTTAATCTAATTGCATAGCTGCGTCTGAAATGACAAATAAAGAAAGGTTGAATAACTCACGGTGGATGTTGCGGCGGCGATATGAATCTAACGCGAAAAGTCGATGGCCGTTGATCTGAATCCGATGTCGGTGGTTGCAGGTGGGGACTGAATCAGACGTCTATGGCCGCCGCTGGTGAGCCCGTGGAATTGATATGAGAGAGAAAAAGGTAAAAAAAGTAAGATAGAGCAAGAAAAGAGAGAAATTGAGAGAGAGAAAAAGAAAGGAGGTGCAGCCGGCCGCTACTAGCTAGGTTTTTGGTACTGAAGTCTGAAGGGAAGTGAGACGAGAAGGAAAATAAAATGAGGAGGAGGAGAGGAATAAGACTGAAAATAATTGATTAATTTGGGATCCAATTTCGTCAAACCTTTTGATGACAGTGATAAATTGTCATTAGCGAAATACTATTTCATGACACCTTATATCTATCATCAAAAGTTATTACATGACGTTTTTAAAACATCGTGGTACACGTAAAGCATGACATTTTAAAAGCATTATTGATAACCAACTATGACAGGAACAAAAAATCATGAAACCCGAAGAAACCATGACGTTTACAAAATGTCATATGGTTGTTCCGTATTTTACATCCATGACGTTTCCTACCCTAAACGTCATGAAAATCCCCTATAATGACATATAACTACAAATGTCATAAAATAAGTGTCATTAAAGGCTATATCTCTAGTAGTGACTCATAATGCTTTCTATAAACTAAAATCCGAGGTCATCAATATCACTTGCATTAATTTCATCCCCACGTATGAAGGTTCACATTTAACTTGCCACAATAATTTTTCAACAACCAAAACGTAGTTCTATATTATACAATTTATTAAAGGAATACTGAAGAATAAAAAATTCAAAGAAACAATCAAATCTTTGTAAATCCTCGTTCTGTTATTACCCAATCATTATAAACACAAATTCATTTTCAGAAAATAAATGTAACTCGTAAAGACTGGAGAGGGGCTACAAAATTGCAAGAGTAGAGAATAAAAAAGTATCTAAATACATCTTTTCCAACTAAGAATTTTGAACTGAGCAAAATGTAAAAGAGTAATTAGAATAAACAAGTCAGAGAGAAAAAAGACTCATAATTATTCCATTAACGGTAACAACCATATCTAACAAAGGGATTTTTGTGGGGAAAAATAATTGAGCACAAAAGATAAAAACCATAACAAAGTAGAGCGGAAACTGCAGTAACCGGAGATCCACACTAACCGTCTGAGAGCTCATAAATCTGGCATACTCATTAATTAGTTCTGGCAACCTCGCACAGTAGGGATGAAGTTCGAACAACAACAGTGAAGCTTGAATCGATTGAAACCCTAGGTCGTGCCTTCGTGAAGCTCGCAGTGGTATTTGGATGTACGGAACTTGTACAAGATGAAACTCGAACAGCAGGAGGGAAGTCCAATAGCAGGAGGGAAGGTCCAATTGATTGAAGGTTCGGATTTGGAAGAAACCTACTTCTTGCAGGAGGGAAGGTGTTAGAGGAAAGTGAAGTTGACTCGTTTGTAGCGGTGGGAAAAAAAATCTGAGGAGGGAAGGTGTTAGAGGAAAGTGAAGTTGACTCGTTTGTGCGGTGGAAAAAAATTCTGATTAAAGTGTTAAGTGATAAACGTAAAAGTGTTAAGTGATAAATGTAAAAGACTAAAAAAGTAACACATGCCTAATATATTTTGGATTCAGATATCCGAAATATTCGAATTTTTTAAAAAATACTATCCGAATCTGAGAAAACGGATTTCCGAATTTCGGATATCCGAAATTTCGGATATCTGATTTTTCGGTTAATTTTGGATCGTATTTTTGAATTTTCGGATCGAATATCGCGTATCAGATACTTTTTAACACCCATAGTGGAAATTGTGTTTTAGAGAGAAAGTGTGATGAGTGAGTTTGCATTTTTAGAGAAACTGTGTTGAGTGAGTATTGACTACTGTGAGTGTATTGACCCGCTAAAATTGAAAATAATTTATTTGGACCGCCAAAAATATTTTAGCAAGCCCTCTTATTTTTTTTAGTGTTTAGTTACACTATTTTAAAATAGCAACGGCAACACCAAATTTTGTGTTGGCGTAGATATTCCATTTAGTCTATAGTAACACTAATTTTTATCAACAATAACGTTAGAAAAATGTGTAGCCTTAAATCAAATTTGACCAATTTTAAGGCATCTAATGCTACACTTTTGCTTGTAACATCAAAAAAACTGTTGTTGAAAGTCATATATGGTGTACTGACAACAAAAGGTTGAATTGACTAAGAAGTTATGTCTTGATTGCAAAACTAGGTGGAACTCAACCTATGTCATGCTTAGTGTTGCTTTGCCATATAAGAAGGTTTTTGATCATTTGAGACAACTTGACAAGAACTTTGTTTGTTGCCCAAGTGTTGAAGATTGGAATTTTGCTTCTCATGTTTCTGAACGATTAAGTGTGTTTCATGAAGTCACAAAACTATTTTCTGGGACAAAGTATGTGACAGCCAATACTTTCTTCCCAAAAATATGTGAAGTGAAAGTGAAAATGAATACATGGTGTCAAAGTGATATCAAATTTGAGGGCCTATTTTTAAATTTTTGCCTAGGACACCGTCAGGTACATGACCGGTCCCGCCAAAATGGTACACTACATAGAAGCAAAATTATGAAAACAAAGTATGAAAGCATAGATGCGTAGTTAAGGAATAAAGAATGAAACGTATCAAATGAAAAATTTATTTTGAAATATGAAAAAATTTAAAACATTCCTGTTAAATTGAAACGGGTGAAGTATATACCGTATATACTTATACCAGCATACATACATAACATAACAAAGGTTATGTATGTGAAGTGCTTACCAAATCATCTGTCTCTGGATAAATTGTGTCTGCTGCTAAATTTGTGCATGCAGGTAAATATGTATGCCCAGGTAAATTGACGCATTGTTTACTTTTTCATCTGAATAAACTGTCTGAATAACAGAAATGACCGATTTACCCCTAAATATGATTTATAAACTGTTTTATAAATTGTTGTTTATTTTTTAAGCAATATAAATGATATAATCCAAAAATCAAAACATAAATTCATAAAGTACTTAAAAATCCAATTTCAAACACAAAAAAGTCAAGTTCAATCACAAAGTAGCCAAATTCAAACACAAAGTAGACAAATTTAAATATTATTGAAAAATCAAGTTTGACTCATCTTCTAGATATATATTATTTAAATTTAAACAAAATATTATACATAAATGATTCAATTTTGTATGTAAGTAATATGTAAAATATTTAATACGTATATAAATAATACGTATAATTTACAATATATATTTATATATAGAAATATATTTTAAATATAAGAACATATATAATAAATATTATACATATGAATAAATGTTAATATATAAGTAATATATAATATTTATTTATATATTCATAATATATATGATATTTTATAGATACAAAAGTTTATTTATACAATAATATATAGTAACAAATATTATATATAAATTAATAATGTATATTATTTTTATATGAATAATATATATTACATTCATTTATATTAAAACCTAAATTTTTATATTGTATATATAAATTAGTATATATAATGGGAATATGAGAGTCATTTTTTTGTCCTAAATTATTTATATTGTATATATAAATGTGTGGTTTTTATTTAGGGGTAGGGGAGTCATTTTTTTGTCTTAATGGGGACAACACCCCTTTTCATGCTTAATGAATAAGCCATTTTTGTCTTCCCATATGCCATTGCCCACAAGAAACACCTCCAAACGTCTGAGCGAATAAGACATTTTACCCATTAAGCTGATTAAGTCACAAGTAAACAGCCCCTAACTACCATTTACATAACACTACGAACGTTACGTATGTTTGTTAGAATGAGTAACCATTATAATTGGATAATAAACTATTTATCGCATAATTAATTAATATATATTAAATTAGGGAACATAATATCCCACTAAGCAACCCATAGTAGAAGCCGTAGGGGCTGTTTACCAATTCTGTCATTAAGATCTGAGTTGAATAAGTTATCTGTTTGATTATGCTGTCTGTCTGGATAAAGATGAAATGTTGTTTACCTGCATTGCTGTATCAACTGTCTGAATGGCGGAAATGACCATTTTACTCCCTCGATATATATAAAAATATATTAAATATTTGTATCCAAAATAGTTCAACACCATACAATTATAAATTTCACAACATCATAATAATATAACACAATATCTAGTTATAATAGTCATTTGGTTCCATTAAGATGGTAGCTTACCGAATAAGGAGTTGGGGGATCACTGTCCCATTAAGCTGCTATTTTATTGATTAAGCTCCTCGTAAACACATTATCAGCTGTCAGAAAAAATTATAAGAAACCATTAAGCTTCATTAAGCTGCTAGTAAACAGACCCGTAACCTGATATTAATTGATCCTGCAAAAAAAATAGAGTACTACCATATTAAATCAAAAAATATATCAAATGAATACTTCATATTGTTACACAACACAAGCTTATTTGAAAGGAGTAATTTCACAGACCACACCTGAACTTAGTCTAATTGCAAAGAGGTTCCGTTTATGTTCTAGAATTACAAAAGTACCCCTTAAATTTTGTATTTACCGACAAAAACCTGATACTTCAGTTGGCATAAGAGAAACAAATTTAGGGAATATTTATAATTTTGGAATATAAATGGATTCTTTGTATAATCAGACTAAATCTCTGTGATGTGTCTATATATTCACACTACCAAAAAAGATACTTTAGTCGACGACTGACCGGAGAACGACCGACGGCCGGCATAAGTCGTCGGCCAAAATCGGGGTTTAGCCGACGGGGACAAAGTCGGCGGCTAAAGAGTGAGCTAAACCATTTTTTGTCGTTGGCTAAACATCACACTTTAGCCGACGACTACACATCCGTCGGCTAAAGCTGAAAACTTTAGTCGACGACTTTGTCAGTTTAGCCGACGAGTTGTCGTCGGCTAAAGTGTTTCGCTTTTTTTTTTTTTTTTCAGCTCCTACTTCTACAAATTACACCATTTACAACACAAATCTACACTACTCCTCACTGCAAACACACCATTTATATATATATATATATATATATATATTAAAAATTATAATGTATAGGTATAGTTTTCACTACCAAAAAAGTTTTTAGCCGACGAATTCGAAAAACGGCCGACGACTTTAAAGTGTCGGCTAAACTCGCACTTTAGCCGACGACTGGGTTGCCGTCGGCTAAAGGGTTTTAGCCGAAGACTTGATCTAGGTCGTCGGCTAAAGTGCAAAATAGTCGTCGGCTATATTAAAGAGGTTTAGCCGACGACCTAGATAATGTTTAGCCGACGGAAAAAAAAAAAGCGTTTTAGCCGACGACTTGATCTCGGTCGTCGGCTAAAACCCTTTCCCAAAAAAAAATCACATTTTAGCCGACGGCAAGGTTCAGCCGTCGGCTAAAGCCTTTCGAAAAAAATGGGTTTAGCCACGACCTAGATCGAGTCGTCGGCTAAACCTCCAAGTGAAAAATATATATAGTTCAGGAACACCAACCCAATCTTGCCCTCTCCCGTTAAAGAGCACATTTCTATTCCCGATCCCGCGCTTATTCCCAAAAGCTTGTGAGTTGCTACTTTGAGTTGTGCTAATGGAGTGACGAAGGTTTCTAGGTTGTTATAATCACCATTTCGATTAAGGTACGTATTTTATTGTATTTTTTATTGTGATTTCGAAACTTTGTATTATTCATGTTGTACATTCGAAAGCTTTTATGTAAAACGATTAAGTTTTATGATGATAATCATTATGATTAATTGTTTGTTGTGATTTCATTTATAATTTGAACAATATTAGTTAGTTGGATTAATATTGGAAAATGTATACATTTTCAGGATGGACAAGAGTTGGATTGGGTTACGAAAATGGGATCCAAGTGTTGTAATATCCGCAATTTCGAATTTCGGTAATTTTCTTTTTTCGGCGGAAGTCCGTTTTGACGACTCGCTCATGACCTTTCGTCATTTCGAGAATGATTAATTCTGCACTTTTTGTCATCCGAGTTCGTTTCGGTGTCGTTTTGTTGAGTTCCGTGTCCTTAATCGACTTTTTCACGTGGGAGTTCGACTTTGTAAAGTCGCCATTAATTTTTGGTAACTCCAAAAATTCTAAATCTTTGCAATATTATAGAGCATCGAGTTAGCTTTCCAATGGTTCGAACGGTGAGTCAATCGGAGTCCGGACGAGAGAGTTATGGTCGTTTTAGCTCACCCGCCGTTATCGCCGATCACGCCGGCCGAACCGGCCGTGTCGTCCGACACGGCCCGTGCTGCATTTGTCCGGATAAGCCGGAAGTCTCGCCTCAGACCCGACCGTGTCGTCAGCACGGCCGAGCCGAACTCTTCCGGATAAGTTTAAGCGATCGCCAGAGGCCCGACCGTGTTCCAGACACGGCCGAGTCAATGCCGAGCGCCGCGGACAGTCACTATCCAGAGGCCCCTCGGCGGCGCGACCGTGTCTAGCAGACACGGTCGAGTCCCTCGCCGCCACCGCGACACGACCGTGTCAGCGGACACTGGCCGAGTCCACACCTATTTAAGGCCCAAAGAATGGGTTTTTCTTCATTTTTCTCACTCGTTTCTTCCTCTTCCGCGCCGGAGCTTTGATGATCATGGAGGGATGTTGTTAGGGGTTAAATCCATGAAGTTTTGAAGTTCATAACATCGATTAATCCTTTCATAACTTGCTCCGATCGACCGAATCAAGGCAAGTTTTCCTAAAATATAGTTTTGGGGATTTTGTTCGATTTGTCCGCTTAATTCGCTTTTAACTCGTAATATTGATGGATTGATGATTGTTAAGATATGTTATATCTAATTCCTTGTTATTCCACGGTTGGATCGCCACGGATTTGTCGTTTTATTGAGTATTTTATCGACGCCTTGAAGGTGTTCGATAAAATGTCTTAGAGGGGTTTTTGGGCGTTCTACGATTATCCTTCCTCGTATGATCGATGATTTATTGATTATATTGTTGTTAGGTCGAGTTTCTTGTGAATAAACCGTGTTGAACCCTTCCGCTCGTCGCCTTCCTTTTCGTTAACATCGGGCGCCCGAAGCTTTCCGTTGAGCCGTATCCGTTCGTGGTTCCGTGCTCGTGGTATCGAGGCAAGTACCTTGTCCATACCATTCTTGTTTTGTGGATATGATAATTGGTGATCATCTTGGTGTGTTTGTTTATTTGTTTGAAATGAGTTTTCAAAGGATTCGGCTAGCCTCGTTAAGGCTCACTTTCAAAACGCGTGTGTTTTGTAAATTGTGTGGGGTGTAAGTGATTACATGAATCCTTTGGATATAATTGATGTTGATGTTGCGCTTGATAATGCGTGTGTACGTGTATTGCTTATTTCCGTCGCGTTATGGTTGACGTGCGTGTTGTTATTTATCGTGTGGTCGTGGACTGACGGATGAATTATGTGATTTGGTGTATCGATTTGATAATTGTTACAACGATTGACTGTGTGCTTGATGTTTGTGATAATGTGGATACTTGTTGTGAGAAACGTCGTATCCGGGAACCTCTGAGGGCGGGGCGTGCACTCCGGCCTGGTGTATGCTGTAATGTGCGGCTCCATATGGGTGGTGAACGCCGGTGTTACCTAATGCGCGCGCAAGGGGCGGCTCTTGCGGGAGTGACGCCGGTGCGGTGACATGTTCAATGAGCGGCCAACATGATGGAAGTGAACGCCGGTACACAGGTGCGCAAGGGAGGCGCCTGGCAGGCTTATTGGTTACGGGTATTTGAGTGATAGCTAAGACCCCGTTACCGAACGATGTTCGTATCTCAAATTCTTTCAACTCACTTTTAAATGTTTGTCTTGATATAGACCGCGATTCGTGTTTTTGAAAGCTTGTTTCAACTTGTTTTTAAAGCGTTGGTATCAGGGTTAATTAACCAAGGAGGTTTGACGAAATCTCCGAGGGTTAATTAATCGGGGGTCTTGAGCAGGATATGTCGAATGAGAGATTGTACCTTTGATGGTATTGTGGTGCTATTCTGTGTTTTGGGTCGAGGACCCTGTGGAATGATGAGATGATTGATCTCGTGTTGATATTATTTGGGTTTGGGTCGAGAACCCCGTGTGATGTTGAGATGTTTGATCTCGTGCCGATATTATTTGATTTTGGGTCGAGAATCCCGTGGAATTATTTGTGAAGACTCGTTTGTGTTGATTGAGTGGATTTCTTGCAAATTGTTTTCTATTAAAACTCTCGATGGCATCTTTAAAACTGTTTTATAAATGGTTTCCCCTTTATCGGTGATCTTTCGGTTTTGAGAAATGTTTATCAAACTCATGCCTCGGGAAGTACTTTTCGTTACGTTTAGATTTTTGAGGATTCCTGGTTATTGTTATTCGTGAAATGTGAATGGTATGGCTCGTATTTGCACTTTGTTCTTGCACTAGCAAAACAGTGGAGTTTTGCTAACCCCCGAGTATTCGGGTTGTGGATGTCTGTTTTTGCATTCATGTTTGTGAGCATAACACATGGTCGTCACTGAGGATGATGAACGATAATAATCACACGAGGATCCGTATGAGGTCATTGGTATAGTTATAGTTTATTTTCCATTGGTATTCTTTCCCGTTATGCGGAGTGTGTTGTACTCGACCCTGCGTGGGCATGTAATGAGTTTGAGTTGTATGTATTTATTGAAAGACCAAATCGGTCTACCTAATCATTTTAGCCTTAAAGGCATTGTCGAGTTGTTCTATGTTGTTACCACTGGTAGATCCTTGAGGAAAGGTTCTACGGCGTGTAATATCCCCGAGCGGATCGGGGTGTTACATTTATGGTATCGAGCTTAGGTTGTGGAAACCTAGCCGCCGGGTCGATGGTGTCTGTTGAGTTTTGTCTTGTCGGATTTTATCCGATCGAGTCGTGTCGCGACGCGTCGTCCCGAGTTTGTTGGTCGTGATTAGTATCGTGGCGATCATCATCTTCGTGCGACTGTGAATGTAAGTCTCCTTCTTTGTGTTGTGCCTCGTGTGACACGAGCTATTTTTATGATTATTTGTTAAGTGACGGAATCCTTTTATGGATTTTGATTTCGTGATATGTGGTTATTTGACTCTCATATTTCGCTCATATGAGGAGTAGTGTTGTTGGATTATGCATGTTGAAAGATTTCTTTTATCCATTGTGTGAGTTCTTTTGTAATGACTTTCGGTATTTTACCGACCGAGTTTTATTTCAAAACCGATTCCCTTAATCGAAGTTTTTGGCATTATGGCCTTGACCACTTTGACGAAATTCTTATGACGGTATTTAGTATTTTGTAAATGGCTTTCGTGAGTTTTTGAAATATTACCGTCATCGGCCTTTTTGGCATTTTTGTAAATGGTTTTTAGTCCTGGGTTCCGCGTGGGACCACGGCGCTATAATGTTCTGTGAAATTACCTGAAATTTTTGGGCATTCTAGCCCATTGAATTATTTTTGAAAACCTTGAGTATCTTAGAAAATTAAAATTCGAGACGTACTTTTAAAACGAATTATTTTCTTGCGGTGTTTTCAAGGTGTTTTCTAATGCCGCAATACATTTCAAAAATTTTCCGGTTGAGGACCAAAAACATTTGTGAGATATTTTCAAATGCAGTTGCTTAGACCCAAGGGTCGAATATTTTTGAAGGTTTTTCACTACGTGAAGGTGTCCTCATTTTTGTTCAAACGCAAGATGATTTTCAAAGTCTCGAAAATGATGTTTGTTCAACTTTTTGTAAAATGATACTCAAGATCAACTGGTGTTTCCAAACTGTCTTCAAAGGTGGTTTTCGTTTCTAAAACCTATCATTCTGCTTATGACCTAAATGCGTGTATGGTTTTCGAACTTTCGTTACGGTGTCAACCCCGAATTGTGATTGAATTGGTGGCGTGAGCGTCGAGTCGTTCGCCACGCATATGTTTTGTTGGCTCTCTGTGAGAGGTGTGAACTGGTGTTTACTGTTTATCGCCTCGTGGTGATTTGCGTGTTGTCGCACTAGTGTGAGTTGTTAAAGCCTGGATTTTTGTGCGTTATACACATGGGTGATTGTTTCATGATGTTTGTGATTGTGTGCTGACTGTCGTTCGGGATGTTGTAATCGTCGAATGATGCCGTTGTTGTGATTTTTGTATGCGTTGATATGTTATGCTGAGTTGGCATCTCCGGTATGTTGTTTTGCGGTGTTTTGATCCATCAGACGAGCATTTGTATTTTCGGTATGCCGAGCCGAGACGTTTCAACCGTAATGTGCCGGGCATGCACGTGTATATTGTCCTTCTCGCTTCGGTAACACATTTCTAGTGTGGACTCGAGGACACCGAATTCAATTTTGCGAATTGGCTACCGAGACTTTTGGAGTTCGCGCTCAAAGACAATATCGGAATCGGCCTTGAGAGGCCTTTGAAGGATGTTTCGCCGGTTGCTTGTTGTGTCGTCACCTTGATTTCATTGTTGTGAGTTATGGGGCGACCTTCTTTTATAAGAGGTCGAATGTAGTACCCGTGTTGTTTTTAAACTCCCGCATTTTCTCTTTCTCGAGTCTATCGACTCGCTCGTGTTCGTTGATACTTTCGAACTTGTTCTCGTATTTCGGTTTCGCTGCTCGAACGAGCCGTGATCTTGTTTTGAGTCAACTGTTATCGCCGCGACTTTTCGAGTTCGCTCGATTCTTGTGAACCTTGTTCTAAGTGACATCATCCGGTTTTACTAGTTCTCTTGTTCAAGTGGATCGGATTTGGAACTTCAGATATTCTACTTTGTTGACTCATTTATGTTCGTTGACATTTCGAGCTTGTCCCGCCCTTGTTTTTGTTTATCGAACGAGTGTGGCATCATTTCTAATAACTCGTTTGTCGTTGTGACTTTTCAATTGTTATTCCCTTTCCTGTGGATCTTATGCGAGTGTGCATCTTGTTGTTTTCACCGGATCTTGTTTTGTCTCGAGTCGAGATGTGAACCTCGGAGTTGTCGGTTGAACCTTATTGTTCTTCGTGATCCGAACATGATCGCTCGATTTTTGTTGTCTCGATCGCTTGTTTGTTCGGTTTCGTTCTCGCTTCGTGATTGTTGAGCGTTCAGCTCCTTCCTAATTCCCTTAAGTTCGGGAAATTAGTCTCGCTTTCCGATCTTCCAACCCTTGGCGGTGGAATTCCATATTTGTTCGGCGTTTGACCGCGTTTAGATTGATGGACCGTCGGGTTGGTCAATCGTATTGATTTTCGTTCGTTGTGTTTTGTGATTGTTCGGATAATCGACTTGACTATATTATCCGCTTGATGACGCTTGTCATTTGTTGGTTTTATTGTATCCCTAACGGCGACATTGTGTTGGTCGTCGTGGAGCGTGTTTTCACGCCGTATGTCTCTTTGCGTTTCTTGCGCTGCTTTGCCGTTGGGCGCGAGTTTTCTATTTTTGTGTATCTCGTCGAGTTTTCTGGCGGGTATATTGCTCCCCTACTTGTTTTAAGTTTCGGACGAAACTTCTTTTAAGGAGGGTAGAATGTAATATCCGCAATTTCAATTTCGGTAATTTTCTTTTTCGCGGAAGTCCGTTTGACGACTCGCTCATGACCTTTCGTCATTTCGAGAATGATTAATTCGCACTTTTTGTCATCCGAGTTCGCTTTTGTCGCTTTGTTGAGTTCCGTGTCCTTAATCGACTTTTTCACGTGGGAGTTCGACTTTGTAAAGTCGCCATTAATTTTTAGTAACTCCAAAAATTCTAAATCTTTTCAATATTATAGAGCATCGAGTTAGCTTTCCAATGGTTCGAACGGTGAGTCAATCGGAGTCCGGACGAGAGAGTTATGGTCGTGTTAGCTCACCCGCCGTTATTGGCGATCATCACGGCCGAACTCGGCCGTGTCGTCCGACACGGCCCGGCTGCATTTGTCCGGATAAGCCGGAAGTCTCGCCTCGGGACTCCGACTGTCGCTCGCACGGCCGAGCCGAACTCTTCCGATAAGCCCAAGCGATCGCCAGAGGCCCGACCGTGTTCCAGACACGGCCGAGTCAATGCCGAGCGCCGCGACAGTCACTATCGGTAGGCTCCTCGGCGGCGCGACCGTGTCTAGCAGACACGGTCGAGTCCTCGCTGCCACCGCGCGACACGACCGTGTCAAAGCGGACACGGCCGAGTCCGCACTCTATTTAAGGCCCAAAGAATGGGTTTTACTTCATTTTTCTCACTCGTTTCTTCCTCTTCCGCGGCTGGAGCTTTGATGATCATGGAGGGATGTTGTTAAGGGTTAAATCCATGAAGTTTTGAAGTTCATAACATCGATTAATCCTTCCATAACTTGCTCCGATCGACCGAATCAAGGCAAGTTTTCCTAAAATATAGTTTTGGGGATTTTGTTCGATTTGTCCGTTTAATTCGTTTTAACTCAGAATATTGATGGATTGATGATTGTTAAGATATATTATATCTAATTCCTTGTTATTCCACGGTTGGATCGCCACGGATTTGTCGTTTTATTGAGTATTTTATCGACGCCTTGAAGGTGTTCGATAAAATGTCTTAGAGGGGTTTTTGGGCATTCTACGATTATCCTTCCTCGTATGATCGATGATTTATTGATTATATTGTTGTTAGGGTCGAGTTTCTTGTGAAGAAACCATGTTGAACCCTTCCGCTCGTCGCCTTCCTTTCGTTAACATCGGGCGCCCAAGCTTTCCGGATGAGCCGTATCCGTTCGAGGTTCCGTGCTCGTGGTATCGAGGCAAGTACCTTGTCCATACCATTCTTTTTTTTTGGATATGAGAATTGGTGATCATCTTGGTGTGTTTGTTGATGTGTTTGAAATGAGTTTTCAAAGGATTCGGCTAGCCTCGTTAAGGCTCACTTTCAAAACGCGTGTGTTTTGTAAATTGTGTGGGGTGTAAGTGATTACATGAATCCTTTGGATATAATTGATGTTGATGTTGCGCTTGATAATGCGTGTGTACGTGTATTGCTTATTTCCGTCGCGTTATGGTTGACGTGCGTGTTGTTATTTATCGTGTGGTCGTGGACTGACGGATGAATTATGTGATTTGGTGTATCGATTTGATAATTGTTACAACGATTGACTGTGTGCTTGATGTTTGTGATAATGTGGATACTTGTTGTGAGAAACGTCGTATCCGGGAACCTCTGAGGGCGGGGCGTGCACTCCGGCCTGGTGTATGCTGTAATGTGCGGCTCCATATGGGTGGTGAACGCCGGTGTTACCTAATGCGCGCGCAAGGGGCGGCTCTTGCGGGAGTGACGCCGGTGCGGTGACATGTTCAATGAGCGGCCAACATGATGGAAGTGAACGCCGGTACACAAAGTGCAAGGGAGGCGCCCGCGTGCTTATTGGTTACTGTATTTGAGTGATAGCTAAGACCTGCTATCGAACGATGTTCGTATCTCAAATTCTTTCAACTCACTTTTAAATGTTTGTCTTGATATAGACCGTGATTCGTGTTTTTGAAAGCTTGTTTCAACTTGTTTTTAAAGCGTTGGTATCAGGGTTAATTAACCAAGGAGGTTTGACGAAATCTCCGAGGGTTAATTAATCGGGGTCTTGAGCAGATATGTCGAATGAGAGATTGTACCTTTGATGGTATTGTGGTGCTATTCGTGTGTTTTGGGTCGAGGACCTGTGGAATGATGAGATGATTGATCTCGTGTTGATATTATTTGGGTTTGGGTCGAGAACCCGTGTGATGTTGAGATGTTTGATCTCGCCGATATTATTTGATTTTGGGTCGAGAATCCCGTGGAATTATTTGTGAAGACTCGTTTGTGTTGATTGAGTGGATTTCTTGCAAATTGTTTTCTATTAAAACTCTCGATGGCATCTTTAAAACTGTTTTATAAATGGTTTCCCCTTTATCGGTGATCTTTCGGTTTTGAGAAATGTTTATCAAACTCATGCCTCGGGAAGTACTTTTCGTTACGTTTAGATTTTTGAGGATTCCGGGTTATTGTTATTCGTGAAATGTGAATGGTATGGCTCGTATTTGCACTTTGTTCTTGCACTAGCAAAACAGTGGAGTTTTGCTAACCCCCGAGTATTCGGGGGGTGGATGTCTGTTTTTGCATTCAGGTTTGGGAGCATAACACAGGGTCGGCACGGAGGATGATGAAAGATGAACGATACTAATCACACGAGGATCCGTATGAGGTCATTGGTATAGTTATAGTTTATTTTCCGCTGTGGTATTCTTTCCCGTTGTACGGGAGTGTGTTGTACTCGACCCCTGCGTGGGCATGTAATGAGTTTGAGTTGTATGTATTTATTGAAAGACCAAATCGGTCTACCTAATCATTTTAGCCTTAAAGGCATTGTCGAGTTGTTCTATGTTGTTACCAGCCTGGTAGATCCTTGAGGAAAGGTTCTACGGCGTGTAATATCCCTGAGCGGATTGGGGGTGTTACAAGTGTAATGGATGGGATGAAGCAGTTTATGAGATTTGTAAAAGAGCACGACAGTGGTAATACGTTGCACTACTGTCCGCGTAATAAATGTAGATGTCGCAGTGATATGTTTCGTTTTCCATTTGATGAGGTCTGGGAACACCTAAAGAAGAATGGTTTTTGGAGTAAATATACATGTTGGATATACCACGGTGAAGCACCGAATTCTGTTATTCCGTATGATCACGGACAATTTAGTGGTAACGACGGGTTCACCGATCCGAAGAGGAGGTTGATTGATGATGTGTTTGGTTGTTCCGAGACGTTTGTACCAACTGAGCCAATCCCACGACCCCGTAGACCGTTGCCTTGCAATACTGCTGGGCTTGACATGTACAACAAGCTAATTCAACTCCAACAGACCCCTCTATACCCAGGGTGTAACATGACTGTTCTTGATTGTGTCATGAAAATGATGAGATTAAAGGTGGAAAACAAATCATCCATCAAGTTTGTAGATGATTACTTGGAGCTTACGAGTAATATGCTTCCACAGGGTCATCATCTTCCTAATACATATTAAAAAATGAGACGAATTTTGAAAGATCTTGGTCTTTCCAACATTAAGATCCACGTCTGCATGTATGATTGTGTTCTATTCTGGGGGCATCCTAATGAAGACCTCACGAGATGTCCTGTATGTGATACAGAGAGATATAGGATCACTCCTTCTGGAAAAGAGAAACCGGTGAAGGTACTTTGGTATTTTCCACTGAAGGACAGGTTGAACGGCTTTTATGTCTCCTCACACGGCAAAAGCAATGAGATGGCATGCCGAGCCGCGCACTAATGACAGGATACTATGATACACCCTTCGGATGGAGAGGCGTGGAAGCATATAGATAGGAGTATCCGAATTTTTCTTCGTATATCCGAAATGTGAGGCTCGGGATTGCATCGATGGTTTCAACCCTTTTGGTAACATGAGTCTTTCATATACCATATGGCTCTGTTGTAGTGATTCCTTACAATCTTCCTCCGTGGATGTGTATGCGGAAGGAGTATAATATGTTGACCTTGTTAGTCCCGGGCGGGATATCCTGGAAAGTGTATCGATGTGTATATGAGACCTTTGATAGAGGAGCTGAAATTGTTGTGGGAGCAAGGTCATCCCACGTATGACGCTTATTCGTCCGAGACGTTCTACTTGCACGCCATGTGTATCGGCACTATTAGTGATTTTCCCGCATATGGAATGCTGTCTGGATCTGTTATTAGCGGATATAGAGGTTGTCCAAAGTGTGTTTGAATGCAGATTGTGCTAGGTACCATCAGAGGAAAGTTATCCGAATGCGTCATCGGATATGGCTTGAGAGGGAACATGAGTGGCGTATGGATGCCGCAACATTTGATGGCACCGTAGAAATGGGCGAGCCACCACGACAAATGACAGTGATGAAATACTATCGATTCTTAATGAGTACGATTTTGGTCACTTAGCAACCATCCCGATGTGATTGCAAAGAACCCTGAAAGGCCCGACAGGTATAAGTATTGGTCGGACAAAAGTATATTCGGGAATTGCCTTACCTGGTCCAAGTTAATGATAAGGAACTTCGATGTCATGCACATTGAAAAGAATGTTTGCGAAAGTGTGGTTGGGACAACCTTAGGTTGGGATGGAAAGACCAAAGACGGGCCAAAAGCACGCAAAGGTTTGGAAGAAATGAGCATAAGAAAACATTTGTGGTTGAAAATCACAAGGGAAAACAAAAATGCCTAAGGCAATTACACCATCACTGCGAGCACGTAATCGAGATATTTTGGCCGGATAAAGATCGCTAGGTATCCTCAGGTATGCTGGAAATATAGGAAGATGTATTAATTTCAGGGAGAACAAGTTAACTGGTTTGAAGAGTCATGATTGTCATATCCTACTCCAACGCCTATTTCCGGTATTTATTCGACCGTACTTACCAAAACTAGAGGTGCCCAAAACGACCCAACCCGCCGGGTCGACCCGCCGACCCGGACCCGGCTGACCCGTGCAAGACCCGGACCCGGCCGACCCGTGCGACCCGCCGACCCGGACCCATGGTATACACGGGTGGGGTCCGGTTCTAGGTTCCCCAATCGACCACGGTCCGACCGTCGACCCGGCGGAAATTAAAAAAAAAAAAAAAAATTCAAAAAATGGCCGTTGGACCCGGCGGGTCGGACCCGTGACCCGGCGGGTCTAACGGCTAGTCCGATTTTAAAAAAAAAAAAAAAAAAATTTCCTAACTATAAATACCCCCTCCCCATCACAATTTTTCCACACCTTCAATACTTTCTATCTCTCAAACTCTCATTGTTAATTGCTATACTACTTAATCTCTCTCTTTTTTTGGCATTTTATCATTATGTCGAGTTCTGACAAGGGAAAGGGTATTGCTACATCTCCCAAAAAATCCAAAATGTCCAAGTTCGAGCGAATGGGTCTTTGGGGCAAATCGAAGAAACCATCTGGAATAATTATTCGGGAGCCCCAAAACCAAACTCCACCCGGTTTAGAAAATGAAAGTCAAGAACCTGAATATGATGTTACACATGAAAATATCTATTACGGTAGTACAACAACTACCAGTGAAGAAGAAGTTGATCTCCGGGGATTTCGACGTGTCCCGAATCATCAACAACTGCAAAACATCGACGAAGAAATGGACCATGAAATCGATGAAGCTATGTTAAATCAAACATATGCAACATTCGAGCGCACTCTTCATGGCGTACCAACTCCGACGCAAAAATCAAAGTCGGCGTCTGCGGCAAGCCAAGTCAAGAAGAACCTCCTTATGTTGAGGAGTTATCGTCCGAGGAGGAAGAAAATGTGAAAGGCAGAGGAAGCAAGAAAACTAAAGCAAGAAACAAGCCTGCCCTTGTTGCAGAAAGGAGACCGGTATCCGTACTTTTTTCAAAACACTTTAAGAAGGAAAAAATGCTGGATGGTTCGATTAAGGTATCTTGCAACTACTGCTCGAAAGAGTATCCGTATAAAGCCGGGGATGGATATGGAAATTTTAAAAGGCATTTTGAAAATAACCATGCCTCGGTCCACGGAGAACAAAAGTCGAAAGTCAACTCAACTTCCAACCTTCTATCGAGCCAGACGGCAATCAAGGTATGTCTGAATCACAACTTTATAAATATAATGAAAAAATTGCTAGAGAACAAATGGCAAAATTATGTGCACAAGAATCTTTACCTTTTAATTTTGCGGATAGTACGGGTTGGGAATACAGGATGCAAAATGCCTATAATCCTGCTATTAAAAGAATTCCACGTACCACAATGACTAGACAAGTAGTATACTTAGCCAAACAACATAAACTTGCACTACGAGCGTATTTTAGATCTATAAATCATAGAGTTTCTTTAGCTGCAGATACTTGGGCAGATTTTAAACAAAAAAATGATTATATGGGAATAACTATACACTGGATTGATGAAAATTGGAACTTAAACAAAAGATTACTTGCATTTAAAAATTTAATTTTACACATAGTTCAGATAATATAGCTAGAGCAATTATTAAAATTTTAACTTTTTATTGCTTAAAAGATAAAATTTTCACAACTGGTTTTGATAATGCTAGTTCTAATACTGCAAGTGTACCAACATTAATACAAGCTTGCAATCCTGTTTTAGCGGGTCGATTATTTCATACTAGATGTATATGTCATATTCTAAATTTATGTGTACAAGATGCATTAAAATTTGTAGATGAGGCAATAGAACCAATTAGAAAATGTGTCTTGTTTTTACATAATCGCACTAAGTTAGCTAGACAATGGGTAAAATTTTTAAAGTCAAAACAAATTCAACCCAAATTTTTTACTCCAGACGTCAAACATAGATGGAACTCAACTTATGAGATGTTAAATTCAACTAATGAATATAAAGAATTATTGTGTGAATTTTTTGATACATATTTTCACGTAGAAGGATTTTATTTATTGCCAACGTATTGGGATGAAACTAAAGATTTAATAAAACTATTAAGGGTTTTTGAAAATGCAACTAAAGATTTAAGTGGTTGTTATTATCCCACGTCTCCTAAAGTTTTATTTCATTGTTGTTTTATTGTATCTGAAATGGATGCTTGTAGTAAATCCGAAAGATTATCGAATGCTATTTACAATATGTGTTTAAAATGGCTAAAATACTTTAATCGTATTCATGATGTTTTCTTGATTAGTGCTGTTTTATCTCCCGATTTGAATTTAGCTCAAGTAGAACAATTACTTGAAATATATTATAATATTCTTAAAAATTTGGGTTTTCCTAATATTGAGGATACTGTTGAAAGTCAAACTTTATTTGAAAATATTCCTGACGTTGAACAAGTAAAAATTGATTTGAAAAATAGTTTAGAAACTGTTTTTTCTGAATATTCTTCTAAATATGGTGATAAGATTCAAACTCAAAAAACAAGAACTAAGACTACAAATACATTTAACATGGAATTCGACAGAACTCCCACTAACCCATTTCAACAACAACTCTATAATATAGCAAGAAATAGGGGTGGTGGGAACGTCGGTCAAAGAAATGACCTTAGTAGATATTATGCAACTAGTTTTGTGCCGGAGGATGACAATGCAGGTACTAGGGGTGGGACCGGTTCGGTTATTACTAATATTTTAAGTACCCTATGTAACGCCCCGATTTCGCACATACATTTATTGTGAATTATAGAAAACATGTTCTATTTTATTAAATTAATGCCCGAATAATTTATCATTAATTCATTTTATTTCATGATCATGCAAATTCATTTATACCATTATTATTCATGACAAGTCATGTGATTCGTTTCGTTGCATTTCTCATTTTAATTCATTGTTTCATCTCGTCGTTTCTAGGCCCGAGTCAAATTTTAAGCAATATTAATCGTTACCCATAAGATTTTACAAGTCCATTTTAATTAATTTTAATCCATCCACTTTGGGCCGGCCTAAGCCGAACCCATTATAATATTCAGCCCATATTTCTCTCTCCTATACTCACACACGATGAACATGGGGGAGTTTTCTCACCTTCATTAACCTCCTTAAAAGAGGTAGTGGGCATAATGGGGGAGTTTTATCATCATGGAGCTTAAATCCTAGACTAAAACTATAAATCACAATCCATGACAATTCATATCCATTTTTCACCGCACAAAAATTTCACAAAGAAAATTTTATACACCGTAAATCACACAAACACCAAAACTCATTTTTTTACAAAGAAGACTCATCCTCAAATCTACGAAAAATTTACACAAATAACACACCAGAAATTACATTTACAAAGAAACTATAATCCACCGTATAGAGAAATTCTTCACGTTTTGTTCATCCACCGATACAGAGAGGTAAGAACTTTTACATTCTTGGTATTTTATTTTTCTTCCTTCTCAAATCCTTCCACCTCGTACGCCCTTTCCTTCCTTCTCACCGAGTGCCTGCTTTCGGTTCCTTCCCTGGTTCGGGTGCATAGGTTTCAACTCTTCAACCCATCTTAAATCAAACTCAGTAATTCCAAGCCCCAAACCGCATAACCATATCCGACTACAACCCAAAACTCAGACGATTACCGAACTAGCACATCTGGTGGGAAATCGGACAAAGAGAAAGAGGTTCACGCCTAACATACCTTATTCTTCATCTTCTTGTCGCCGCCGTTGAGTTTAGTCGGAGTCATAGACCGCGACCCCATTATTCCTACCACCGGGAGTTCAAAGTGAGATTTGGCCGCCTACTCGAGTGCGAAGTTCATGGCGAAGGTATGGCTGCCTCTCCGGTCGATGGTCACCGCGGCAGTGTTATCCGCCGGACTTTCGTTTGATGGGTGAAGGATTTCGGATTTGCAAGCGGGTCGTAGGGATTTTGGAGAGAATTGGCAGAGAGAGAGATGAGAAATGATTTCTCATCGTGGAGAAGAACTTTATAACCTCATAATTTCTATTTTAGCCCCAAGTTTCTAATCCCTTTCGGTCTTAGCCCCTAAGTTTTATAATTCTATCAATTGACCCCAGACTACTTATAATTCCTTCATTTCCAGCCCTCCGATAGTTAATTCTTACGGATTAACCCCAATCACTTATAACTCCTTCAATTTCAGTCCTTAAATATTTAATTCCTTCAATTTTACTTCAATCAGCTTTCCAATCATTAAAATTCACCCTTATTTATCCGAGTCATTAAATACGTAGATTTCTCTAATAATACTAATATTCAATTCAAGTTATGTCTTGTACATTATTTTAATTATAATATTATATTAATAATAAACTATCATTATTTGTAGATAATAACAAGAACTTACGGGCCTAGAATCGTCGAGTCAAGCATTTCATCACATTCAAGTTCAAGAACTGCATTTTATCCAGGTGTGGGGATTTATTACGCTTTTGTTTATTTTAATTGCTTTATATATTGTCTCGTATGTGCACGTGAAATCAGTCAGAAGCACTTAAATGTGCAATCAGTCAGAAGCACTTAAATGTGCAATCAGTCAGAAGCACTTAAATGTGCAAATCACCAAGCACTTAATTGTGCATAAAGCCTTCGCCAGCCGACGGCATCGAATTTATCACCATGTTGTTTATACTTGCTAATATATTTAGTAATTAACGTAGACATATTGCGTACTCTCCACACTGAGCGAGTTGGAAGCTCACCCCACCATTTTACCCCCTTTCAGGTTGAGGAGCTCGATGTGGCATGCGATTGAGAGTGGGATGATCAAGCCTATGATTAGATGTTTATTTATTTAATGTTATTTCTCTCAAACTATGTTTATGAACAAGTGTTCAATTTGTTTTATTTTTATGTCAAGGTATGTTTTGTTTTAATAATGACTCGAGAAGATTACTTGCAATTATTAAGTTTGTCTTTTTGAAATGTATTTCCGTTGCAAAATTTTTATTTATTCTTCCTAAATTTTGAAGAATCATATTTAGATAAGTGGTCGCTACATAAGTGGTATCAGAGCGGGTCTACGGTTCTGTAGACTCGTTAAAATGGTTTCTTTTTCTAAACTAAAATTTCATTTTCGCAAGTAATCAAATATTTTTAGCAATTATGATCATCCACCTCTGCCGCTCCACGTCGATTCCAAGGTACATTAAGTTATTATTATTCATTATGTGATAAATGCAGTTTACCAGATCAACCATGATTCATGCATTAAAGATGCATCTTCAGTCTATTTTGTATATAAGAATTTTATGATAAAATATTTGGGCATGAAATTGTTTTCTTATAAATTCATAAGTATATGTCTGACATGCGAAAGTCATCATTGCTAGAAATCTCTGGTGCTCAACCTATAGATGCAGTATAACGCTCCATTTTATTTCTCCCTCTCGTTGGGTAAGTACTGAAGGATCGTTGCGTGTGGTATGCCTTAGGATAATGGCAACTCGTGGACGTGGACGCCCAGCTAACCGAGGTGCAGATTGTAACACCCCCAATCCGCTCAGGGATATTACACGCCGTAGAACCTTTCCTCAAGGATCTACCAGGCTGGTAACAACATAGAACAACTCGACAATGCCTTTAAGGCTAAAATGATTAGGTAGACCGATTTGGTCTTTCAATAAATACATACAACTCAAACTCATTACATGCCCACGCAGGGGTCGAGTACAACACACTCCCGTACAACGGGAAAGAATACCACAGCGGAAAATAAACTATAACTATACCAATGACCTCATACGGATCCTCGTGTGATTAGTATCGTTCATCTTTCATCATCCTCCGTGCCGACCCTGTGTTATGCTCCCAAACCTGAATGCAAAAACAGACATCCACCCCCCGAATACTCGGGGGTTAGCAAAACTCCACTGTTTTGCTAGTGCAAGAACAAAGTGCAAATACGAGCCATACCATTCACATTTCACGAATAACAATAACCAGGAATCCTCAAAAATCTAAACGTAACGAAAAGTAGTTCCCGAGGCATGAGTTTGATAAACATTTCTCAAAACCGAAAGATCACCGATAAAGGGGAAACCATTTATAAAACAGTTTTAAAGATGCCATCGAGAGTTTTAATAGAAAACAATTTGCAAGAAAGCCACTCAATCAACACAAACGAGTCTTCACAAATAATTCCACGGGATTCTCGACCCAAAATCAAATAATATCGGCACGAGATCAAACATCTCAACATCACACGGGGTTCTCGACCCAAACCCAAATAATATCAACACGAGATCAATCATCTCATCATTCCACAGGTCCTCGACCCAAAACACGAATAGCACCACAATACCATCAAAGGTACAATCTCTCATTCGACATATCCTGCTCAAGACCCCCGATTAATTAACCCTGAGATCTCGTCAAATATCCTTGGTTAATTAACCGTGATACCAACATTAAAAACAAGTTGAAACAAGCTTTCAAAAACACGAATCGCGGACTATATCAAGACAAACATTTAAAAGAGAGTTGAAAGAATTTGAGATACGAAAATCGTTCTGTAAAGGGTTCTTAGCTATCAATAAAATACCCGTAACCAATAAGCACGGGCGCCTCCCTTGCGCACCTGTGTACCGGCGTTCACTTCCATCATGTTGGCCGCTCATTGAACATGTCACCGCACCGGCGTCACTCCCGCAAGATCCGCCCCTTGCGCGCGCATTAGGTAACACCGGCGTTCACCACCCATATGGAGCCGCACATTGCAGCATACACCATGCCGGAGTGCACGCCCCGCCCTCAGAGGTTCCCGGATACGACGTTTCTCACAACAAGTATCCACATTATCACAAACATCAAGCACACAGTCAATCGTTGTAACAATTATCAAATCGATACACCAAATCACATAATTCATCCGTCAGTCCACGACCACACGATAAATAACAACACGCACGTCAACCATAACGCGACGGAAATAAGCAATACACGTACACACGCATTATCAAGCGCAACATCAACATCAATTATATCCAAAGGATTCATGTAATCACTTACACCCCACACAATTTACAAAACACACGCGTTTTGAAAGTGAGCCTTAACGAGGCTAGCCGAATCCTTTGAAAACTCATTTCAAACAAATAAACAAACACACCAAGATGATCACCAATTATCATATCCACAAAACAAGAATGGTATGGACAAGGTACTTGCCTCGATACCACGAGCACGGAACCACGAACGGATACGGCTCAACCGGAAAGCTTCGGAACGCCCGATGTTAACGAAAAGGAAGACGACAACGAACGGAAGGGTTCAACACGGTTTCTTCACAAGAAACTCGACCCTAACAACAATATAATCAATAAATCATCGATCATACGAGGAAGGATAATCGTAGAACGCCCAAAAACCCCTCTAAGACATTTTATCGAACACCTTCAAGGCGTCGATAAAATACTCAATAAAACGACAAATCCGTGGCGATCCAACCGTGGAATAACAAGGAATTAGATATAATATATCTTAAAAATCATCAATCCATCAATATTCTGAGTTAAAACGAATTAAACGGACAAATCGAACAAAATCCCCAAAACTATATTTTAGGAGAACTTGCCTTGATTCGGTCGATCGGAGCAAGTTATGGAAGGATTAATCGATGTTATGAACTTCAAAACTTCATGGATTTAACCCCTAACAACATCCCTCCATGATCATCAAAGCTCCAGCCGCGGAAGAGGAAGAAACGAGTGAGAAGAATGAAGAAAAACCCGACTGCTGGGCCTTAAATAGGCTGACGGACTCGACCGTGTCCGCCTGACACGGCCGTGGTCGCCGGCAGGACTCGACCGTGTCCTGCTAGACACGGCCGCGCGCCGAGGGGCCTACCGATAGTGACTGTCCGCGGCGCTCGGCATTGACTCGGCCGTGTCCTGGAACACGGCCGGCCTGGCGCCGCCCGGCTTATCCTAAGAGTTCGGCTGGCCGTGCTGCACACGGTCGGGTCCTGAGGCAGAGACTTCCGGCTTATCCGGACAAGTACGGCACGGGCCGTGTCGGACGACACGGCCGAGTTCGGCCGGCAGTGATCGGCCAATAACGAGCGGGTGAGCTAAAACGACCATAACTCTCTCGTCCGGACTCCGATTGACTCACCGTTCGAACCATTGGAAAGCTAACTCGATGCTCTATAATATTGCAAAGATTTAGAATTTTTGGAGTTACCAAAAATTAATGGCGACTTTACAAAGTCGAACTCCCACGTGAAAAAGTCGATTAAGGACACGGAACTCAACAAAACGACACCGAAACGAACTCGGATGACAAAAAGTGCAGAATTAATCATTCTCGAAATGACGAAAGGTCATGAGCGAGTCGTCAAAACGGACTTCCGCCAAAAAAAGAAAATTACCGAAATTCGAAATTGCGGATATTACATTCTACCCTCCTTAAAAGAAGTTTTGTCCCGAAACTTAAAACAAGTAGGGGGGAGCAATATACCCGCCAGGAAAACTCGACGAGATACACAAAAATAGAAAACTCGCGCCCAACGGCGAAACGCTGCAAGAAACGCAAAGAGACATACGGCGTGAAAACACGCTCCACGACAACCAACACAATGTCGCCGTTAGGGATACAATAAAACCAACAAATGACAAGCGTCATCAAACGGATAATATAGTCAAGTCGATTATCCGAGCAATCACAAAACACAACGAACGAAAATCAATACGATTGACCAACCTGACGGTCCATCAATCTAAACGCGGGTCAAACGCTGAACAAATATGGAATTCCACCGCCCAAGGGTTGGAAGATCGGAAACGAGACTAATTTCCCGAACTTAAGGGAATTAGGAAGGAGCCTGAACGCTCAACAATCACGAAACGAGAACGAAACCGAACAAACAAACGATCGAGACAACAAAAATCGAACGATCATGTTCGGATCACGAAGAACAATAAGGTTCAACCGACAACTCCGAGGTTCACATCTCGACTCGAGACAAAACAAGATCCGGTGAAAACAACAAGATGCACACTCGCATAAGATCCACAGAAAGGGAATAACAATTGAAAAGTCACAACGACAAACGAGTTATTAGAAATGATGCCACACTCGTTCGATAAACAAAAACAAGGGGCGGGACAAGCTCGAAATGTCAACGAACATAAATGAGTCAACAAAGTAGAATATACGTAAGTTCCAAATCCGATCCACTTGAACAAGAGAACTAGTAAAACCAGATGATGTCACTTCCGAACAAGGTTCACAAGAATCGAGCCGAACTCGAAAAAATCGCAATGATAACCCATTGACTCAAAACAAGATCACACTGCTCGAGCGATTTAAACCGAAATACGTAACAAGTTCGAAAGTATCAACGAACACGAGCGAGTCGATAGACTCGAGAAAGAGAAAATGCAGGAGTTTAAAAACAACACGGGTACTACATTCGACCTCTTATAAAAGAAGGTCGCCCCGCAACTCACAACAATGAAATCAAGGTGACGACACAACAAGCAACCGACGAAACATCCTTCAAAGGCCTCTCAAGGCCGATTCCGATGATTGTCTTGAGCGCGAACTCCAAAAGTCTCGGTAGCCAATTCGCAAAATCAATTCGGTGTCCCTCGAGTCCACACTAGATATGTGATACCGACGAGAAGGACAATATACACGTTCATGCCCCGCCACATTACGGTTGAAACTTCTCGGATCGGCATACCGAAAATACAAATGCTCGATACACTGGAACAAAACACCGCAAAACAAAATACCTGAGATGCCAACTCATAATAACATATCAACTCATACAAAAAAAACAAAAACAACGTCATCATACGACGTTTAAAACATCCCGAACGACAGCAAGCAAACAATCACAAACATCATTAAAAAAAAACCCAAGATTATAACGCACAAAAAACCAGCATTTAACAACTCACACTAGTGCGACAACACGCAAATCACCACGAGGCGATAAACAAGAACACTATCACACCTCTCACAGAGAGCCAACAAAACATATGCGTGGCGAACGACTCGACGCTCACGCCACCAAATCAATCACAATTCGGGGTTGACACCGTAACGAAAGTTCGAAAACCATACACGCATTTCCGGTCCGCAAACAGGAATGATAGGTTTTAAAAACGAAAACCACCTTTAAAGATAGTTTGGAAACACCAGTTGATCTTGAGTATCATTTTACAAAAAGTTGAACAAACATCATTTTCGAGACTTTGAAAATCATCTTGCGTTTGAACAAAAATGAGGACACCTTCACGTAGTGAAAAACCTTCAAAAATATTCGACCCTTAGGTCTAAGCAACTGCATTTGAAAATATCTCACAAATGTTTTTGGTCCTCAACCGGAAAATTTTTGAAATGTATTGCGGCATTAGAAAACACCTTGAAAACACCGCAAGAAAATAATTCGTTTTAAAAGTACGTCTCGAATTTTAATTTTCTAAGATACTCAAGGTTTTCAAAAATAATTCAATGGGCTAGAATGCCCAAAAATTTTGTAATTTCACGTAACATTATAGCGCCGTGGTCCCACGCCGAACCCACCGGACTAAAAACCATTTACAAAAATGCCAAAAAGGCCGATGACGGTAATATTTCAAAACTCACGAAAGCCATTTACAAAATACTAAATACCGTCATAAGAATTTCACAAAGTGGTCAAGGCCATAATGCCAAAAACTCGATTAAGGGAATCGGTTTTGAAATAAAACTCGGTTAAAATACCGAAAGTCATTACAAAAGAACTCACACAGCGGATAAAAGAAATACTGTTCAACATGCATAATCCAACAACACTACTCCTCATATGAACAAAATATAAGAGTCAAATAACCACATATCACGAAATCAAAATCCATAAAAGGATTCCGTCACTTAACAAATAATCATAAAAATAGCTCGTGTCACACGAGGCACAACACAAAGAAGGGAGACTTACATTCACAGGTCGCACGAAGATGATGATCGCCCACGATACTAATCACGACCAACAAACTCAGACGACGCGTCGCGACACGACTCAGTCAGATAAAATCCGACAAGACAAAACTCAACAGACACCACTGACCCGACAGCCTAGGTTTCCACAACCTAAGCTCTGATACCATAAATGTAACACCCCCAATCCGCTCAGGGATATTACACGCCGTAGAACCTTTCCTCAAGGATCTACCAGTCTGTTAACAACATAGAACAACTCGACAATGCCTATAAGTCTAATATGATTAGGTAGACCGATTTGGTGTTTCAATATATACATAATACTCATACTCATTACATGCCCACGCAGGTCGAGTACAACACACTCCGTACAACGGGAAAGAATACCACAATGGAAAATAAACTATAACTATACCAATGACCTCATACGGATCCTCGTGTGATTAGTATCGTTCATCTTTCATCATCCTCCGTGCCGACCCTGTGTTATGCTCCCAAACCTGAATGCAAACAGACATCCACCCCGAATACTCGGGGTTAGCAAAACTCCTTTGTTTTGCTAGTGCAAGAACAAAGTGCAAATACGAGCCATACCATTCACATTTCACGAATAACAATAACCAGGAATCCTCAAAAATCTAAACGTAACGAAAAGTAGTTCCCGAGGCATGAGTTTGATAAACATTTCTCAAAACCGAAAGATCACCGATAAAGGGGAAACCATTTATAAAACAGTTTTAAAGATGCCATCGAGAGTTTTAATAGAAAACAATTTGCAAGAAAGCCACTCAATCAACACAAACGAGTCTTCACAAATAATTCCACGGGATTCTCGACCCAAAATCAAATAATATCGGCACGAGATCAAACATCTCAACATCACACGGGGTTCTCGACCCAAACCCAAATAATATCAACACGAGATCAATCATCTCATCATTCCACAGGGTCCTCGACCCAAAACACAGAATAGCACCACAATACCATCAAAGGTACAATCTCTCATTCGACATATCCTGCTCAAGACCCCCGATTAATTAACCCTCGGAGATTTCGTCAAACCTCCTTGGTTAATTAACCCTGATACCAACGCTTTAAAAACAAGTTGAAACAAGCTTTCAAAAACACGAATCGCGGTCTATATCAAGACAAACATTTAAAAGTGAGTTGAAAGAATTTGAGATACGAACATCGTTCGATAGCGGGGTCTTAGCTATCACTCAAATACCCGTAACCAATAAGCCTGCCAGCGCCTCCCTTGCGCACTGTACCGGCGTTCACTTCCATCATGTTGGCCGCTCATTGAACATGTCACCGCACCGCGTCACTCCCGCAAGAGCCGCCCCTTGCGCGCGCATTAGGTAACACCGGCGTTCACCACCCATATGGAGCCGCACATTGCAAAGATACACCATGCCGGAGTGCACGCCCGCCCTCGAGGTTCCCGGATACGACGTTTCTCACAACAAGTATCCACATTATCACAAACATCAAGCACACGATCAATCGTTGTAACAATTATCAAATCGATACACCAAATCACATAATTCATCCGTCAGTCCACGACCACACGATAAATAACAACACGCACGTCAACCATAACGCGACGGAAATAAGCAATACACGTACACACGCATTATCAAGCGCAACATCAACATCAATTATATCCAAAGGATTCATGTAATCACTTACACCCCACACAATTTACAAAACACGCGTTTTGAAAGTGAGCCTTAACGAGGCTAGCCGAATCCTTTGAAAACTCATTTCAAACAAATAAACAAACACACCAAGATGATCACCAATTATCATATCCACAAAACAAGAATGGTATGGACAAGGTACTTGCCTCGATACCACGAGCACGGAACCACGAACGGATACGGCTCAACCGGAAAGCTTCGGAACGCCCGATGTTAACGAAAAGGAAGACGACGAGCGGAAGGGTTCAACACGGTTTCTTCACAAGAAACTCGACCCTAACAACAATATAATCAATAAATCATCGATCATACGAGGAAGGATAATCGTAGAACGCCCAAAAACCCCTCTAAGACATTTTATCGAACACCTTCAAGGCGTCGATAAAATACTCAATAAAACGACAAATCCGTGGCGATCCAACCGTGGAATAACAAGGAATTAGATGTAATATATCTTAACAATCATCAATCCATCAATATTCTGAGTTAAAACGAATTAAACGGACAAATCGAACAAAATCCCCAAAACTTTATTTTAGGAGAACTTGCCTTGATTCGGTCGATCGGAGCAAGTTATGGAAGGATTAATCGATGTTATGAACTTCAAAACTTCATGGATTTAACCCCTAACAACATCCCTCCATGATCATCAAAGCTCCAGCCGCGGAAGAGGAAGAAACGAGTGAGAAAAATGAAGAAAAACCCGACTGCTGGGCCTTAAATAGGCTGACGGACTCGAACTATATTTTAGGAAAACTTGCCTTGATTCGGTCGATCGGAGCAAGTTATGGAAGGATTAATCGATGTTATGAACTTCAAAACTTCATGGATTTAACCCCTAACAACATCCCTCCATGATCATCAAAGCTCCAGCCGCGGAAGAGGAAGAAACGAGTGAGAAAAATGAAGAAAAACCCGACTGCTGGGCCTTAAATAGGCTGACGGACTCGACCGTGTCCGCCTGACACGGTCGTGTCGCGCAGCTGGCCGGCAGGGACTCGACCGTGTCCTGCTAGACACGGTCGCGCCGCCGAGGGGCCTACCGATAGTGACCTGTCCGCGGCGCTCGGCATTGACTCGACCGTGTCCTGGAACACGGTCGGGCCTCTGGCGATCGCTTGGCTTATCCGGAAGAGTTCGGCTCGGCCGTGCCCAGGCGACACGGTGGGTCTGGCGAGACTTCCGGCTTATCCGGACAAGTACGACACGGCCGAGTTCGGCCGGTGATCGGCAATAACGAGCGGGTGAGCTAAAGCGACCATAACTCTCGTCCAGGACTCCGATTGACTCACCGTTCGAACCATTGGAAAGCTAACTCGATGCTCTATAATATTGCAAAGATTTAGAATTTTTGGAGTTACCAAAAATTAATGGCGACTTTACAAAGTCGAACTCCCACGTGAAAAAGTCGATTAAGGACACGGAACTCAACAAAACGACACCGAAACGAACTCGGATGACAAAAAGTGCAGAATTAATCATTCTCGAAATGACGAAAGGTCATGAGCGAGTCGTCAAAACGGACTTCCGCCGAAAAAAGAAAATTACCGAAATTCGAAATTGCGGATATTACAACATTTGGATCCCATTTTCGTAACCCAATCCAACTCTTGTCCATCCTGAAAATGTATACATTTTCCAATATTAATCCAACTAACTAATATTGTTCAAATTATAAATGAAATCACAACAAACAATTAATCATAATGATTATCATCATAAAACTTAATCGTTTTACATAAAAGCTTTCGAATGTACAACATGAATAATACAAAGTTTCGAAATCACAATAAAAAATACAATAAAATACGTACCTTAATCGAAATGGTGATTATAACAACCGGTAGAAACCTTCGTCACTCCAGCTAGCACAACTCAAAGTAGCAACTCACAAGCTTTTTTCGGGAATAACTGACAGGATCGGGAATAGAAATGTGCTCTTTAACGGGGAGAGGGGCAAGATTGGGTTGGTGTTCCCTGAACTATATATATTTTTCACTTGGAGGTTTAGCCGACGACTCGATCTAGGTCGTCGGCTAAACCCCATTTTTTTCGAAAGGCTTTAGCTGACGGCCTAGACCTTGCCGTCGGCTAAAATGTGATTTTTTTTTTGGGAAAGGGTTTTAGCCGACGACCGAGATCAAGTCGTCGGCTAAAACGTTTTTTTTTTTTTCCGTCGGCTAAACATTATCTAGGTCGTCGGCTAAACCTATTTAATATAGCCGATGACTATTTTGCACTTTAGCCGACGACCTAGATCAAGTCTTCGGCTAAAACCCTTTAGCCGACGGCAACCCGAGTCGTCGGCTAAAGTGCAGAGTTTAGCCGACGACACTTTAAAGTCGTCGGCCGTTTTTTTTCGGGTCGTCGGCTAAAGTACTTTTTTTGGTAGTGAAAACTATACCTATACATTATAATTTTTAATATATATATATATATATGGTGTGTTTGCAGTGAGGAGTTGTGTAGTTTTGTGTTGTAAATGGTGTATGTTGTAGAAGTAGGAGCTGAAAAAAAAAACGAAGGTCATATTATGGAAGGATTAATCGATGTTATGAACTTCAAAACTTCATGGATTTAACCCCTAACAACATCCCTCCATGATCATCAAAGCTCCAGCCGCGGAAGAGGAAGAAACGAGTGAGAAAAATGAAGAAAAACCCGATCTTTGGGCCTTAAATAGCCGACGGACTCGGCCGTGTCCGCTCGACACGGTCGTGTCGCGCAGGTGGCAGTAGGGACTCGACCGTGTCCTGCTAGACACGGTCGCGCCGCCGAGGGGCCTACCGATAGTGACCTGTCCGCGACGCTCGGCATTGACTCGACCGTGTCCTGGAACACGGTCGGGCCTCCTGCGATCGCTTAGGCTTATCCGGAAGAGTTCGGCTCGGCCGTGCCAGACGACACGGTCGGGTCCTGAGGCAGAGACTTCCGGCTTATCCGGACAAGTACGGCACGGGCCGTGTCGGACGACACGGCCGAGTTCGGCCGGCAGTGATCGGCCAATAACGAGCGGGTGAGCTAAAACGACCATAACTCTCTCGTTCAGACTCCGATTGACTCACCGTTCGAACCATTGGAAAGCTAACTCGATGCTCTATAATATTACAAAGAATTAGAATTTTTGGAGTTACCAAAAATTAATGGCGACTTTACAAAGTCGAACTCCCACGTGAAAAAGTCGATTAAGGACACGGAACTCAACAAAACGATACCGAAACGAACTCGGATGACAAAAAGTGCAGAATTAATCATTCTCGAAATGACGAAAGGTCATGAGCGAGTCGTCAAAATGGACTTCCGCCGAAAAAAGAAAATTACCGAAATTCAAAATTGCGGATATTACACAGATAATCTCGGTGGTCAAAATGCTAACCTTGGTGGTGGTGACGGAGGTCAGGATAACCACAACAATAACGTGCCAGCTCTAACTCAGGCACAAGTTGTGCAACAATTCCGACGTTTCACTCCACCCACATTCAACGGTCGAGAAGGACCAGCTTTCGTTGATGAATGGTTCATGTCGCTGGAGCGCACCTTTGAGCTCATTGGGTGCACCGATGCGCAAAGAATTATTTGTGGCCAATATCAAATGGTGGAGGATCTTTGGGCCGCTGGTGGATAAGCTATAGTCGTTTGAGGCCCTCAGCCGAGCGTGCTGCATAAACATGTGATCGGTTCAACGAAAAAGTGAAGGAACAGTACTACCCAGAGCACTACCGAGACAAGATGGAGAGAGAGTTTTGGAACCTTGAACAAGGAGGAATGACGGTTGAAGAATATGAGAGAAAATTCAACCAAATCAGCTTCTTTGTGGAGCACATGGTGGATACAGATCGAAAGAGGGCCCTTAAGTTCCGGAGTGGTTTACGCCCGAGTATTCGTCACATTGTGGCTGGTCATGGGGTGCTACCCTATACCGAGACGGTTTTTCGAGCCCAAGAGGTTGAGGCTAGCCATAACTGGATCAACAAGAGTCTACGAAGCCTAGTATTGGTAAGAGGCATTGGAATGGAAACCAAAAGAAGGCCATGGTCTCTAATAAGCAAGCAAAGGTTGATCAAAGGTCGGGACCTAAGCCTCAAACCAGGAAGCCAGAATGCTCGAAGTGTGGTAAGAATCATGGAGGAGTGTTTGTATGGAAAAGGTGTCTGCTACGGATGCAAGGAGCCGGGGCATGCGGCTTGGAATTGTCATCTCCAAAGGGCCAAAGGTCAAGGTCTTTGGAGGAAAGGCTCGTATTTATTCTTTGACCCAAAAGGACGCAAATGAGAATCCGACACGGTGTCGTATGCTTATGATATCTAATGTGCACCTTTTGCTTTATTTGACACCGGTGCCACACATACTTTTATGTCTGCAAAGTTTTATCATGCTATTGGTCATAGAAGCATTAGAACTGTTGAGTCTCTTGAGGTTAGCTTACCGTCAGAAATACGATCCTCACTAATACAATGATTGACGAGAATATTGAGATAGGAGGTAGAGAATTTGGCCTTCTTTGTATTTAATTAACTCGATGGATTTTGATGTGATCCTTGGTATGGGTAGCTCGATAGACATGATGCCGATATAAGTTGCCGTGAGAAGAAGGTAACATTGAGGTGTTAGAAGGAGAGTCGATCACCTTTACGGTACTAAGAGTAGGGCGGTACCAAGAGTAATCACGGCCATGAAAGCATTGAGAGGTCTAAGGAAGGAGAAATGCCGGGGTTACTTGGTGAGTTTGGTCGACACTCGTACTAATGAGGTGTCCCCTACAGACGTACCTATAGTACGAGAGTTTCGGATGTGTTTCCAGAAGATTTGCAGAGTCCCACCCGACCGACAAGTGGAGTTTAGCATTGATTTGGTCCACAGGCGGCCCCTACATCCAAAGCGCCATATAGAATGGCTCAGAAGGAACTTCAAGAATTGAAGGTCAGTTCAAGAGCTCTTGGAGCTCGGATTTGTTCGTCTAGCGTGTCACCACAGGGTGCACCAAGATCTTGTTGTAAGAAAGAAAGATGGGTCACTTCGGATGTGTATAGATTACAGAGAGTGAATCGACTCACGGTGAAGAACAAGTACCCACTACCGAGAATCGAGGATCTATTCGATCGATTGAGGAGCCGGAACCTTTTCGAAGATTGATTTACGGTCGAGGTATCACCAATCAAGATTAGGGAGTGTGACATTCCCAAGACGGCCTTCAGAACCCGTTATGGACATTTTGAATTTGTAGTGATGCCTTTTGGCTTGAGTAATGCACCGGCAGTCTTTATGGATTTGATGAACAGGGTGTTCCAACCTTACTTGGATAAGTTCCTGATCGTCTTTATAGATGACATCTTGGTGTATTCTAAGGACAAGGAACAACACCAAGAACATTTGAGGATAACATTGGAGACACTTCGCAAGGAGAAGTTGTATGCTAAATTCAAGAAATGTGAGTTTTGGTTAAACAGAGTTGGATTCCTTGGACATGTGGTGACTTCAAAAGGAATTGAGGTTGATCCCGATAAAGTTATAGCAGTGAGTAGTTGGGGAATACCCAAGAATGCGAGCGAAGTCCGCATGACTTTACAGGCTAGGCGGCTATTATAGGAGATTTATCGAAGGATTTTCGAAAATCGCCACTCCTATGACCCAGTTAACAAGGAAAGGCGTGAGGTTTGAATGGAACGACAAGTGCGAGGAAAGTTTTCAAGAGTTGAAAAGGAGACTAACCTCGGCACCAGTATTAACGATTCCTGATCCGATGGAAGACTTTGTTATTTATAGTGATGCCTCAAAGCAGGGGTTGGGTTATGTTCTGATGCAACATGGTAAAGTAGTAGCCTATGCATCGAGACAGCTTAAACCACATGAGTTGAACTATCCAACACATGATCTGGAGTTGGCTGCTGTAGTACATGCGCTGAAGATTTGGCGTCACTATCTCTACGGAGGAAAGTGTGAGATATACACTGACCATAAAAGTTTAAAGTATCTTTTCACACAGAAGGACATTAACATGAGACAAAGGCGATGGTTAGAATTGGTGAAGGACTATGATTGTACTATTCATTACCGTCCGGGTAAGGCTAATGTGGTAGCTGATGCCTTGAGTCGGAAGACTAGAGGCGAGTTAGCTTGCTTGACCGATCAGGAGAGTTTGATAAAGGAGTTCTCCCAGTTGAGGATTGAGGTAGTTGAGTCTTCAAAACATTCGAAAGCAATCCTATCATCTTTGGTCTTGCAACCAAACTTGAGGGATAAGATTAAGAAGGCTCAACCACGTGATAAGTTCTTATGCAAGATGAAGGATCGAGCACAAGCTGGGAGTATTGAGAAGTTTGTCGTTTCCATGACGACGTTTTGACTTATGATGGGAGGTTATGTGTTCCTAAGGATCCATCCCTTAGGAAGCAAATCCTTGAAGAAGCTCACAATGCACCATATTCCGCTCACCCGGGAGGTACAAAGATGTACCACGACCTAAAGAAGTTCTTTTGGTGGGGAGGAATGAAACGGGACATTGGTGTATTTGTGGAGAGGTGTATGATATGTCAGCAGGTGAAGGCAGAACACCAACGGCCAGGAGGTTTACTTCAACCGTTGGAAATCCCAGAATGGAAATGGGAGCATATCACAATGGATTTCGTGGTTGGTCTGCCACGAACCGTGAGGAAGAACGACGCTATCTGGGTGATAGTAGATCGGTTGACGAAGTCATCTCATTTTCTACCTGTGAGGATGACTTACAATATGGAACAATATGCACAGATTTATATCCGGGAGATTTTGAGGCTACATGGTGTTCCAGTGTCGATCGTATCAGATAGAGATCCGCGATTTACGTCGAAATTTTGGAAGAGTCTTCAGAGTGCTTTGGGCACTAAGTTGAATTTCGATCTTGCATATCATCCGCATAACCGATGGTCAATTCGAGCGGACTATCAAGACACTTGAAGACTTGTTGAGGCGTGTGTTCTTGATCTTGGTGAGAATTGGGAGAATATTTTGCCGTTAGTGGAGTTTGCTTATAACAATAGTTACCAAGCAACTATACAAATGGCCCGTCTGAGGCTCTCTATGGAAGGAAATGTCGATCGCCTCTTTATTGGAGTGAGGTTGGAGAAGGAAAGATTTTGGGTCAGAATTGATCGAGAAGACCCAGAGAAGATAGCCGAAATCGAAGTAGAATTAAGGCGCCGTGATCGGCGAAGTCTTATGCGGATAAACGGAGGAAAGATATCGATTTGAGATTGGAGAGAAGGTGTTCCTGAAAGTAGCGCCGATGAAAGGAGTAATACGATTCGGTAAAAAGGGAAAGCTACAGCCTCGTTATATCGGACCTTTTGAGATTTTGGGTCGTGTTGGTGATCTTGCTTATAGTTTGGCATTGCCGGTGGAATTGTCAGGAGTGCACAATGTCTTTCACGTCTCCATGCTGAGAAAATGCGTACATGATCCTGGTCATGTATGCAATTTCAAAGAGTTGCATGTAGCCAAGAATCTGACTTATGAGGAGGTACCTATAGCGATTCTGGAGCGTAGGGTACACCAATTACGAAATAAAGAGGTTAAATTGGTGAAAGTTCAATGGAGTCGTCATGGACCAAATGAAGCAACTTGGGAACGTGAAGAGGAGATCCGTTCTAAGTATCCAACATTTATTTTTCAAGGTACGCAACTTAATTTCCGAGGACGAAAATTTTGTTAAAGGGGGGTAGGTTGTAACGCCCCGATTTCGCACATACATTTATTGTGAATTATAGAAAACATGTTCTATTTTATTAAATTAATGCCCGAATAATTTACCATTAATTCATTTTATTTCATGATCATGCAAATTCATTTATACCATTATTATTCATGACAAGTCATGTGATTCATTTCGTTGCATTTCTCATTTTAATTCATTGTTTCATCTCGTCGTTTCTAGGCCCGAGTCAAATTTTAAGCAATATTAATCGTTACCCATAAGATTTTACAAGTCCATTTTAATTAATTTTAATCCATCCACTTTGGGCCGGCCTAAGCCGAACCCATTATAATATTCAGCCCATATTTCTCTCTCCTATACTCACACACGATGAACATGGGGGAGTTTTCTCACCTTCATTAACCTCCTTAAAAGAGGTAGTGGGCATAATGGGGGAGTTTTATCATCATGGAGCAGTTAAATCCTAGACTAAAACTATAAATCACAATCCATGACAATTCATATCCATTTTTCTCACCGCACAAAAATTTCACAGCAAAATTTTATACACCAGAAATCACACAAACACCAAAACTCATTTTTTTTTTTACAGCAAGACTCATCCTCAAATCTACGCAGAAAAATTTACACAAATAACACACCAGGAAATTTCATTTACAGCAAAACTATAATCCACCAGATAGAGAAATTCTTCACGTTTTGTTCATCCACCAGATACAGAGAGGTAAGAACTTTTACATTCTTGGTATTTTATTTTTCTTCCTTCTCAAATCCTTCCACCTCAGACGCCCCTTTCCTTCCTTCTCACCGAGTGCCGGTTTCGGTTCCTTCCCTGGTTCGGGTGCATAGGTTTCAACTCTTCAACCCATCTTAAATCAAACTCAGTAATTCCAAGCCCCAAACCGCATAACCAGATCCGACTACAACCCAAAACTCAGACGATTACCGAACTAGCACATCTGGTGGGAAATCGGACAAAGAGAAAGAGGTTCACGCCTAACATACCTTATTCTTCATCTTCTTGTCGCCGTCGTTGAGTTTAGTCGGAGTCATAGACCGCGACCCCATTATTCCTACCACCGGGAGTTCAGGCGGAGATTTGCTGGCCTACTCGAGTGCGAAGTTCATGGCGAAGGTATGGCTGCCTCTCCGGTCGATGGTCACCGCGGCAGTGTTATCCGCCGGACTTTCGTTTGATGGGTGAAGGATTTCGGATTTGCAGGCGGGTCGTAGGGATTTTGGAGAGAATTGGCAGAGAGAGAGATGAGAAATGATTTCTCATCGTGGAGAAGAACTTTATAACCTCATAATATCTATTTTAGCCCCAAGTTTCTAATCCCTTTCGGTCTTAGCCCCTAAGTTTTATAATTCTATCAATTGACCCCAGACTACTTATAATTCCTTCATTTCCAGCCCTCCGATAGTTAATTCTTACGGATTAACCCCAATCAGCTTTATAACTCCTTCAATTTCAGTCCTTAAATATTTAATTCCTTCAATTTTACTTCAATCAGCTTTCCAATCATTAAAATTCACCCTTATTTATCCGAGTCATTAAATACGTAGATTTCTCTAATAATACTAATATTCAATTCAAGTTATGTCTTGTACATTATTTTAATTATAATATTATATTAATAATAAACTATCATTATTTGTAGATAATAACAAGAACTTACGGGCCTAGAATCGTCGAGTCAAGTATTTCATCACATTCAAGTTCAAAAACTGCATTTTATCCAGGTGTGGGGATTTATTACGCTTTTATTTATTTTAATTGCTTTATATATTGTCTCGTATGTGCACGTGAAATCAGTCAGAAGCACTTAAATGTGCAATCGATGAAGCACTTAAATGTGCAATCGATCGAAGCACTTAAATGTGCAAATCGACCAAGCACTTAATTGTGCATAAAGCCTTCTGCCAGCTGACGGGCATCGAATTTATCAGTCATGTTGTTTATACTTGCTAATATATTTAGTAATTAACGTAGACATATTGCGTACTCTCCACACTGAGCGAGTTGGAAGCTCACCCCACCATTTGACCCCCTTTCAGGTTGAGGAGCTCGATGTGGCATGCGATTGAGAGTGGGATGATCAAGCCTATGATTAGATGTTTATTTATTTAATGTTATTTCTCTCAAACTATGTTTATGAACAAGTGTTCAATTTGTTTTATTTTTATGTCAAGGTATGTTTTGTTTTAACAATGACTCGAGAAGATTACTTGCAATTATTAAGTTTGTCTTTTTGAAATGTATTTCCGTTGCAAAATTTTTATTTATTCTTCCTAAATTTTGAAGAATCATATTTAGATAAGTGGTCGCTACACCCTAAACCGGTTTTAATACACAAAAACCGGATCGGGTTTTGTGTAATTTTTTGGGGAACCGGTTTAGGACCCGAACCGGTTTTTAGGTTCGGGTATTCCGGGTTTTTTGGGTAACCGAATTCTGCTAAAAAAACCGGAATTCTGCTAAAACCTGAATTCTGTTAAAACCCGAATTCTCAATAATAACCGAATAAGCAACTAGAACCGAAAATATATTCAATAATTTGAACATATGTTTAATGAATTTTTTATTACATAAATAACAATGGTATACACAAAAAAAATCAAAATTTTAACATTAATAATATTAGATTCAGATTTAATAATGTCCAAAAACAATAACAATAATGTCCAAAGTCAAGTCACAAAATAAGATTTAAACGTCCAAATCCAAATGTCCAACAATCCAAATGTCTAAATATTTGCATAAACAGTCCTCGCATATTAAATTACTACAGACCTTGCATACTAAGTACTAACAACAATAATAAATTAAACATAAAAAAACTCATAATCTCCTTAATTATTTTGTGTATTCCCTTTGCTTGTCTTTGACGACCTTACTTTTCTTCTCCATGAGTTCCTTTTCTTCTTGCTCAAACTCTACAATAAGTAATCAAATAATCAATAAACCAACGAGATATTTAGAGTATAAAATGAAGGTGCGATGATGAGTTTTAAATTAATTAAAACAAGTATGAAAAAAATGGTGTACCTTGTTCCGTTTTCTCAAACCATTCCATTTCCTCAGGTGTAGGAGCATATTCCAAGTTTGTAACGACATCCGACCTCAACCAACTTTGTAGGCAAATCAATGCCTCAACCGATCTAGGAGTCAAAGAGCTCCTATGAGGATCAATTACTCTTTTTCCCGTGCTAAAACTTGACTCGGATGCAACAGTGCTGACTTGAATTGCTAATATATCTTTAGCCAAATTTTGTAAATTTGGGTACTTAGGACCCACTAGTTTCCACCATGCCAAAATATCAAATTCTTCATTTTGTTCTTCAATAGGATCTAGAATATACCTTTCCACTTCATGAGTAACAACAACTTGATTTCCTCCTTGAAGATCCTTCTCCCACTCTTCAAAGAGCGATGCCCTTTTATCCGGTATACATCTCTTGTTCGCACTAAAAAACATATCAAAACAATGTTAAACACTTTAAATTAATCAAATATATGCATACTAACCACTATCAGAAAAATATGCATACAACTTCGGAAAAGAGTTAATCAATAATATACACACAAAATGCTTTAATTCTCTTTTGATACACGTTCTCACGAACTTAAAAATGACACGTCTCTGCCTGACAATCACATGTCAGAAAATACTAAAGTATAGAAGTCCAACGAAATAACTGCCTTACTCAAGCTTTAACCTCTTCACTGTGAAGGTTTAATGGCTACCATTCTGAATATATGCCTTGCATAGTCAAAAGTTAGCCTTCTTTTTATTTCTTGCATGAGAACTATGATATATAATGCTAAAAAGGAACTCTATCACAGGACCTAGTAATTCTCCTCAGATTCTCTATGCACTCTATGAGAGATGAAAATCAATCAATAATATACACACAAAATGCTTTAAAAACAGCCAAAATAAGCAACAATAAAAACAGTCCTAAACTAAATAGTAAATAATAAAAACAACAATAAAAACAGCCCTAAAAGAATATAAATAATATATTGTACCTGCTAGATGCATCTTGAATTACTTCTTTCTCCAAGTTAGACCTTTGATTTGGAGTACCACTTGTTGAAGCGTAAATGTCGGTGAGTGTGACAATAAACTCTTTCAATTCATCACATTTTTTCTTCGCCAAATCAATATCAAACCCCATCATTTTTTGAAGAAGTAGCATGAAAAATCTTAGCTTCCTTCTAGGGTCTAACACCAAAGCAACGAGTAAGAGTTGATTGATATCTTCTAGCTTATCAAAATATTTTCTATATTTGCTCTTCATGTGAATCGACATATCAAAAATAACTTTTCCGACACCAATATTATCCTTCGCATAAGGGTGGTTGCAAACATTATCGATCTCATATTTGATTCCAACAACCTCAATGAATGATTTGTTGGCACTTGGCTTGTTTGATGAACTAATATTCATAGTTGTTTCATAAAAAACGCGCAAAAACTTCACCAACTCTAAAGCCCTACCCCAATCATCTTCATTTGGAGGTCCCACCCTTTTCTTACCATTTCCCTCAATATCCAAGTCCAACTCATCTTCTTCACCTTCTCCATCTTCTTCATCAAAATACCCCGTATACTTCAAATCCTCCTCCTCTAACAACCTATCTAATGCTTGCCTAAGCTCAAGTGCCGTCTCAAGCATTAGGTAAGTCGAATTCCACCTAGTGGGAACATCCAAAACACACACCTTTTTACTCTCTAATGACTCTTTTTTAACACACTCTTTAAAGGTCTCAAGTCTACTCGGGGAACTCCTAACATATTTTATAGCATTCCTAATTGATGCAACGGACTTCTCCACACATTTCAAACCCGATTTAACAATAAGATTGACAACATGAGCTAAACACCTAACATGGAGATATTTCCCACCCAACAAAATTTCTTTATCACCATTGTTTAACTTTCTCTTTATGTAGTCTAATGCCACTTTGTTAGAAGCGGCATTGTCTACGGAGATAGTTAAAAGCTTTTTAATTGACCATTCTTGCAAACATTTTTCTAAAATTTTTCCAATTGTTAAGCCTTGGTGATTTGGAATTACACAAAAGTTAAGAACTTTCTTATGCATAATCCATTTATCGTCAATAAAGTGGGCGGTCAATACCATGTAATTTATGTTTTGTATTGAAGTCCACGTGTCGGTTGTTAAGCTTACACAACGATCTCTAAGCTCATTTCTCAAACTTTCCTTCATCTCACCGTACATACCCAAAAATATCTTAACCACCGTTTTCCTACAAGGGACATTCCATTTAGGCACCACAATCTTACAAAATCTCCTAAAACCCGGCTTCTCAATTGCACTAAATGGCATTTCATCAATAACAATCATTTCAACCGCCGCTTTAGTGCAATTGTCTTGGGTCCAATGAGTAACCAAAGCATCCACACCTTTAACATCTGTAGCAAAGTGTCTTTGGCCCTTAATCGAGTTCTTAGCACTACCAGGATATTGCGAACAATGAATTTCTAAGTGTTTTTGTAGTGTACTCGTGTCGTTCCTTGATTCAGCATTAAGTGTGGTGAAGCAATACTTACATTGAGCTTTTGTAGTATGCCCAACCTGAATCTCTTTTCCATCTTGATTATTGATCAAAGGTATCTGTTGTGCATTGAAATGGTCCCACACCCAAGACTTATTCGCTCTCGATTTATCTTTCGATTTCCTCTTTCTTGAATTCTTCTTTGGTAGTTGAGTTGTATTTGTAGCACCATCACGTATTTCATTCTTCGTATCGCCGCTACTTATGCTATTAGTATCATCAGAAATAGAAGCCATTGAAAATCGGAATCTGCATGACATAAACAATTTAAATAAAATGCTTTGGCATCATCAACATTGAACAACATTCAACATTTAAGCAACATTCAACATTTCCAGTTTAATAAGTATTAATGAGGTTGCGTTTAAATACAAATTAACTCTAATTCCCAAATCAAAGCATAAAGTACAGAAGGAGACATATGTTATACATCATTTAAGCATTCAATCAACGCGTTCCGACCAGTAAACATGGATAGATCTGCTATCGCCTATTCTGCCCCGTTTCCTTTAAAAGGGGGGAAATAAAAAAAGAGAAAAAGGCATTACATCCAAATGTGAAGATTCATCTGCACACAGAGATGAAATGATTTCATGATAACACACCATTAATGTTTTAAACTAAAGACAACCTCAAAGCCTGGATAAAAAACAATTAATTTCTTTTGTGTAACAGAAGAACACCAGAAAAATAATGAAGAATCACAAAATGTAGGAGACAGTGCAAAGTCGATGTCAGATTACAAACGTTCAGCAGTGATTTGTCAGACAGGGATAACTCGAAATGATTTGTTCTCAAAGAAACAGGAAAATTTACCTTGTGATAGCAGGAGTTTCGGTGAAGAAGAAACGTAGAAGAAGTCGATCCGTTACTGGAAGAAAGGTAGAAGAACTGAAGAACCCTCTTTTGTTGTTTCTCTGGAGTCTGGAGTGAAAGAAGAATGACGAGAGTGAAAGGGTGTGGGCTGGGTGGGCGGCGTTTCTTTCTTAAACTAGGTTAAAGCTGCCTTTATTTTTTATATTATTAAATATAATTATATTATATATATATATATATTTAAAATCCGGTTCTTAACCGGGTAATGTGTGTTCTGAAATTGAAGACCCAAAACCCGGAACCGATTTATTTAAATAGACCCGAATTAAGAACCGGACCCGCTTTTTGTTATAAAACCCGGAACCGGAATCGGTTTTTTCGGTTCGGTTTTTAAAAAAAATCGGTTCCTCGGTTAAAAATCCCACCCCTAGCAGGTACCTTTGATCTGTTGGATTGGTGGAAAAGAAGGGGAACCGAATTTCCCATACTTTCCATTATGGCACAAGAAATTCTTGCAGTGTCCGCATCCACAGTCCCCGTTGAGAGTGCTTTTAGTGAAGGAGGCTATATGCTGGACGAGCGGAGATCCCGAATGACGCCAAAAAATCTCGAGGCTCAAATGATACTTAAAGACGCAACAAAAGCCGAGTTACGAGATCAAGAAAATAAATGGGATGACCTATTAGCGGACCAAGATGCATATCAAGAAGGCACTACCGAAGGAGAGTCTAGTCAAATGATTCAAACCGATGATCAAGACGACGACGACATCGACTTCGACTAAAGGTAAGTAAGGTAAGTCAGGTAAGTAAAGAACTACGTAGGGCTTTGATTCCTCACGAGGATACGTAGGCAATTTAATTTTAAGTGAAAACTTAAAATTAAATACAAGCCCATTTTTTTTAACTCTTCTCAAGTAAAAGAACTACGTGGAGCTTTGATTCCTCACGGGGATACGTAGGCAATTTAATTTTAAGTAAAAACTTAAAATTAAATACAAGCTAATTTTTTCAAATGATTTCCTTTTTCACTTATAGTTATTTTTCGTGTATAAAATGATAACAAATAAAAGTTTTATATAAAAATTTTAAAAAAAAAAAAAAAAAAATTACAGACGGGTCGACCCGTGACCCGGCGGGTCGGACCCGGACCCGGACCCGTGGCCGACCCGTCGACCCGCCAACCCGTACATTTCATATGTACGGGTGGGGTCCGGGTCCTGTCCTGCCGACCCGGCGACCCGGCGGGTCCGACCCGGACCCGGACCCGGACCCGTGGATGGGCACCTCTAACCAAAACAGGTGGTCGAGCCGTGTGTTGCATTGTCATGATTTTTCCAGAAATTATGTACGAGAGAATTGAAGAGATCTGATTTGCGTAAAATGCAAGATGAGATCATCTATATCTTGTGTAAGTTTGAGCGAATATTTCCTCCAAACTTTTTTGACCTCATGCCTCACCTCATGATCCACCTTCCCCGGCAGTTATTGGTCACTGGTCCAGTACACTATACGTGGATGTACCCGGTTGAAAGGTAACATAATTTTGTATGATATATATATATATATATATATATTGTCAAATTAAGTATGATTTCTAACACAATGACAATATTACAGGCAACTCGGTGATTACAAAGACTCCGTGGCCAATAAGTCTGCACCGGAAGGATGCATTGCAGAATCTTACCTTGCGTCGGAGTGTATTACGCATATCAAGTTGTATTTAGGCACCTTCGAGCCCCCTTCCCGCTCTATTCCAGCAGATAAAATACAATTCAATCTTTCTATCATATCCACTGAGGTTGACGTCTATGGGAGGTTGCCAGGAAGACAATTAGACCCGCATTTGAGTCACGAATTGCACATTGGTGGATATTGCTCAATTGTCCAAGTTCGATCGGAAATACATCCACTTGTCATGCGATATGGTGCGAGGTGACACTAGATTCCATAATGACACTTTTGCCGACTATTTTGGAGAATGGGTACGTATACATTCAGTTGCTATTGATTTTGGACTTAAGATATTTTTTTTACATAAAAAGTTTATTTACGACAGATGACACACATACAAGATGACGGACACCCTAACTGGTCGCGTGAACTTATACTTCTTTATATGAAGCCGGTTATGTCAAGAATTTATTCGATGGCCAAAGTCAACGGTGTCACATTCGTATGCCTTGAGAGATACCAAAAAAGATGTCAAAATTCTGGGGTTATGATAGATGGTGGATATTACGGTGTTCTTTTAGAAGTGGTAGAACTAATTTACGGGGAAGGCATGACAATTTACTTGTTTAAGTGTCGATGGTACGACACCAGTCTTGGAACCGATATGCAAGACGACTATGGGCTGTTATCTGTTGACACTTCCACTTCATGGTATGAAAGTGATCCTTTTGTATTTGCTACATCAGCAAAGTCGGTGTATTATTTGGACGACTTGGTGAAGAAAGGCACATGGAAGATAGTGAACGTTGTGACAACGAGGAATATTTTTAGTGCTGCTACACTGGGAGAAACAACAGGTATTGATGACGATGATGCTTATCAAGAGCCAAATACAGCAAATATTCCACCATCAACGACAATTACAATGAATAATGTTCCTGAAGGACAAGTCGTCCGACACCGTGGTGATGCTCGCGGGTACGTTGACGTTGATACAAACGAATTACTTGAAAATTATGATGACGATAATGTGGACGACTTGAGGCATATGTTGCCGGATATCAACTCAGATAATGAGACAGACTGTAGTGATGACTCAAACTATGAGCCATAAATTTAGTAGATGTATATTTTCATTTGTTAAATATAATTAAAAAAAATAGTAATAATAATAATCATAATCATAACATTAATATAATATCAATAATATTATTAAACAAAAATCGGGGAGTTTAGCCGACGACAAGATCTACGTCATCGGCTAAAGTTTTTTTAAAAAAAAAAATATACTTTAGCCGACGACATTCCAATAGTCGTCGGCTAAACCCCAACAATGACTCGACCGTGTTAAACAACACGGTCGGGTCAGGCATACAGTATGTTTTCCCTTTCTGGGCAGGTGCGACACGGCCCGTGTCTCCTGACACGGTCGACTAAAGTTTTTTAAAAAAAAAAAGGTTAAACTTTAGCCGACGACATGAATAGAATCGTCGGCTAAACCCCCGACCGTGTCTAACGACACGGCCCGTGTCGCACCTGCCCAGAAATTGAAAACACGCTGTATGCCTGACCCGACCGTATTGTCTAACACGGTCGGGTCATTGTTGGGGTTTAGCCGACGACTATTGGAATGTCGTCGGCTAAAGTATAATTTTTTTTTAAAAAAAACTTTAGCCGACGACGTAGATCTTGTCGTCGGCTAAACCCTTTCTCCTTCTCAACTTTTATTATTTTCTCCTTCACCTAGCCGTCGCCCGCCGATCGTCACCCAGCCCCCAACCGCCCGTCACCTAGCCCCCGTCCCGCCGATCGTCACCCAGCCCCCGTCCCGCCGATCGTCACCCAGCCCCCAACCCCCGTGACCCAACCGTCGCCCGCTCGGCCGCCGTCCCGCCGCCTGTACGAGCCCCAGCCCTGCCGCCCGCCCGGCCGCGGTCTCGTCGGCCGCCCGCCCGACGCCCTCCGTCCGTCGCCCGCCAGCCCGGCCGCGGTAACCCTTTTCCTTATTTTTTTTTTGTTTGTTTGTTGAATTTATTGTATTTGTTTGATGAATTTGTTTAGATTATGTGATGAATTAGATAAATTGTTTAATGAGTTGTGATGCAATATTTGATGAATTTAGTATTTTCAATATTTTGTGTTTAATGAGTTGTGAATTTGATGAATTTGTTTGAGGAGGAAGGGATTGTATAGCCGGCGTTAATCGAAAGATTAACGTGGTATGGCATTGATAATTACTGTTGTGTTGAATTGTGAATTTGATGAATTTGTTTAGATTATTTGATGAATTAGGTAAATTGTGTAATGAGTTTTGATGAAATATTTGATGAATTTGTTTGAGGAGGAAGGAATTTTATAGCGTGCGTTAATCGAAAGATTAACGTGGTATGACATTGATAATTACTGTTGTGTTGAGTTGTGAATTTGATTTATTTGTTTAGATTATGGATAGAATAAAGAAAGCGTTGGGGAAGAAGTCGACAAAGTTGATCACTCCCGATTCGGGGGGGAGTTCGGCAGCCTCTAGTAAGGCGGATCCCGCTACACTATACATATTTCAGAGCAGCGTTCGTGCCCGCCAGATACTAAAAGCTACCGGCATGAACGCTGACGATTTTTTTAGGGCGACAGATGAGCCTGCTGCACTAGCGCGGCGTTTATCCTTTCAGACACCACGGCCGACCCCCTCGCAGCCGGAGACTCATATGTCTCCCATCCACCGACCCACGTCTAGCCCTCACACATCAGGAGATGTACGGAGTTCCTCGTCCGCGGTGCCCCACGGTCCGCCGACGACTCTATTCATGCCTCTGATGGTTCCGACTATTCCAGAGGTCGATGAGACGGGACTCCGAGTTCCCGTTCGATTGATTAGCCCTGACGAGGCGTACGTCTACGAGTCTTGGCCAGACAACATGTTTTGGCGGAGTTGTCGGGTTTCGAAGACGAAACTGTACGAGGAGATAGAGAGGGAGAAGGAGAAGGGGAAAAATGTAGTCGAGGAGGAGAAGAAAAAGAAGAAGACTCGTGGCCCAGCAAAGGTTCTGGCGCTCGACTCGTACGTAAGTAAGCATGGCCGTTATGAGATTCCTCTAGACAGACACGGACGGCCGGTGATGTCTTCTGACGCTGCGGCATCATATAGCCGTAATGTTGGCTTTGTCATTCGGGACAGAGTCCCCGTTTTGTGGCCCGATTGGGGGGACGTGCCGCAGTGCGTGAAGGATGCTTTGAACAATGCTATGTCGGTAAGTTAATAAATATTTAATAAGTGTTTTTCAATCAACACGTAGTTCTTGAAAATGCAATATGTGATGTTTTTAAATTATTGCGTATTTATGCTGTTCATACGTGTGATTTGTCATTCCCGACTCTCTACTACGTACTTGGTGTGACGAGGTGCAGTCTACCAAGTAAATCATTTTAATTTATTTTGTATCTACATTGTTTGCGTAATTTTTTTTCTTACGAATGATATATGTTGTGCAACGTGTGTTGTAGGTATAAATCTTAGAAAAATGAGATGCATATGTTCTGGACAGCCTGGGGTGATACCCGAGAGGCTACCCCGGAAGAATTCAAGTTCCGGGAGTACGAGTGGAAGTGGCTACGCGCCCATTTTCGCGACCCAGAGTTCATGGTATGACTAAAATACCCTCATTTCATTCTTTCTCTTTCAGTTTTTTTTTTGAATTCTAAATATAAACTCGATTTTTTTAAATTAATGTTTTAGAATTTAAAAAATACTTGAAGTTCCGATTTTATTAAATTAGAAAAAATCGGAATTTCAGGTATTTTTTTTAAATTCTGGATATTATTAATATTAAAAATTCGGAATTTTTTATTCAAAAGTGGAAATAAATTGTTTTAATAAAAATAAAAACTAGAATATTATTTTCCATAAAAAAATAAAAATCTGAATATTGTATTTTATTTATTAAAAAAACTGCTAGTATTTAATAAAAAATAATAATATTTCAGTTTTTATTTTTTTTTTGAATTCTAAATATAAACTCGATTCTAAATAATATTTTTTTGAAGGCGACTAGCTTGACCAACACGACCAATCGTCTTTGATCCGATCGACCATCACGATGCGGGTTCCCGGTCGTTAGCCAGAGTTGCGCACGAGGCCATTTCTTCTGATTCGTTGGACGCATTTGCCTACGTGACTCAGAAAGCATATCCGAACCGTCCCGAGGAGCATGTAAGTCTTTTTTTATTTTATTTTGGTAATAAAATAAATGCCTTTGTATCATACTTTTATTGATATTGAAATATTTATTTTCATATTAACTTAGGAGCGTGTGCGGGAGGAGTCTCGAGAGGATGCTTGCCGAGATTGCTCGGGAGCAGATCCGGACTTATCGGAGACCGACCTCGATTCTGCCATTGGGATGGATCGATCGGCCGATCCTTATGTTCGCGCTAGGGTGTGGGGTACCGTCTACCCTCCTAGAGGTAGTCGGTACCGCACTAAGATGATGGGAGCCGAGGTCACCATGTATTGAAAGATACCCCGGCTTCCAACGCCCTCGCGGACGGATGCACTGACCGCCTATCTCGAGGAGCGATTGAGGGCGGAGAGGGAGCTCCGAGCCGAGACCGAAAGGAGGACTCGACGCGGTTACATGAGAGCGAGCAGAGGACCGAGTCGCGGTTAGAGAGTTTCCAGACAGCAGCAGCCATGATGGACTATATGATGACGCCGACTGCACCATTACTCAGCCGGATCAGAGGCACCTGCTCCACCGCCTTCTCTCTTCGGACAGACCCCATCTTCACAGCCTCGTGACGAGGATATAGGGGATGGTGGTAATCCTTCTACTACTACATTTCGACATTTAGATGATTTTGGCAGTGGATTGTAGTTGTGTTGTTGTAGTACTCTTGTATATTTATATTTGTGTTACAATTGTGTAAGTGATTTTGTTGACGCTACTAGTATGTTGATGAAATTAATGTTCTTGAATGTGTTGTGCGTTGTGTTGCATATAATGTTGGGCATATTATTGATGGTATTAGTTGAATGTGTTGAGCGTTGATTGTTGTTGATAATGAGAGCTGGTGTATAAAAATTGCAGGTGCAAAAAATACAGGTTTTGGGATCCCAAAATCTGAATTTTTTTTTTTATATTAGGTTTGAGCCGACGACTTTGCAAAGGTCGTCGGCTAAAGTAATTTATTTATTTTTTTTTAAAAAAGGGTTTTAGCCGACGACATATAAGACGGTCGTCGGCTAAAGTGTATTTTTTTTTAAAAAAAACAGGTTTTAGCCGACAACATATGTAAAGGTCGTCGGCTAAAGTTTTTTTTTTATTTTTTTAATAATCAGGTTTTAGCCGACCGACTTGTAAAGGTCGTCGGCTAAAGTTTTTTTTATTTTTTTAATAATCAGGTTTTAGCCGACCGACTTGATAAGGTCGTCGGCTAAAGTTTTTTTATTCTTTTTAATAATCAGGTTTTAGCCGACCGACTCGATAAGGTCGTCGGGTAAATTTTTTTTTTTTCTCCAACAGGTTTTAGCCGACGACCTTGCTGTAGTGGTCGGCTAAACCTTGAACTTTAGCCGACGACTACCAAAAAAGTCGTCGGCTAAACCTTGGCCGACGAATATCGGCCGACGGTTTTTTAGCCGACGGCTGGCGTGATTAGCCGACGACTTTGGGGTTTAGCCGACCACTTTAAGTCGTCGGCTAAAGTGTGAATTTTGGTAGTGTTTACAAATTAATATATTTGTAGAATAATATATTAAAATTATAATGTATATATTATAATTTAAATTTATTATTAACTATATAATATATAATGAAAAATATATTACATTGTAATTTTACCAATTATAATTATTTGTAGAATAATATATTAAAATTATAATGTATATATTATAATTTAAATTTAATCTTGTTAAAAATTAAAAATTTATAATGTATATTAAAAATTTATTAATAACTATATAATATAAAATGAAATATGTATTACATTATAATTTTACCAATTATAATATATTAGCCGACGACCGTCTCTTCAAGCCGTCGGCTAAACCTTAGCCGACCGAGAACGGCTGATGGATTTTTAGCCGACGGCCTAGAGGTTTAGCCGACGATTTTTGACTTTAGCCGACCACTTTTGGTCGTCGGCTAAACCCCGAATTTGGATAGTGAAATAGTTACGGAGTATTTCTTTTAAATCAATAAGATCAGAGGAGTTACTGCGAAAGTGAGTTAACTTAAATAGTAGTTCAAGTGGTAAGAGCGCTAACTACTTAGGACAAGAGTAATTTGGAGGATGAATTTAGACCAGGCAATTTACTACACGATACGAAAATTTAGTACTTGTATTTGTATTTTGAGTACACGATACGAAAATATACGAACACAAAAGTACACGATCGAAATTTATTGTCAGTTTTGTGTTTATCCTTTGGGTACACGACACGACACGAGGTACACGAAATATATATATATATATATATATATATATATTATTTTATAACATAATAATGTAATGTAATGTAAACTAAATTCTATTTGGGTACACGACACGATACGAAAGTATTTAATTCTATAAAAACATACAGTTTATGAATTCTATTTGTACTAAATTTTCAAAAATGTAATGTAAACTTTCATAAATTTCGTATAAATATTCGTATTTTCGTTGCCTTTCATTTCGTTCCGTCTACTAAAACCTATAAAAATAATATTAAAATATTAAAATTATTATTTTTATAATATTTTAGTATTTATTTTATATCATGTGACTTACACGAAAACACGATACGAAACGACACGAATTTACGCGGTACACGACAGGACACGACACGAATTCATTTCGTGTTGGGTTTGTATTTACTCTTTTATTACACGAAACACAAAAATACACGATATGAAAAATACAGGACAATTTGTCAGGTCTAGATGAATTGTAGAGGAACTTTTATTTTTGGGTTAGGTATAATGTATTAAAAAAGGTCAGGTAAGTAACTATTAATAACTATTCTCTATGACAATGTTAGAGAGATTACATTTTAAAAAAAAAATACTTATCTAATGAATTAAAATTTTACATTGACTCTATATAATATTTCTTTATTTTCTTTTAGTTGCAACACTTTATTATTTCATATTATTCATGTTCGATCTTCGATCATATTTTATTCTATTAATATAAAAATAGATATTAGCATCTAAGACAATAGTAATTTTGTCTCAATATATATTTTAAAAATATTACTTTTACATAATTTATATTAATAACTAATTAAAAATATTAATTTTCAAAGGTGTATTAAACTTCATGTTTTTTTTTTTTTTTGAACGAATATTAAACTTCATGTTTAATTCAATGTTGCAACTCAAATCTAATCTGAGACTGAGATAGTAATTTTGAAGTCCAATTTGAGCCGGGATCAAAATAAATGGGGGCCCATCGGGGATTGGTAAATTAGATGCACATTGATCCAACTTGATCCAGCAAATGCTGCCTTGTGATTGAACAATCAATCGGATTGGGCTACTTGTTTTTAAGTTAATCTTGTTCTTTAAGCTCGGGTAATTGAATTCATTTATCTTCAAATTTGTTTGAAATATTATCGAACTTTAAGCATTACGTTTGAGCTTGATTTTATTTGTAATCAAATCGAGCTTGAACGAATTTTTATCGAGCCAAACGCGAGTCGAACTCGAGTGGTTTGATTTTTTTATATGTATTTTATAATTTTTATTCAAAACGAACCTAGCTCACTCTAATCGAATATCGATTTGATTTACAGTCCTAATAACAGGGCTACTTAATGAATGGGCTTTAGGCAATATGCTATAAAAAAAAATTGGGCTCCTCCGTAAATAAACAAGTAGGTTCCAACCCAATAGATTATGTTGAACAAAATCCACAATAGGTAGATATGATAAATTCTGTTCTTCAATAGAAATGATGATAACATTTGAGACGTGATTATTTAGTATGTGACTAGTTATATTATTATTATTATTCATGTACTTTTAATTTAAAAAATTAAAAAAATAGATTGTAAATTATGGAACTTCGTAACTTTTATTTTTTTAAGGCATATGATTATTCTCAATTATTATTAATAATAACATTAATATTATTATGCACATTGTACATTGGATTCCCACACAAAATTATAAATAAAATTTTGAAACTGATAGGATTGTTCACTAAAATAGAGGATTTAAAAATTTTATTGATCACAATGTATAAGACTATTTTTTATTATTTTTTTATTATTTTTATTAGTATTGAGTGCAATTATTAAAATTATGATCCTTCTTATTAGTATTATTATGAACGTCAAATGTGAACTCCCTCACAAAAATTATTAAATTATACTCCTTATGTCCCAGCCAAAGGTTGATAGATAGTGTATATTTGATATATTTTAGGTAAGCATTGGTATAAGTAAAATATGGTAAATGTATGGTGGAGATTAACAAATAAAAAGTATTGATGATAAATGTGTGGTATAGATTAAAAAATAAAAAATTATTATTTACTTAATTGTAAAAAATGATAAATGTGAACTTACTAAAAAAGACTTTTTTCATAGATATATAAATCGCTGAAATTGAAGGATCTGCAAGATCGATTCAAAGGAGACGAATGGAGTATTATATAAAAATTATAATAATTACAAGGGAAAATTACAGTCAACTACCCTATTAGATGGCCTATTTACACTTTAGTCCCTATTGTTTCATAAATTACAGCGAAGGACAAAAATCTGAATTGGTGTTGACTTCTATTAAAAAGACGAAAATGCCCCTCTATTTATTTGAATAAAACATTTCTTTTAAAATACATTTCATATTAAACAAATAGCTTATAAATTATTAAAGTGTTTGGCTAATACATTTCTTTTAAAAAATATTCTTTTTTCAGAAAATAATTTTTTTTCGAAATATAATTTTTTTCCTGAAAATATATTATTTTTCGCAAAAATATTTAATTTTATTTTTTTTCCAGAAAATAATTTTATTTTTTCGAAAAAATAATATTTTTTCAAGAAAATAATTTTATTTCAAAATATATTATTTTGCCAAAAAATATTTTTTCCTCCAAAAAATATTTTTTTAATTTTTTCGATTTTTTTTTTGTTTTTTTCCAGAAAATAATTTTATTTTTTCGAAAAAATAATCTTTTTTTCAGAAAATAATTTATTTTCGAAAAAATATTATTTTGCCTAAAAATACCTTTTTCTCCAGAAAATATCTTTTTAATTTTTTCGAAAAAATATTTTTTTTATTTTTTTTTTCAGAAAATTGTTTTATTTTTTTGAAAAAATAATATTTTTTCCAGAAAATAATTTTATTTCGTAAAAATATTATTTTGTCCAAAAATAATTTTTTTCTCCAGAAAATATTTTTTAATTTTTCAAAAAAAATAAAAATTCCATAAAATAATATTTTTTTCGAAAAGATAATTTATTTCCCATAAAATAATATTTTTTTCGAAAAGATAATTATTTCCCAGAAAATAAATTATTTTTTTGAAAAATAATATTTTTTCCTAGAAAATACTTTCTTTTTTGGAAAAAATATTTTTTTTCTAGAAAAGAAAATTATTACCTTTGAAGTCAAAGTGTTATATATATTACTGATGAGGTCAGTATGCACTCACGTGAGGCGAAAAAATATGGGTAAACAAGAAAGGAAAAATAAAGCAAATTCGGAATATCAATACTCTCTCTCCAGGTGACATCAATCAAAACTTGACTTTTTGTCGCCGTTGTAAATATAGTTTACGGGCGGTCTGAGTTTGTCATCATTGTAATATCTGAAATAATAGGGACCAAACTGTAATTAGACCATCTAAAAAGGTAGTCATATGTAAATCGCCCATAATTACAATAACGGGCCGACACAAGAATTCTGTATTAACTATTACGGATTGCCTCTAGATTGGTGCAATTTGTAGAGGGTGTATATATCAATTTTAAAAGGTCCATACTATGGAGCCCATAGAGTTTTTTAATAATTAGACAAAACTACAAGGGTGTATGTGTAATATCCCAACGAATGTTCGTTCATTAAGGGCTCGGCTCGTTCGATTCGTGTTCGTGTTCGATAAAAATACAAACCACTTGTTCATGTTCCGTTCGTTAAAATTTCACATATTTCGTGTTCGTTAGCGTTCGTTTATTCGGTTCGTTTTGATCGTTTGTTTGTTCATTTGTGTTCTAAAATTAAAAAAAAAATCCCAAAATACAAGCAATAATAATCCAAAAAATAAAAAGAGGAGATAGATTTAGAAATTAGCGGTTTTGGAATGGTAGATTTTATTTTGTATATCTATTTATTAATTATTATAAATTATCAATTATTGTCAAATTATAATATATAAAAAAATCTCTTTGTTCGCGAACTGTTCGCAAATTAGCAAACACATATTATTTTATTCATGTTCGGTTCGTGTATGTAATGAACATGTTCGCAAACTGTTCGATTTTGATCGAACCGAACATGAACTGGACATTGACCGAATATTTTCGCGACATTTTCTCGAACACTCAGTTCATTTATATCCCAATCGATGCGTATATGTATATTCAGACCCGCCTCTAATCCGCGAAAGTTTCCCCCTATCCGCTCGAGACCCGATCCCAAAAATGACTATTCAATAGATCCATTCAAATAAATACCCACGGGTATTGAGACCTACCGTAAATTTTTTTCATTCCTAGTTTCGAGTAATGTATTCAAATCGGACAGCTAAAGTTAATAATCTTTGGGAGAAATGAATTTCAACGCGCACAACTTTTGTTATACACGGTTTTTTCAATGTGGTAGATCTAATAATAAGTGGACGATGTTTATTTATTTTTGAGACATGAAAATAATTGGAGTTCTACTTCTTTCTTAATAGCAAATTAAATCCTTTGAAATTGGTTGAACCATTACTTGTTCAAGAATTTAGGTAAAGATACTTATTATAAAGTAAAATGCAATGATAGTGATTATATGGTTCAGTTTAAAAATTGTGTCGTGAAAATTAAGTGATAAGATTATGATTGTTTAATTTGATTGTATAAAGTGATAAATATAATTGTTATTAATATCTGAGGAAAATGTGAAGTATATTTTTTCAATATTTACATGTGGACGACTATAAGGGACAGAGAAAACTAGTTAGACTTGAGCTGTGTAAGCTAGATAGAAAAGGGAAAAGAAACCGATGGCTCCTTGTGAACTTTCCTAATGAATGAAGAACGTTGTATGTACATACTATTGGGGGACCACAATAGTTACCCCTGATGCATACGGTTGACGGATTACGTCGTTCAATTACCACTACTCAGTCAGATTTATCTAGATTATCACGATATAATTAATCAAATGTACGCAGCAACAACAACAACATCAGAGTCATAGTCCCAAAATGCGTTGGAACCGGTTAACATAAATCAATCTCTGAAAACGTCAAGTCGTTTTCAATAGAAAATTAATCAAACGTACGCAAAAACGATAAATTAGTGAGAATCGAAAAATCAATTAACACTCATTAATTGCGGAAGTAACTGATACCATACCACCTCCTACAGCTTGAAAGTATAACTTAAACAATAGCAAAGACCCTTTCATATAGTAGTGGTTATAAATAACAAGGATGGGGCTGCTAGCAGACAATAGTTACAACTTACAAAGAGCACTATGAAATAGGGACAGCATTAGTATGAAAATAGCAAAAACAGTTGATGCTCTAACATTACCAGTACTCCTATATGTTTGATGATGTGTTACAATATTTGGGGTGAGGGATTGAGTGGTCCCATCAGCTACATGTGGAGTGGTAAAGGATGCATTGCAGCCTGGCTTCGATTGATCACAGAGGTCATGATTGTTTGAGTTCCAATAAAGTGCTTCTTTACTCCTGTGCTTCGGATTGAAATTTATACCACTTCATCCATCCGTCCGAAATATTATATTTCACTCGAAGAGCAACATTACATTAAATACACAGACAGTACAATTTAAACGGTCACAATCACATTATTTAATATTCATCATATATTTTGATTGGTAATGTACAACTTTTTATTCATCAATTCACAAAATAAGTCTTCTGGTATCACTATTTCGAATTGTATTTGATGGATTTGAGCTGATCGATCATCAAAAAACGAATAAAGTTTCTAAAAATCCAAACCAGAGTATCGCTTGAGTACCTGAAAAAGCGTCGGGAGGAGGTCTCGAACGTAAACACTCTGATGTCCAAATTAGATTTTTATGTTTTCGAAAATAATTTGATAGAGTAACAATATATTTTCACATAATGTAAATATAAATGAAATGACAACCTCCCTCCATTATGGGACTGGTCTTAGTTGATCCCCAAGACTTGCCGTTTTGGGGGGCACCTTCAAAATCCAGTGAAGTCCTCTCGGTGCAAAACAAATTTATTTTACTCATGTATGTTGGTTCCTGACAAATCTTCTCAGTTAAGGTCCATTCGAGCTCTGCCTCTGCGAGGTTCTCCTTATGCTTATTTATTCGAAGGGTGAGCCTGAGCTGACTCACTTGTCAGTTTGGTGTTCATCTAAGGCTTCTCAAGGTTGTGCCCTTGAAATAGGGGTGAGAATTTAGGGGTGATTGTGACCTTGTCTGATTGTGACCTTGAAATAGGGGTGAGAATTTAGGCTCGGGAAATCCCGAGTCCCGGTCCCGTCCCGAGTCCCGACGGGAAACGAGACCCCGAGTCCAAAATTTTACGGGATCGGGATCGAGATCGGGACCTTAAATTTTGGTAATTTCGGGACTCGGGAGTCCCGAAGTCCCGATTGAAATTTCTAATTTCAATCATTTTTTTTCCTTTTCTGATTTCGGGACATTCGGGACATTTCGAAAAATTATCCTCGGGATCGGGACCGGGACTTAAATTTATCCCATTTCGGGAACCGGGACTCCCGAAGTCCTGATCGGGACCGGGACCGGGACCACCAAATTGGTGATTTTCGGGATCGGGACATTCGGGACTCGGGACCGGGACCTCGGGATGTCCCGATTCTCAACCCTACCTTGAAACTTCCCCGATGATCCGCTCTGACTTGGTTCATTTCTCAAGTCGGCCGGCTTATATCGAGTTAAGATGTTCGATATGTATTTTGATGTCATATCAATATCCTTATTTATTAGTTGGAAATCAATTTGGACTGTACATATCCATAGAAGTGGTATCGTAGGATGTAAACAAGTAGAAATACAATTCTTTCATTGAAATAAAAATTATATCATGAAGTAGACTACTCAATTAAAACATAGAAAATATATGGTGTGACCAATAGTTGCTAAATTTAACCAGTCCCATATTATTTGAAATTAGAGGTGCAGATGTGAGGATTCAAACTTGTTTGAATTAGAAGTTGACTGTACTCGCACGTTTCTTAATTTGTAATTAGTTGTGTTAATTAAAGGGCGACTTAGACATTTATGCACTAATTAGAAGTAATTAATTGTCTTTTACGTACTTGTCAAATGCTGCATTTAGGAAGTCCGATTTAGCTCCTCTAGGCAGTTTTCTAAGGAGGTTTGATAAAAGAGAAATGATAGGGTCACACCTCCCCAGCCACACCTCATACACACCCGTGCTTTATGAGGTTGTACCGTATGGTTATAAATAAAATAACTATAATAATATTATAATAAATTTTATCTCTAAAACATACGGCACAATCCCATAAAGCACGAGTGTGTATGGGGTGTGGTTGGGGAGGTGTGGCCCTATCATTCCTCTTGATAAAATTGTACAATCAATTCAAAATGAATAAAGAAATTACCGAAATAACTAGAAGTTAAAAAATTACCGAAATAACCACATTAATTATTTAAATCTCTTACATCTTGGACACAATTAATATCCAAACAAATAATTGTCATTCCTTAATTTCCATCACTCTATCATCAGTTGTGAATTCAAGATGTTCCCTAGATTCACGTTGCAAATGATAAAAAAAATGTCAGAATATAAAATATTCACCACATATGAAGATCGTACTGGGAAAAATTGGACAAAATATCACCATATTCACACATCGGATCGGCAACAAATATAATGGAGAATAATATATCAAAAACAACATGTAGTCTAGTCACCATATTCACATGTTGGACTAGCAACAAAATCACAAAATGTCGCCGACCACACTGCAAGATCTTGAAGCAGATGCGACTACAAATGTCACGACATATATGCAATACACAAAATACTCGGGTAATGTATAAAACACAAATGTCAAACAAAGACTCATTCCAGGAAACAGAGACAATGAAATATCACCATCTACATGCACTAATGTGGAATTAAAAATAAAATAATAATGAAAACTTTTGAACAGAGTGCTTTCAGAGCCACGCATATGTGTTGAAACACTTACATAAGGAAAATAAAAACTACTCCCTCCGTCCCGTTCAACTTGTCCCATTTTGCCATTTCGGTTGTCCCACTCAACTTGTCCCATTTGGTAAAAAATTAAGCAACTAACCCAATTACTTTTACTAATTAAGCGTATCCCTCTAAATTATGTCCTTCTCCGCCTCTCTCCTATATTCTCTCTGCAACACTTCATCCTCACTGTTCATTTTCATCTACAAATCTGTTCATCCTCCCACCGTCGCGTTCGTTCTCCGGCGAGGCTCCGCCTCATCCCATTTTACTTGTTGTGATGATGCCGATATTTGAAGAATCGATTTTCCCCGATTCAC